>PVJD01000404.1:108107-454363 GCA_004026545.1 Mormoops blainvillei | reverse complement strand
TCCTTTGTGCATCTTTTAATTTAGTCCTAACTTTTGAGATCATTGTCTTTTCCTTCACTTTCTTTTCTGTGTTCAGTCAATTCTTATTTCACTTTGTGTATGAGTGCCCACTTCTCTTCTGCACTTGTGAATTTCTGATTTTTTTTTTGTATCTGTTACTGCTTTTCTAACAATATTTGATTAAGGGAGTGTTATGCTACAGTTTCTTCTGCTTCAAGACTGGATCTTGAGTGTATTCATCAGCTGAAGAATTTTGATTCTCATTTTATTCCTTTTTTAAAGTAACTTTGTGTGGATGATGACTTTTTTCTATTTATTTCCAAGACTTGGATTTTCCTGGACCAGGCATTTCTTCAGATGTCGTTAAAGGATATGGATGATTTACTATTTTCTTAGTTCAAGACTGCTCTCTTCAGCTGGTACAGTGAAATCCAATTTCTTTAACGAATAGCATCTTTTGGGGGTGGGGGGAGGATTAGGGAGAGTTTAGTATGTCTTAGATTTTATGAAACTCTAATTTCTGTAAAAACCGTAATTTCCACCAACTTCTTCATTTTTCCCTCTTCATCACCAAATCTCTAAAAGATTTTCTCTAAGTTCCCCTGTTCTCTTCCAAAAGCTGTGCTCTCTCAATACTTAACACGTTTAAACTCGTGTACTTTTAAGCCCTTACTTTTCAATTCGCTATTAGCAAGTGCTCTAATCCAACGTGGCTGTTCTCAGTATTTCTCTGCCTTAGTGTGGGACTCTTGGGGACATGATTAAGCTTTCATTTTTCCATAGTCTCTGCTTAACTTTCCACATCCACGTGGTCTTTGTAGTTGATGCTACTGATTTCAGGTATTTATTTCCCCACTCAAATGAAATGGGAGTTTGCAGTATTTTATTTCCTGGTTATATGGTAGATATATGGTGCTCTGTGGTGGGTTAACTGTGGTTTTCTTTGCTGTCCTGATCTGCATGGTTTCTGGAAGATGTGTAGAAAGATTCAGTTTAGGCACCTGTCATTATCTACAAAGATCTGTCACTCTGAAGCCTCAATTGATAAATGCCGACATATATATTGTTAGGTAAGTCTTTCATATAAGCACTACATAACTGAGCTGTTATATTGGCTTCATATGAAGGAAACACAGCAAAAATTTTTTTATACAGATAAAATATAGATGGTTCCTTCAGGTGTCTAAGCAGTTTTAGCCAGCATCCCTTTCTCCCTGACCCTGTTGCACTGATAGAATTCTTCATTGTGGTGGCTGCATATGAGTAATGTATCCTGGGTAGAATGTCCTGGTGGTATGTCCAGAGTAGCCTGGGATGGTCAGTGCACCCAGGATGATTGATACATATGACATAGTCCGTGGATCTAGAGTGTTCATTGTATGTGGACCATCGCCACTGGGAAGAGAGTGAGTGGCTGGTCTGTCCTGACTGATTTGGGCATGGGCCACTCATTCTTGTATCCCTGATTCTTCCTTGTCAGGAAATCTTTTCTCAGGGCCATGGCTCTAGGCTGGGGGAGTGCAAGATGTTAAGTCCTGATGGGATATGAGATCCCATCTTTCCATGGAAGGCGTTCTAGGCTTGTTACAGAGACTGGTCCTGGGATCCTGGCTAGGAAGAAAGCTGGCCATAGGAGAGACTCATCACCGTTTAGGTCCTAGTCACCTCCGGGTGGCAGGACTTTCCACCCTGACTCCTGGAAGTTCTGCCCAAGGTCAAGGTTGCCTCAATCGCAGAGCCCTTAATTGTCTAAGTCTTTGGGTAATGAGAGGCAGAATGAGGCAGAACAGCTGGTTAATCATAAGCATTGGAGTTGAAGTCTTCATTCTACCACTTACTGGGGAAACCAGTAACTTAATTTCTCTGAGTCTGAGGTTCATCATCTGTAGCTACTGTGCAATGCTGGTCTACTGCCTGACACCAGGGTAAACCGTCAATAAATTTTAACTGTTATTTTCTATTACATATGCATACGTACACACACATATAATTCCGTTTATACATGTGTGTGCACATACATACATAAAACACACAAACATATATAACTTAGGTAGGTTTCTCCAAGTATACGTATGGTTTTCATTTAATTACTGGATGCTTACATATTAACTGGCTGAAATGAATATGAGAAAAATCCCACTCAGTTGAACTCTGGAGTAAAAAACTCTATTTATTTGAACAGGTGGTATTCTCTGATAAAGCAGAGTTTTATACAGCAATGCATTTTGTCATTGTTGTCAAAGCAGAAAAATTCTGCCCTTCACACTCTTTTGCCCTTACATAGTCTACCTCCTTACTCCATGGATCTCTTGCTAGCCACGAAGACCCTCCTCCCTACCTCCTGTGCTTCTAATGCAGACATCTCAAAATGGTATACTATTTGGCCTGTGCCATGTTACATCAAAATTTAAATTGCAAACATTTAAACAGAAGATTTTCTTTTCTTGTTTTTTTTCCATTACCATTTAGTTCCCTGTACTCCCTCCCCGCAGCAATCACCACGCTGTTGTCCATGCCCATGAGTCCTTTTTCTTTTTCACTCAATCCCTCCACCCACTAACCTCCCCTGCCCCTCGAGCTGCCATCCTGCTCTCTGAGTCTATTTTGCTTGTCGGTTCAGTTTGTTCATTAGATTCGACACATGAGTGGAATCCTATGGTATTTGTCTCTTTGACTGGCTCATTTCACGTAGCATGTTTTCCAGGTCTATCCATACAGTCACAGAGGGTAAAATTTTCTTTTTTACAGCCAAGTAGTATTTCACTAAACGTAAGATTTCACACAAGAACTTATGTCTCATTTCTTTTCACAAAATGAGTGACTGGGCAGGATCCTTGGAGGCAGTAACAACCGTCCAGAGCTGAGCAGTGATTCCGCATTTAGCAAAAGTTCCTCACAGCCCCTCCCCTCCCTACTGCTTCATGCTCACCCACCTTTCACTTGTTTCTGTTCCTGGCTTCTCCCCTTTTACTCCTGTTCTAACCATTCCTTTGTGTTGAACTCCACTACATCTTAGTCCAGACCTCTAGTACAATTACAATGGTTTCTTGTAAACCTGATGAAGCACTTCCTAGCATAGAGGCTGTGAAGTTAGAACCAGGTCTGTACAGCTTCACACTACTCAACCTTATCCTTATCTCACAGTCCTGCCTTTGTTGGCAGACACATCTTTTTCTCTGCTGGGGTTCCCTTTCCCGCATCACTACACTCAACCAGCTCTTCCTTAGTGTCTAACTGGTCAGCAAAACAAGGGCTGAGTGGCACAGGGCTTAGGACCTAACCCGGAAGTCTAATTGGTCAGCAAGTCACTCCATCTGTGTTCTCTCAAGTATAATCCAGTGGTTAATTCCAACAATTAACATGTAGTGTTATGTAATTGTATGTCCATTCCCTCCAGGAGGCTGTGAGGCAAGAAAGGACAAAAACTGGGTCTTACTCATCTTTGCATCCCCGAAGCCTAATAGTGCTTGATAAAAAAAAAAATCAAAGTTATAATTGCATGACATATACTAGGTCCATTTGCAATCAGCCAGTTTGAGCTAAATTATGCTGTGGTACCAAACCTCAGTGGCTTACAAAGCAAAGGTTCGTTTTTGTGTCATGGATTGCTGCATCCTGGCTCCATCCATGTCTTCACCTTAGGTTCCAGGTTGAAAGAAAAGCCCCATGAGACGGCCAGTCTCACTGCGGAGAAAGAGATTGATGTCCACATTCCAGCCCCCAAGGCTGTCAGGCTTCCGCTCAGGAGTGGCTCACTCCGCTCCCTCACATTCCATTGGCTAAAGCAACATCATATGCACCAGCATGAAGCCAGTGGAGCAAAGATGCAAAATCCTCTTAAAAGGAGAATGGCTTGAACTTTAATAGAATTTACCACACTGCCATCACATCCAGTTCACCTTTCTAGGGGCATGGAAACCTGTAGAACACCTTTCTCAGGCTTCTCTGTCAGCTGGCTTCTGCTAATGGGAAGCCCGCAAAGGAGGTAGGAGACTATGGGGTTGGGAGAAGCCAGGGCATTTGACCCCCTCGCTGTCGCAGGGGGCTCCACCTGTGGACACTTTTTCCCTCCACAGCTCCAGCTCTCACCGGACGGGTCTGCTGAGGTCTGTGCTTCTGCTGAGTAGCCCAGGACACTATGACTTTAGAGTTAGATGCATACTTTGATCAGTCTCCCAGTCTATAGGATGTGATCTGCTCATGTCATCCAGTTGCTTCAGAAACAAATTTAAGAATGTCCCTGAAAATATGTGACAAATGAAGCAGTGGACAAATGAAGTACTTGAGGGAATACAAAATGAACCAGCATGGTGCAGATGAAAAGAAAATGAAGGTGCATATCATAACTCGTGGCTTCAAAACCTTGCTCTGCCACCAGCCTATCCAGGCAACACCGTGTTCTCTCTTTTCCCCACCTACAAACTGGAATAGCAGTGTCGATAACGGAGTCGTTACAGAGAAGCACAAGTGAGAATGAGTATCTGTGAAGGTGTATATCGTCTAGTGTAAAAAGCTTTACAAATGTTAAATGAATTCACTAGTTATAAGCAGAAAAAACTTTATTTCTATCAAATTAAAAAGTATGAATAATCTTCAAGCAAGATAAACAAAATAATCAATGAGACAGTTAACAGAAGAGCATTTACAGATTAGTTTAGATACTCTGAATGAAGCACATACACACAAATCAAGAGGGCCGACTTTCACACAGAGGGGAAGCACTGACTCATCGTAAACACATGACTTCTGGGAAAGTGGAGCTGACATTTCAGAGGACAGTAAACCAAAGAGACAAGTTGTCATTAGGTTAGAGAACTGATTTGAGCTTGAGAGGGATCACAGTGAAATGCCATTGGAACTCAACAATTTCCCCCAGAGATCTGTTCGTCTCAAAAACAAGAGTATATAAAAATCAGTAGTACAAATTCTCATAAAACTAGAAAAGCCCTCTAAACCCGACACTTTAGAGCTTACATAAAGACTGAGTTTTCATTTTTCTTCTCTTTAAATTAAACACAAATCAATTTGTTTTTATTTAGTACATTTCTGAATTTATAGCCAAAGCTTTAAAATAAAGAAAGGTTTAATGAAATGGAGTTAGACACGCACTAACCCCAGGGAGAATCCTCTAGGTGCACTGTTCCTTTGAAAAGTTTTAAACTGGAAATCTTTTATTTCAAAGATGCTGAACTTCCTGAATAGCCTAATTATCACTAAGGAAGGAAGGAAGGAAGGACTACCCATGCCATACAAAAACTTTCTCCCTTTTGGAAATGTTTTACCATCTCTCTCTCTTTCTAGTTCTCGTTCTCTCTCTCTCACAAACACACAGACATGCACACACACACACAAATTAAATTGGGGAATTCCCTGAAGCATACACATAATGGCATTTATTTTGGCAAGAATTGTGCAATTTGTTAAAAGAAAGATAAGGTATGGCATTTTAAACAACTGCAATTATAATATATCTGAACAGATGCAGGAAGCAGATTTTTCTTCATAGCAGAAATACCGCTTCATGGTTTCCCAACATCTGTGTGTTGCACACTTTTCCTCTGGAAACCAGACAGGGTCAGTTTTATACAGAAAGGGGTGATAACTTATGACCAGAGCACATTCCTGTATTAAAAGAAATCTCCATTACTGGGTTCTTCTTTTGAGACACCAAATAGACAAGGGAGTTACGAAAAATGGAGGGGAAGAGAGAAGCAATTCATACCGTGACAACGACAACTCTGCCTTATGAATTGCCTCTCTGGTAAAATTAACGGCAGCAAGAAAAGATGCTGTCTGTTAAATGAAAGGTAATAAATGAAATTTATCAGGTAGATACAGATGCCTCCCAAGATCCCATAACCCAAGCAGAGTACAGGTGAGACATATGTCCTCTGTCTATACAGTGTGTGACTACCACCAGGATGCATCAAGTGCCCATTTCCTCTCTCAGCACCAGAGCGCCCAAACAAAGATTGCAGGCAGGAGCAGCTACATTGTTTTACCTATTAATGAGAATGGAGAGCTCAAACTAACGAAAGGTACCAAAAAACCCAAGTTCATGTAAACAGGATTACTTCCATTTTTAAATACAAGGAGGCAAAATAACTGAAATAATATCTATTACCTAGGTTAACTGTTAAGGATTTAATTAGACAATGCATGTAATGTACCTAGCATGAAGTAGCAGTTACCAGTAACTGCTAAGAATGCCTATACCATAACATTTGGAAATTTGTGGCCTTTGTGGCTTGAGCAAAGACCCTCTAGCAGGTTGGTAAGTCGTTTAGACAAACAGCTAATGTCAAATACTGAACTCAGGTTCCAGTGAACTAAATTTTATAAAACCGCGGCAGCACCTCTCACTGCTATGACCGCCTTTTCCCTTCCCTACCAAAGAGGGGGGCATAGCCTGGCTGAAGCTGGAGCTCATCTGAGCTTGATTCTTGGAGGGTGACGGCGAGTGACAATGCGGGAGGCAGGGAAGACGGGAAGCCAGTCTCCCCTGGTTCCACCAGAACTGTGCTTGAGAAGCACCATGACCACATCAGATGGCAGACAAAGGGGTGAACTTGGCATTCAGAACCATGCTAATGTGTGATGTAATATAGGGAGATGGTACAAAGTCGGGGTTACCCTGTGTTAGGTGCACAATCACCATTGGCTCATCTGCCAGAACTTACTATCAGGGCCTTGTTTGGGGTGGCAGTGAGGGGGTGATTTGTTCTGATCTCAGGAGCCCAGACCTATGTTTGAGCACCATGGTTGAGGACTGCTGAAGGGTAAAGGTCCCTTGAAGGGCCCAAAACCATGGACACAAGAGCATAGGTGAGGGACTCAAGCCAGCCTACTTTGAGAGCCTTTCATTTTATTCATAAACGAGCAGTTACAGAAGAGGACCAAGGGCTCAGGTTTTCCTGTAGCAGCCTCCTTCGCTCAAGCAAAGGGAACAAGACAGTGTCACATAAAGCTGAATGTCACCACGGGGAACTCTGCTAGTTTTGATGTGAAGCTGCTCTTCAATACAAGCAAAATCAAGCAGGCTCGTGCCCTGGGCCGCGCAGGACAGGAAACAGGAGGCCAACACCCAGGCGCAAGCTCAGGCCGCAGAGTCAGGAAACCCTGAGTGTGGGCCCTGGCCACACTGTTTATTGGCACCAGGAGCCTGGGCAAGTCACTTCACACCTGTGACCTTGCCTTTTTCTTTTATAAATGTGGAGCTGTGCCTATCTGACAGCATGCCTGGAAGATGAAATACAGGACAGGGCAAAAGCAGGCTTTCAGCTGCAAGTACGCAAAACACAGTTTATTCTTGTATTATTATTTATTAATTATTGTCCTATTTTCCATATGAATGATTGTACCTACTTTTGCCCCACTCTGTATTTATAAAGGTCCAAAAACTGCACATATCACCCAGTAGGCCTTTGATAAATGGTACCCATTTTATATTTGCAGGGTATTAAACACAGCAACATTTTCAAGTCTAAATAAGCCTGTTAGGATAATGGGAAGCAAAATGAATTCAGAGCTGGTTAGAATCACAGGTTGTAAGGACAGGTATGAATCTTAAGAGAGCATCCAAACTATTTCTGCCTAACAAGGAAGGAACCATGTGAGTGGCAGTAGAATGAAAACCGAGAAAAGCTGTCCCTTGATTTTTACTTTTCTCAAAAAATTTAATCTTTTTACAAAAACTTAATCTTTTTCAAAATTATTGAAGGGGTTCATTGAAGAAAACCAGAAACATATATATATTTTAGGTCACTGAACATGAAACAAGCGTCGTCTTTCAAAGACCATGGAAAAGGTCTTTGTCTTTTATTGGTATCACCTAGCAAAGGGCCCCTCAGTTGCTGGGCAGTCTCAGGAACAGCAAACGCTGCTGAGACACACTGAGCGACCCTGACGCTGGCTGAGGCCATCTATTCCGCTGGAAGGCGGAAGGACGGGACAGAGGAGTGGAGTATGGAATCAGGGATCGGGCCACTTCCCATTTCCTCTATGTCTCCCCCAAACTCCAAAGGCAATAATTACACCCAAGTCACTCCCAGGAATAGTAAAGGGCCCTCGCTGGGGATAATCACAATGCATGAAGAGGAATGCTTATTTTTAAGGCAGCAGGAATAAATTTCATTGTCTTTCCCAGAGGAGAGCAAAAATTAAGTATACAAGGTGGTCACCAAGTCTGGAAACCAAGTAAATCCTTAATAAATGATTTATTGATATTATATTACGATGAATGACAAACAGTGTTATCTGTATTTTTAGACTTTATGGCCACCCTGTAGAGTCTTTGGAATAAAAAAATTAAGATTCTGTTTTCTCATAATTGTAAAGCTGTATATACTTACTTAGTTTAGGTGCAGCTAGTGCAACGTGTTTCCTCAACCTCACAGGCTCCACTCCCTCTACCGACTACTTATAACAAGCTTGGGTCACTCACAGGAGAAAAACACTGTCAGCATCTACATTTAGCAGCATTTTCAAAATACATTTTCTTTACCTTGAATAAAAAGTGGAACTATTCTTTTAGTCCAGTAATTCCATATGGCCTTATTATATCTATACAGAAAATACAGTCTTTTAACATTTATGTAGGTGAAGATTTCTTACTTTTTGAGGGTTTAGAAAAAGACTCTGAGAACTTTATTTTTGCACAAAAAAATAAAGGAACGGTGTCCACCCATGGGAGTCAGACCAGCAGTTTAAGGAGACCCTCCAAGAGCTCAGTTCCTGGTCTCGGCTCTTTGTACGGAATGTCAGAGGGATAAAACCAACAAGCATCTGTATAATTTAATAGCCTGGAAGGGAGGAAACAGATGTAAAGAAAATACAGTCTAATAAAAATAGCAGGAGCCACATCTTTTCATTCCACGATGTCTGAAAAGGAGAGCTGCTATGGCACATGGATGCAGAAAAGGAGGTGTTGCTCCTAACGGAAAAAATAAACTGTGGATACGGTCGCTCAGAATCCGAGAAGCAACCACCAAGAGCAATTGGCCTCAACCTCATTGTCCCCAGAGGGGCACATACCAGAGCACGCGGGACAAAAAGCCCAGGCTACAGCCCCCGGCACTCTCAGGCCTACTGGTGCTATGGTTCATCAGCCTCTAGGGGGTGGGGAGAACCAGAGAGCACCGCCACCAAGGGCAAAAAGACTGCTACTATGGCAACGACATGACTGCCAAAAATCAGCTACAGCTGGAGGTGATACACCATTTGAAATCCAGCCTGTACTTGCTTTCTTGTGAAGGGCTTGACACATGTGCAGAGACATCTTCAACATGTCTAGATGACCCTTCAAAAGTCAGAGAAGAGCCTTTTCATTAACTCTTTTTACTCATTAGTTTTCATATCGGTTCAACCACTTAAACTAGAAAAGACGCAAGCTATCTCAGCTAGCTTCTAATTGGGACACGGCACCAATACTACACATACAACTGAAAGAATGACCACTTCTTATGGTTCTTCCTCCAGGTGGGCTCAGTATGCTTCTTTGGACTGAATAGGTGTGATCTTGTTCGAGAAAAGCGTGTAAACATAGGGCCAGATTTTGTTAGTCTCCGTTCCGGAAAATTGGTGGAGCACTCCTCGGCTCCTGAAAAACAAAGTCAAACCCACAAAGGTATTTTAGGTTCCCTTTTAACATAATATTAGAGCCTATGAAAGTCCTGGGTAAAATGCAAGCACAATCCCATACTCCGTATCACACCACACAGTACCTAACTGCCCCCTTCAAATGCATCAACACCTCCCATTGTGTGTATCTAAATAAGACCATAGCTTCTCAATTCTGGCATACTTGCCACGAAGCCACCTTTCATTCCTCCCTTTAAAACATATCAAAGTAGGCCCCAGGGGCTGCTGTTGAAATGGGCAAGTTTATGAAACCCGGGAAGGTGGTGCTGGTCCTGACCAGATGCTACTCTGCACGAAAGGGGATTCTTGTGAAGAACATTGATGCTGGCCCCCAGATCATTCCTACAGCCACACGCTGGTGGCTAGAACGGACCACTGTCCCCGCAAAGTGACAGCTGCCATGGACAAAAAGAAAATTCCCAAGGGGTCAAAGATCAAGTCTTTAACTATAATCACCTCATGATCACAAGGTACTCTGTGGCTATCCCCTTGGATAAAACTGTCATCAACAAGGACCTCTTCACAGACCCTGCTCTGAGATGCAAGGCCAGGCAGAAGACCAAGGTCAAGTTCAAAGAGAGGTACAAGACAGGCAAGAACAAATGGCTATTCCAGAAGCTGTGGTTTTAGATCTTTTTTGTTTCAGTTATTAAAAATCCCTCCCACAAAAATAGAACAAAAAACATATCAAAGAATAACACTGTTCTTTGGGGACAATCCAATATCTGCCTCACAACACATTTCTGAAAACCTAACCACTGACAAAATTCGGTACTCTAATTAAAAATATTATTTCAACAATGATTGTAAAATACAGGACAAATCACAATAATCTGATCAGGATGAGTGTGATAATCTGATCTAAAGGTTACCTAAATTATTTGGAGGTGACGAGGTCAGAAATGGAGCATAGCAAAGGCTGTAAACTGCAATCCTGACTGCAGGTACACATGTGGGTTTCATTTGCCTTACACGCTGTTAGAATTTTAAAATTTGTTGCTAATATAAAAATTAAGGGTTTTCTTTCCCTCCATACAAAGAGTCAGATTTCTGTTTCTCTTGAAAAACAGGGATCATTGGTCACAATGAGCCTGAGTGCCCCTGTGGTGATAACTGGCTGGAGCTGCAGAGAAGCTATAGAGTTCGACTGTCACTCAATTGCCCCTCATCAGGCTTGACACTCCTTCTAATACCTGCCTGGCCCCTTAAGCTATTTGAATTTGCAATCTGTAGCTTATAGTTTTAGCTTTTCTTTGTTCAGTTCCCTTCCCAGACACATGTAGGTCAAAAGTCCCTTCTAATCTTCTATCTGAATAAGGTATTTATGTGAGGTTGTGTCAAAATGTAAACCATTATTTTGACCATTTAAAAAGAAAAATGAAAATAAGTCTAGATGCAATTTACAACCAATGATGACGAGGTTTCAGAGCTTAGAGTTTCAGCATAAAAGTAATGGTCGTTATCTCCCACAAACAACTCCAGCATTACATCTGACTTCTGGGGATGTGCTGGGCTTTTAGAGCTTATCTTGCTGAAGGAAACACTGCCCCACCTCAACCCAAGGCCCTTCTCACAAGGCTCCACACTTTTCCCACTGGTCAACTGCCATGAAAACACTGAAACACACTCACTTGTACAGTTCAATGACTGGCTTTGCCACATCCTTGTACTGTCTCAGCCTGGCAGCAACTGCTTCAGGTTTATCATCCTCCTGCTGGACCAACGGTTCACCAGTGACGTCATCAACTCCCTACAAATACCAGAGTAACCAGTTAATATGGGCAGCAGTTGGGCCATTTCATAGGTAAAAACTTCCCAGTGCAAAAGCATGTATTCGCCTTTGATTCCCACCACATAATGAGTTAGGCCTGGGTAAGAATGGTAATGGTGAAAGTACTTGAAAAAGAAATAACACTCTTAACAGCGTGTTAACCTTATTCCACGGGAGCTGACATTAAATCTTTATTAACGTCTCAGATCCTTGCAAACATGTTCCAGTGCTGTTGACATATGATATCTCCAATTCAGTTTAAATTTCCATTGCAGCCTCCTTCCCCCAATAAGCAACCTTCAAACAATGTCACTCTGGCCTCCTAAAACTGACTTGCTTTCTAAAGCCTGAGTTCCTAATATAGAAAATTAAATGTTTCAAGGAACCAACTGGTTTACTTAGGAAAAACACCAATCTAGGAGAAGGTATTTCAGTCCCATCTCGGCTAACTTTCAAATTCTATCATGTAGCTTTTCTACGACTAGCCCTACTCAGGTTATTCTACTAAATCAAATAATGACTTATCTAAAGTTGAACTAAAACAGGCATATCATACACCCATGATAATCAGGAACAAACACTCTGAGAACTAAAAAAATTTGCAATTAAAAAAAACCCTTATTTTCGATATATTTTAACCTCCTCAGGAACCACACTTACAAATAGCAAATTCAACACATCAGAATTTTGCCTCCCATGTCCATGGCCATTACCCACCAGGGAAGATAGTCAAAAGAAATAAATCTGTCAAAAAGCAGGCTAGAGCAGAACAAAAAGGCTCAGGCAACTCAACTGGATTATCAGAAACTGGCTCTAAATTTGAAATGCACTGCAATTCTACTACAGCTCAGGGTCTTGGGTACATAACTTACATTCACGATTTATTGGTGTGCCACATAATTACTGTGTGTGTATTCCATGCCTGTGATCCTGACACAACAGGAGTGATAGGGACAGAAGAGGCGGTACATCACCTATATCCCCCTCTCTTTTATTTTACTTTTCGCTGCAAAGCTCAGAAATCATTTCCAGGACTTCAGAGCACCAGCAAATACAACTGCTCCCAGAAAGAGCAGAATGATGCGTGGCCAAGACCATCGTTCTTCTCGGGGAGCTGGACCACAGCAGATGGTTGAGTTGGCCCAGACAAGCACTTTCACTGGTGTCTTTGGAAGCAGCACTGTAACTACAGGTGTTCTTTTTGAGAAACCCAGTCTTTGGATAGCAAGTCAGTGTTAGAGCCTCTCAAATGTAACGAGAACCCCTGCGAAAGCAGGGCCAGGCAGGCTGAAACGCAAAGGGCTTGTGCTGGGCTTCGTGCATGTTCAGGGCCCTCTTTTCTTCCTTGTCCATCTTTCCCCCCACACTGAGTTTCTTGGGACAGGAAGGAGAAAGAGATCTAATAAAAGAATTCCAGAACTACTTAACTTTAAAAAGAAGACTTCAAAGGGAGACTAGTGCTCAACCCAAACAGCAAGACCCTTGGAACTTTACTGAACCTGTGGCACCCAGGAGCTAGGAAGGCATCCTTAACGTTTGTTGCTAGGTTGCTTTTTTAAAAAACTATTAAATATTTCATATACCTAATAAAGACGAGAAGTACCATTTTTGCCAGATCCTATCCAGCAATGAATATTATAAACTTTAGTTTACATTTCTTGACTACTAGTGAATGAGCACTTTAAATATTTGTTGGCTCCGTATATCTGCTCACTTTTGAATAGTCTCTTCCCATCTTTTACCCACTTGCCAGCTAAACATTTTGCCTCTTTCTTGTCAGTCTGTGAGCGTACTTAGTATTTTCTTACATGTACATTAGGTGGATTGAAGTCCAGGTTATACACCCTTCCACTAGGACGGTGAATCCAACGGCGGCTGAGACGATCTTTGAGCGTTTCAAATGGAATGTTCAAAGTGATCACCAGATCCAGGTCACAGATTCTGTCCAAGGCTTCAGCCTGAACTAATGTCCTAGGAAAACCTAAATGCCAAAAATAAAACACAACAAATGCAAGACATTTCTCAATTCCGATTATTCAATGTAATATTATCTACCTCCAAAATTTAATGTTAGAAGAAAATTGCTACTTCATAATGTGGTTCCAACATTTGGAATACTCAAAGGTTAAGGAGTCACATAATAAAAGTAGAAAATACACTAAACTAATAATCACAGGACTAGTCCCAGCCCCAGTCTCTTCTCTGCTCCGACTACCAGCATGACCTTGGACAAATTATATCACCTAATTTCCTCTTCTGTTAAAGAAATGAAGGGTCAAAATTATATTTGTGTCCTTTTAGCTCTAATAGTTTGTATATATTATTCTTAGGTTGCCACAAAAAACTGTGTATTTTTTTAAGAGCCTAAATCAATTAAAGTAGGGTCCTTCACTCAGGCTTCATTGGAGCCTACACCGTAACAAGGTGGGCAAAAGTTCAATTCCAAAAGAAGTGGTGACTTTAAAACTATCTGGATACTGCAAAATTTATAAACTTGGTCTGGTTTTCCGCATGTGGCAAAATACACAGCAAAATTGAAATTTGGGCTCTTGAGCATCTCTTCCTTTTTTTCTTTAAGCATAAACTCTTGGTGACTCCTAATTACATTTTTTTCCCCAGGGATTAATCTGCTTTAAATGTAACTCCAGGTTTGGCTGGGGTGGGACTACACAGTGGTATATTTTTCCTAAAAAGAATCATTTCAGGTTGTCTGCTCTGTTAAAAACCTTCCTGATCTAATATCGCTTTAAAAAAAAACAAGTCCTTTAAATCTTAGGAAAAAGTGTCAGTTGAATGGAAAGTTGGAAAGCTGAACAAAAATGTAACAGGAAGTGCAACATTCAGAAGAGAAACTTGAATCACCAGCCTATCTCCACCTTTCCATCACTGGAGATAATGAAGATGACAATGCAAAGATGGGTCTTCATGTCCCTAAAACACTTCATATTCAAAAAACTCCTTTTCCTACTGCAAGAAGTTAGTTGTTCAAACATGAATGAACATGAATGTCCTACGCTCTGTGTTGAAATCCCAAAGTGGTATGTATGTCAAGTTGATTCCAGGGTGCCGATTGAGTTAAATGTGACGAAATCCATCCAAAGGCTATCTCTATGCCCCTGCTGCAGGTACTAACCACTGTTGAAAACTCTCTCATACTCCCTTCAAAGCCTTCCTTATTACCTGTCCACAAGACCAGGCCCCTCTCTCCAAAGCCCATCCTTCCTAGGCTCCTCGTCAACCACCTCTCCCCTGAAGAAACAGGCTCTCCTTCTCTGCATTTGCAGGACTCTGAGCTAAGCTATGGATGAAATTCCTCATTGGAATTCCTGGGTCCTGAATGTTGCCCAGTTGCACCCCAAATCACCTGTTTCCACAATTTCACCTTCGGGCTCTGATATACCATTTTCCTTATCTACACTTCTCTAATTTATTCTTCTTTTTCCATTACCAACTGACATGATGCCCAAAGATGACTTTGGCCGAACTGACTTACTTTCAATATTGCTCTCTGCAGGCGTCATTAGCTCTTTTCTATTGCGGAATGTGTCAAAGACAACTCTGCCTTACGGCCCTTGCACTTGTTGTTCTACACCCAGAATGTTCTTCCTGCAGATCTCTGAATTTCTGACTCCTTATCATTTGGGATATGTGTGCATATGTAGCTAACCTTTCGGGGAGGTTTCTTGAACTAGTATATTTAAAATAGTCCCATTCCCCTCCTACTTTCTATCTTATTATTATTTTTATTTTCTGTTATTTTTACTATAAATGATTTCTTAGTATTTACTTATTTCCTATCCCTACCTCACTTCCCGAGAAAAGGGGCTCTGTATTGATCATTGCTATACCCTTTAGCGCCTAAAAAAAAATTGACACAGATGGGCAGTTTAGTATATGGCTTTATTTCCAAAGTTTATGCACTGATAAACTTGCTTATACTTTGCATCTAAGGTTACAAGTCCAGCAGAATTCATTTCCTACATCTTACAAAATTCAACATGTGGTCTGCAGTCCAGTGCAAGTCTGGGTCATAGTAAGTACAGAAACAAGAAAAAGCATTTAAGAATTCCATAGCAATTCCAGAGTAATTTTAAGTCTGTTGAGTCTAAAATTTGGGCTTAAAATTTGTTTTTTAATTTTTCTAGTAATTTGTTTTCATTATATATGACAGGATTGTTTTGCAATGGATTGGAGAAAAAAAAACTGTACTTTCGCTACAGATGGTTTATTCTAAGTTTCCCTTGGAGCTTATTTTTTAATTTCTCCAATAAGCTAAGCTATCCAAAGGCCCCAGTATATAATTTTGATGGTGTTTATTACAGAAGCTATATAATTAAGTTGCATCTCTTCCCAAAAGGATACAAGAACAGAGAGAACCAAACCTGCAGTACATTTCAATTCTACTCTTATGACAAGGGAAGGCAGAATAAGTTCAAACAGAGGTGAGAAAAGACTTATCTTGCAGGTAACATCTCAGTTCACTGGCTATCATGTGCTTAACCCAAGGTATACACATATTCCCACTATGCAAAAGGGTTGTTCCAGTATTACAGATACATCAGAAGAAATTGCTTTCACATTCTCAAAGCTCTCCTCTTCTGATCCACTTTTCATTCAGGCTGTTTTCAACAGAGACATTCAACAGAGACATTGGTATTTCTGATCTTGTAGTCCAGGCTCTTGTGCTAACAGTCACCCAGCTACCCTTCCTCCCACGTTGACTCTGGCTAAGCAGCCCCTTCATAAAAAGGCACCCAAATGTTAGGAAATTATGCTGGAAAGTATGTTCATAGTGGTTTTCTTTTGTAATGATTCCTTTCTACTCTTCTACAGCTTCTAATTTTTTCTAATTGAGCACAGAGTATTTTTGGAGTGGGAAAAAAAATCTTACCTTTAAATAAAGGATCGCTGACTTTAGATTTTTAAAAATCTCAACATAATTTCTATTAGACCAGGTTTATGACCACTTAACATTTGAGGAAGTAAAATATGTCATATTTGCCCAAATCACCCTAGTACACCATGGAAACCTTGGCCTTAGCCTTCGAAGGTGCCAATGCCTGGCACACAGTGGGCAAACATTTAAATGTAACACTAGGGTAGTTGTCTTCTAGTTTTCCATTCAATGGCCATATTTATTTGACCGGTCCACCTTAAAGTCCCAATTTAATGCCATGAAATTATATGACTCTTTTGAGCTCTGTAAACTCAATGTGTAACCCCCTTTCTATGAAGGAATGGCTTGATTGATTTACTATCAATTTAATAAGCAGCTTCTCTTTTGATTATTAAGAACAAACAGAATTTTATAATTGAGGCTTTATAGCACTTGGGTGTATCCTTGAGCCCCCCAAATATATGATAGCTACCAGGTGGATAACAGTGTGATACTATCTGAGTTGCCAAAGATCGAGACTGGGCCCATGTGAGCGCTCAGGGCTGAATTCAATATACGGCTGCATAGACTGGAGGGCAGGGAAGGAGTCTCATGAGAATTCAGATACAGCCATGCGTCTTTTATCTTCCTCATTAAACACCTTTATGATACTACACACCCTCAGCCAGATCCTTTCCTCTGCGTCCCTTCCTCCAACAGCTCACTGCAGATCACAATGGGAATGCTTGAGAGAAACACTGAGAGCAGGCCTGGGCACCATGCTATGTCTATTAATCGGCTTTAGCCTGACTTCCCCAACGCTGCACTGGAGCCTGGCCTATAGGATGAACTTTCTGATAGAAGACTTACGACATGTCTTACTTCCCCTGTTATCCTCTGGTACTGTACCTGGTACATCCTACACTGAAATTTCAGCAAAGAGAGGCCCGCGCACCTTCCACATGAAGGCACCCTGCCACTGAGTGCCAGGTCCTGGCCAACAGGAATTAGAAAAGTTCCTGCACCCAAAACAACCCCAAGACTGGTCTCCATGCTGTTTCCCCAAACCCTTTAAAAAAATTTTTTTTTCTAAAGCAGTAGCTTCCAGTGACCCTTACTGGAGCACAGAAAGAGATAATAAAACTTCGATTGTATTTTTTTGGCTCATTTTTTTTAAAAGCTTCTATTTTGGAGGATACATTTTATAATGTGCATAATAAAAGTGTATGCCCACATAACTTATACATAAATATCTATATATTAAAGATGAACACTCAACATTTTTACTGCTAAGTGTGCACAAAGAATTTGAGATCATGCCACTGAAGACCTGAGCTCTGGGCCACAGGTCCTAGTCTCATATTCTCGCCACTACCCTAACAAGAAAACATTGTTCATTATCCTTTGGATAGAGGCTGAGAACTAAAAAAAGGAGTAGGAAAGAATAGGGAGCTCTAAAAGAAAATACAACCGTTTCTCCAACAAATAAAAGCTCGAATCTTATTATTGGCTAACGTTGCCTTGTAAGCCAATCTGCTCAGCTTCACAAGTGTTTCTGAACTCTGGGGCCCTCTGGAGGAATGGGCAGAAAATGCAACTGTGTACAAAATAAGCTGAACTCAGAATGAACTCAGAAACTATTTTGGGTAGTACTTACCTGTTTGGCTCTCACATTCAGAACTGCTAACGACCACAGAGAATAGTTAATCCTGGTGGCTTAAAGGTCTTCTGTTAAGAAAATGATTCTTATCATATCCTCCCAACCTCAAAATAGTTTCAAGTTAAAAGAACCATGCAGAATACAGAAGTCCAAGGAAAGTTAAAATTAAACAGCCAGTTTTAAGATGTTAATGTTGTTAGAATGCAACTATTTAATTAGTTTAGAACAGCGATTTTCATCCAGTGTGCTGCAGTACATTGGTGCCACAAGAATTTTTAAAACATACCTGACCATTTAGTTACGGGCACTGACCTCTTTTCTCTTAGGTTATCAAATAAAAAAATGACAACAGTCAACATGACAATAGCTGTCTGGTGTGAATGAATCAAAATAGTATCAATTGTTTTTTGTTAGATCAGCAAAAAATATATTTTGTGTGTGCCACAGAATTTTAGTAATTATTTTATGTGTGCCATGAGATAAAAAGGTTGAAAACTGCTTGGTTAGAAGTACCAATAACGGAAATCAGTCATTCCACAACTTTAAGGGTTCCCCAACTAATGAACCAAGTCAAAATTATCAGGGAAGATTTAAAGGGGAAAACAAGGTTTATGGATGTCCAGATTCCATCCCAGATTTACTATGATAAACTTTAATTTGGGTTTAAGTTAAGTAGATTAGCAAATTAGCACAAAGACTCAGCCTTGAGCTGCTGATAGCACAAGAGTACCAAAAGGCAGCAATGAAACACAACTTCCAGGTAACTATAACTAAGCCATATGCATTCGCTGTAGCACAGAATCCAAGTCAAGAAAGGTATAGCTTTGCGGTCTTTTCCACTCGTAAGTGCCCCATTTTTTTGGAGCATTCACACAGGCAAGGCAACTCTGCTCAGGAGAAGCTGAACTAAATGGCTTCCAAGTCCACAGTTTAATAATAACTCAGCAAACACAGAATAAAGATAAGTTTGCGCTTTTACAGAAGTATAAAAGAGGCAGTAGCGGGCTAAAGATAGTTTATTCAATAAATGGTGTTAGGAAAACTGGACAGGCATGTGCAGAAAAATGAAACTAGACCACCTTCTTACACCACACACAAGAATAAATTCAAAATGGATTAGTTCAATGTTAGACCCGAAATCATAAAAATCCTAGAAGAAAACATAGGTGACGAAATCTCGGACATTGCTCGTAGCACTATTTTATCAGATATATCTTCCCAGGCAAGGGAAACAAAAGAAAAAATAACCAAATGGGATTACATCAAACTAAAAGGTTTTTGTACAGCAAGGGAAAACATCAACAAAATGGAAAGACAGTCCAGAGAATGGGAGTGTATATTCACCAACACATCTGATGAGAGGCTACCATATTTTGCCACGTAAATTAGCACTTTTCTGCCCAAATTTTTTTCAGGAAAATAAGGGTGTGCATTATACATGGGTAGTACCTGAATTACCTTGTATATGTTGTTGTGTTTTGTAATTATGTTACATAAAATTTCTTGTACTATAATATGTTCAAAAATAAATGCTTAAATCATTTCATAATACAAAATAAACAGTATCTAAATATAAATAAATAAATAATTCAATTTAAAAATTAAAACATTTTTTCCTGAATGTTTGGGCCAAAAACATGGGAGTGCATTATACATGGCAAAATACAGGTAATATCTAAAATTTATAAAGAATGTACAGAACTCAAGATCAAAAAAACAAACAACCCAATTAAAAAATGGGCAAAAGAACTGAATAGACACTTCTCCAAAGAGGACATACACATGGCCAATGGACATATGAAAATGTCACTAATCATCAGAGAAATGCAAATAAAAACCACAATGAGATATTATCTCACATCTGTCAGAATGGCTATCATTAACTACTCAACAAATAAGTGCTGGCGAGGATGTGGAGAAAGGGGAACCCTTTTGCAGTGTTGGTGGGAATGCAGATTAGTGTAGCCCCTGTGGGAAGCAGTATGGAGATGTCTCAAAAAATTAAAACTGGACCTGCCTTTTGACCCAGTGATCCCACTCCTGGGACTATATCCGAAGAAACCCAAAACACTAATTTGAAAGAACATAAGCACTGCTATGTTCACCGCAGCGTTATTTACAATCACCAAGATATGGAAAGAGCCCAAATGTCCATCAGTAGATGAGTGGATAAAACAACTATGGGACATTTACACAGTGGACTACTACTCAACCGTAAAAAAGAAAGTTTTACCCTTTGCAACAGTATGGATGGACCATGGGTGCTAAGTGAAATACACCAGTCAGAGAAAGACAAATACCATATGACTTCATTCACATGTGGAATCTAATGAACTAACTGAACTAACAAGGAAATTAGGGATAGACTCATAGATGGAGAGCATCATAACAGCTAGTGGGGAGAATGTGAGGGTATGGAGGGATTGAGCTAAAAGGAAAAAGGACTAATTGACATGTATAAGCAGGGCTAGGGAGGGGTTGTATAAGGGAACTAAATGGTAATGGAAAAAAATACAATAAAAAATTATTTGAAAAATTAAAAAACAAAAAAGAAAGAGGCAGTAGCGAGACAGAATATTACCACCACCATCATCCAACATAATGTTTTCATGTGGGAGAGTGAGTCTCCTTGACAACAGGAGAGATAAAGTAGCATCCTAAGGGGAGACCAGGTTGCCTTTAAGGCAGAAGAGCATTCTGCAGGGAGCTAGAAAGCATGTGGAGGAGGGTGGAGAAAAGGACAAGGAAAGAAGATTCCAGAGGGTACATTGAAACAGTCAAGAATCAGGGGGAAGGAGGAGGAGAATCAGTAATAGAAAAAGAATTTTTTAAAAAATAGGACACTGAGGGAGGCTTACCTTTCTATTAACAACCGAGCATCCCAGAGATGAAAGGTATGTGCAAAGTATTTAATTGCATTCCAACTAAGAAATTATCCTCTCTTAAATAAGCAATTTGGACTAGGCAGGCTTTGATTACATTGGTAGGCCCAAGAATTTGCCACTCTAGTTGTAGGTGTGTATTCGTCTTTAAATATGCTTGCTTGTAGGCTCTATTAAAATTAGGAGCTCCCTGAGGGCTGGGGTTCTGTTTATTCCTGAAGTGCCCAAGCAAGATACAGTCAGTTCCATGTGGATATTGTATTCCTGGTGGGTAGGGATTACTGACCAAGTAGACTAGATGCACACTCAAATTCTATCAACAGGTGGCAGCATTAATAATTTTTCCTTTTAGAAAGAACTGCAACCAAGTTCTAGTATACTTTTATTTTTACTAAAAGTAATCCTCAAAGACATGCTTTCTTCATGACTAGCATATTCCAGCTTCCTTAGATGGCCTATTCCAAGTGAATACATTCCATTAATTGTTGAGGAAACCAGAAATCGCAAGAGGCAAAGTAAAATAAAGATCACACTTTAAGCACAGAAAGCTTTATTTTGCTCCCTGCTAAGTACACATGAGGCTGTTCCATCACTTGATTTCTCACCAGGAGTACAGAAAACCTACCTCATGCTTCTATACTAGTTTACCCCTATCTCTCATCTCACAACCTAACCTAGAAAAGCTGCTGTGTCCTGTTGAATCAAACAGCCAATCCACATCGAGAGCTAAAATTTTATGTAGGTATATTTCTCCCCAAATCTGGAATGCTATATCATGAACTATGGTTGCCTACTGGCTGTTTTTTAGGCACCCTCCTCCCCCCCAACCACCCCCCCAGAAAAGATTTACTAGGTGCAGGGAGATGTCGCAAAATTCCTGACTGGCACTGTGTTCCCAGCAGTGCTGGCCACTGGGCCTTGGCACCTGCTCCTCTCAGCCATGCCAAGAGCCTGAGAGAGGCCAGCTGGTGCCACAGCAACAAGCTGCAGCAGTAGAAGGAAAAGGGAACTAGGACGCTTCTGTTTTTCTAATTCAGAGTGCATTTGCTCCAGAGGAAGGGCGCAGAGCCAGAGTCCACTGCCACATTCCTGAGCAGGAAAGCAAGCCCTCCACTTGATGAAAATAAAACGGCAGTTCTGAAGGGTGACATCTGCCTCTGGCTGGCAGCTTGTGAAAAGGCCATACAGTATCAGGCCCCCTTCCTACCTGCACTAAGAACGAAATCTGACCATTTGTGACAACACGGATGGACCTAGAGAGTGTTATGCTAAGTGAAGTAAGTCAGAGAAAGACAAATACCACATGATTTCACTTATATGAGATAGCTTAAGAACAATATAAATGAACAAAACAAAAACAGACTCACAGATACAGAGAATAGACTGATGGTTGCCAAAGGGGAGGGGTAATCTGGTAAAAAAGGTGAAGGGAATGAGAAGTACAGACTGGTAGTTACAAAACAGTCATGGAAATGTAAAAGTACAACATGGGAAATACAGTCAATAATACTGTAATAACTATGTGTGGTGCCAGGTGGGTACTGGAAATATGGGGAAACATTTGTAAAGTGTATGATTGTCTAACCACTATTCTGTACACCTGAAACTAATACAAAGTAATATTGAATGTACAGTAAACTGTAATTGAAAAAAATAAAAAATAAAAAAGATCTGGGACCAACATGGAAGAGATCATCTGTCACTTCCTAGTTTGTTGGGAAAGTAAGAACCAAATTACAAACACAGGCTATGGTTCATCACAATTAATCACTGAATGATTAACTAAATCTGAAAGCAGACAGTTCAGTTATTCTTCCGCAGTCTTCTCCAGCTCTAACCCAGAGGCATGTCCATCAGCCAGAAGCCTCAACAGCGAGTTAAAACTAATCACCATCAAAAGCAGTTTTATGAAGGCCTTTTCCCTCTCATCTTATGATTACCTTATCTCTTTACACAATATTTACTTAGATGTGTATCTAAAACCTCCATATTCCACTTCAACCAGTTCTTACTGACAGCTGGTGGGGAAAAAAAAAATAAGAAGCAGCTGTGCTCCAGGGGTTGGCAAACAGAGCTGACACTACGCCACATTGCTCTGTGAGCTCCACGCTTCCCACTGCGCCGAGAGCCCTTGGACACACTTCCCCCTCACTGAAGCCTCCCTGGGACACATGGAACTCCTCTACAGTATATCTAGAGTTTTAGAGATTTGTAATACATGGGTCCTGCTCTTAAAGAGCATGTAGATTAGTGGTAAATGATTTTAGAACCTAGATAAGCTATAATCACTACTTGCTGATCCACTGATAAGGAGAAGATAGATATTCCAGAAAATTTGGAATGTCAGCCTCTTCAAAGTGGTTCAGTGAAATAAAAGATGAATTCCTATGAGGCAGGGATTCTTGCGGAAATTTCTAAATAGCACTGAGCTCCTCTGACATCAGCATGATTTTCCTGTTTAAGCACATAGCTTATAACCTTTGTTTTTAAACATGTTATACTAAAAATCTTTGAGCGCTTTTCCCAGTGAGGGAGAGGCATACTGCTTTAAGGACAGATATGCCATCTGCAAATTCCTTCCTTAAAGGCTCTTCTTTTTAAGAATTCTGCTTATTTGTTCTTTAAACAAAAATCTCTATAAACAAATAAGGGGAAGACTAGTCTCATTGTATCTAAGTTAACACAAATGGAATTTATAAATAATTTTACCATAGGCCCATATTTTTGCTCCAAGAAAAATACTGAGTTCCCCCCACATAGGGTCAGCAACAGACTGCAAGTCAGACCTCTCTATCATCAGACATATATTTATCAGCCTTTTCTATGTGTCAGAGTTGTAGGTACTGGCAATACAGCCGTGATCCAAATAGACATAATCTGCTTTTTGGGGGTAAAGGTATAAGAAAGGTGGCAAACATTAAATACACAGATAAATGTGCGGTGTCACATGATTATCAGGTAAGAAGAGAGCATGACATGGGTAGATAGGATGGTATAGGAAGGGCTCTCAGAGCAGACCATGTCTGAGCGGAGACCTGAACGCAGCAATGCACATGGATGTCTGCAGGCAGGGCGCTGCAGGCCCCAGGCACAGTGCCTGCAAAGGCTCCGCAGCATGAACATGCATGGCACACAGAGATAGAAAAATTACCAAGAAGCTACAGAATATAAACAAAGCTTTGTTCAACCCTGCCCTCAAGTAAAAGGTCCGAACATGGTAGAAGGCAAAAGGAAATACAGAAGAAAAATTTAAACAAAATATGATAAAAAAACAAAAGTTCTGAAGGACACAAGGACCATTCAAGAATATCACAGTCAGCTGAACTGGTGAACAACAAAGACATTTTCAAACATGCAAACTCGTGGAATATATAGCACCTCATAAGCCCTCTGCAAGCAGGGAGGAAAAACTGTCTAAAAAAATCCAATCAATCAAGTGATGAGTGAAAAAGTTGTGTCAAAAAGAAGTGCAGCTTTATTCACAAAGAATTCATTACCACAAAGTTCATTCCTTTAAAGTGCACAATGCAATGGTTTCTAACAGAGTCATAGATGGATGACCGAGAGATTAATCAAAATAAAATTAAGAGAAGTTGTAGTGGGGAAAAAAACACTGTAGAAAACTCACTTAAATTTTTTAAATGTAAGACCAAAATATGGGAAATTAATAACACAGAAAAAATTTATAATAAATATTAATAACAAAAGCCAACAAAAATTAGGAAGAGAGAGGAGGTAGAGGAAGTATAAAATATAATAAGAGGTTACTGTTCGCTATAGAAAGGCAATATATCCTGTCTAATCTGAAATGTGGAAATTAAAAACCAAACAAGTATGTCTCTCTCCTAATGGCTGTCATAGTCTTAAAGATATTTATGTTAGGAATTAGTATCCCTGGTGTTGAAGAAAGGTTTACCTGAATTCAGCAATAATTCTTTCAGGTTCACTTTAGCTTTGGCTGTTTTTTCAAAAGTGTGTAAAGTATGATGCCAACCATATACATTTCTATCTGCGCTTGTGCATGGAGAGGTGTCTAGAATGATAGCTGTTGATTGTTAACCCTGCTTATTTCTGGCTAGCGGGATTTGTTGCTTTTCTTTTCATTCTTCCATTTGGTTTGAATGTTTTATAGTGACTGTGTATCACTTTTATAAAAACAGTGTAAAAAGATAAAACTAAACTGTTTGCATTTTTCCATATCATGTTCTATTTTTAATCCTAATCAACTTGTTCATCTTTCTAAAATCTGGATTTTCTTATTAGTGATAGCACAATCAACAGTGTTTTGCATTGGTTTGCTTTACATTACGAGGTAAGATTTAACAGAAGATGAGTGGTTTTATTTATTTTTTCCAGAGTGTACTTAATAAGAGGTGAATATGATCATCCTTAATTATTAAAATGACAACATTCTTAAGTTCTCAGCAGTTTATTATTGAAATGTTAAGTTCTAAAAGATCCTAACATTGATGATAGCACACATATCTACCACTAAACCACCTACTACATTCCAGAACTGCACTAACAGTTTTACATTCGCTAGCCAATCCTTATAAAATTATGTCATGCATACTCGTACTTTATGGAGGAGAGAAAAAAAACCCAAGAAAGGTAACTCTGCTTGTTCAAGACTACACAGCTACTAAGTTATTCAGGCAAGTCTGACTCATAAGTTCATGCTTTTCACCACATTACCATTTTCCTAGTATGGTGCTTTGTGTATACTAAGTACACAACTAATTGTTTAATTTTAAGCAAGCTAAGCATACCCCAGATGTCTTGGATGAAGCTTTGTAATAATTTTCCTTAGTTTATTCAATTCCCAAGATAATCTGTTTCATAAATTAGGGAAGCAGGCTCTCCTAACACCTAAAATTAGGATTTGAAGACAGTCTCATCTTGTCTTTATACACTTCTAATTAACTAGCAATAACAAATGGGATTAAACACAACTAAAAGTATATGACAAGACAGGGCCCAATGCCCTGGCCAGTGTGGCTCAGTTGGTTGGAGCGTCGTCCCACACATCAAAAGGTTGAGGCCTCAATTCCCAGTCAGGGCACACACCAAGGCTGTCATTCGGTCCCCAGTCAGAGTGCTTGGGGAAGGCTGCCAATTAATGTTTTTCTGTTACATCTCTCCTCCTCTTTCTCTCTTTCTCTCCCCCCACCTCTCTCCTCCCCGCTCCCTCCCTCTCTCTCCAAAAAAAAGCAATGAAAGGGTGTCCTCAGGTGAGGATTAAAACAAGAGAGCATGCCTCAAATATAGAGAAATCATAGTTTAATGTCTAAAGTGTATCTAAGTTAAAATTTTTTAATCAAGTTAAAAAATGTTATTCACTTGTTCAAACTCAAAGTTTTAAATTTTATTTTTAACGTCCTTTCAACCCATATTTAATATTAACTTTGACATGTATTCAACTGTTTTTTAATTCATGCAGTATTTAACTTTTGCCCCACCCACTTTTCCAGCCTCTTTGCTCATATTTTTGGTTCTAGGAGTATCCAGCTACTTGTGGTTTCTGGAACACCTCATGTTGTTTCATGCCTCTCTACCTTTTGCATATGATGTTCCCTCTGACTAGCTGTGGTGTCACCTTCTCCAGGAAGCCTTCCTAACATCTGTCTCTCTCCCAAAATAGGGTCACAGACACTGTGTCCTCTGTGTTACCTCTCCCCTTTCGTCCCTTCACCTGTGCTTCAAAGAGTCTACACGGCGACTGTGTATGCAGCATTAGCTCCTCCCGAACTGTGTGGACAGGACATGTGCTATTGCCTCCGCAGATGGACCAATTCCAAGCACATCAGGACACACAAAAATGTACACTCTATTCTTTTTTGATCTCTGAAACAAGTTTTTCTAGGGTGTGCTCAAATATGTGGATACATATGTTTTCCATATGGCCCCTAATGCTTACGTATTAAAATCTAGTCATCCTCTGAAAAAAGAACTGAATAAACAAAGTCAGGATTGTCTGCTACATTAAGATTCCTCCTCATCACAAGGCAGCAGTCA
The DNA here is from genome assembly GCA_004026545.1 of Mormoops blainvillei. Classification (NCBI taxonomy): domain Eukaryota; kingdom Metazoa; phylum Chordata; class Mammalia; order Chiroptera; family Mormoopidae; genus Mormoops; species Mormoops blainvillei. Next base: position 427,520 of record PVJD01000404.1, on the reverse strand, counting down.
GATCAATCAGAAGTCAACCAGAAATGGACACAGGAATGGGGTCTCAGGAGAGAATCCAACCAAATGAAGAAGAGACTCAAGGCTTTACCATGTTTTTCACTTAGATACTCTTGAGCTCGTATTGACAAAATTGGTAAAAACCGAGTTCTTATTGTTTGGATTTAAATCAAAGAAATAAAAGATGACCCTCACTGCCTAAGGTAGACCAAAGGTTGAATCACCACTAGACTCAAATTCCAAGAGGGCCAGGCCCTGCCCACTCTGCTGCTCCACTATGATGTCTGGGCAGTGATCAAAACCCACAACACTTCAGTATACGGGACAATACTCCAGCCAACTGAGCCACACTGGTCAGGGTAAGGGTTGTAATATCTTCGATGGAATCAACAGCTAGACATAAAGTCCGAACAGGCTATACATTTTGAATAAGGTATGTCACAAGATGAGAGTAAATTTCAATTCAAGTGTCATCAAAATGACTCTTCGTAACCTAACCCCACTGAGTAACTGTCTTTTCTATCTAACTCAACCAAAACTGTTTTATATAGAATGCTGTTACTTAGTCTAATTTAGATACAGACACTATTTCTCCTTTCTGCCCACCTTCCCCTGGTGAAGTTATGTGTTCTTAGAATACTATTCAACCTGAAATTAATTATATGCCTACAAATCCTTTCATTTAAGAATATCCAAATATTTAATCAAGTTAGGAAGTATAATCAAACACAGGCTTTAGGTTTATACTTCATTCTTCTAAGAATATTATTTTAAAATGACAAATTTATTTTAAAGCACAAATTTAAAGATGAAAAATTTTGGACATTATTATGGCTGTCTGGCTATAATAACTTTTAAATCAACCAAACCCAACATATAGATGTTGATCTTTCATGAAACCCAAACATACAATAAGCAAATACCTTGATCAAACTCTATCCTCAAAGCACAAAAATAACAACAATAATGTGCCCACACAGAAAATGAGCAAAACAACAACCATTTAAGGGCTGCTGCCCAAATTGTCCCTCAAATAACAATTTGGGATGTGGAAAGAAAACAAAACAAAACATCTGTCAGTTACACTGTTTAGGGGCATGGATGGGTCTCCAGCAATGCGGCACTTACACTAATTATATACACACCCATCTTTGGTCCTGCCATCGCTTTCACCAAGAATACCAGTCCTTTCTTGAAAAAAATCTTTTCACTCACCTCTCAGAACAGATGTCATCTGTGCCATGGCTGGCTGAATACATCTTCATCAGGAGCTCCTTGATAAGCTACTCTATACCTCTATTCTCTCTCCAGTAACTTTTCGTCTTTTTTCCTTCACTGACACTATCCCAGTGTAAAGTCAGCCATACCTATACTTTATTCACTTTAGAAATACCCAGGATTTAGCAGGTATTTCACCCTTTTATGTAGGTATAATAAATGTTGAACCAACAGAGCTACAATGAGGAGTAAATCATGAGTGTGTCAGGAAGGAAGAGCCTGAGGAGGCACCAAAGATTCTGACTGTTCAGTCTCTGCTTGGCAGACATAACGACCACAGTACCCTAGTAGAGTCCCATCAAGTCCATATCCAACTCCCCATTCCTGAGGAACCATTCCAACCACTTCCTATCTTTCATTCAGAGTATACACATCACTGCCTTAACAATGACCTAAGATACAAAGGCTATCTGTTAATATTTTTCAGGACTATACATCTGAAGAAAAATAAGCAAGATAATCTACCTAATTACCCTCTCACATACATGCATGCACGCACACAAACACACACACAGAGTGAAAGAGAAAAAGCATAATGCTTTCTTTTCCCAAAGAGAATGTCTTCAGTGATCTTCCAAACAAACCTATCATACCTTTATTCTTGAAACATACCCTACATTCACAAGGGCAACAGAAAAAAAAAATGTCCTTGGCATTTCTTAAAATATGCGATTCAGAAGTTATGTGATTATTGGCCTTTTTCTGTAGACATATGTTGCCCAGTGGGACCTAACACTCTTCAGAGTATCTGATTCAGAAAGAAAAATATGGAGGAGGTACGGTCAGAGCAGTTTTGTACCAGTCCTGTACAGTAAAACAAATTTGCAGAATCAGAACAAAATACTCCACATCCACCCTCTGTAGTTTGTTTTCCCAGAGTCGGTCTTTTATTTAGATACCGAGGGCTCTGAGTGAGCATGCACCCTGGAATATCTCAGGTCTGATGTCATTTAACTCTCAGGGAAAACAAACACATGTGAAACACTGCACACATTCAAGCCACTCAGACTTCTAATTTTTTTTTTTAATCCCAGAATTACCTACAGAAAGCACCAGTTAGCATTCAACACTGCTCAGAATGAAACAAATGGAACATATAACTGTGGGCCGAGTGAAGACTCTCATTTTAAAAGTATCTTTATCTCCAATGAAAAGGTTTAAATTATATTCCACTTATAATTCCAAATTTTAAGGCTGTTTTCTGTGAAACCAAACTTTGACAACAAATTTAAAATATTGTGATACCTACACCTATACAATTCTGTTATATCTTGCCAACTGGAGATAAATTAGGACTAAGTTTAAGAACATAGAGGTTACTGTTGAAGTGCACAGGTTGGCATTCAAATTTAGACATGAAAAATGTCTATCTAATACTAACAAACCTTCCTACTAGCTCCACCTTATTGGCAGCCTTCTTTTAAAAAGGAAAGAATTTGTAGTTGTTTTAAAGAGCTGGTTATTATCCCCTAGTTTTTATTTCAACTTCAGATCACCTAGTCAGCAGTAAATACCTCTTCTATGAAACAAACAAAAAAATGGTTTCATAACAAATTTAGAAGTCTTGTGCATTACATTTCTCTGGTAGGATATTTTTCTTAAAAATTAAAGAAAATTATTTTTAAAATACTGCTCTCACACATTAAACTTCCAAGGAAATTAAAGAAAGAAAAAAGATGGGGGGAAAACCCCACACATATATACACATATTAACATATAAGGAGTGTTTCTTAACCAGCTGGAAAGTACACTATGAAGGCAAGGTGGTACGGAACTTTTTTTTTTTTTTTTTTTTTTAGCAAGCACATAGCTGACCAAACCACAGAGCATTTACCAGCCCCATCCTGCAGCCCGCTTGGTGTTCCCTTGGCTTCCATCCACTGGGCTCATTTCCACCCACCATTCGCAGGGTGCCTCTCTTACAGCCATATGCACCAAGATGATGAGTCATCTGTCATCCAGAATTTTTCTCCTGACCTTTCCACACTCAATCACCTTTCACACACTCAACAGGCACATCCTCTGCACAGCACGTGCCCTGCACCTAAGGAGTTTAAGGCTGAACGCAGAACTCAGCATTCCTGACACTCCTCACTCTGCCAGATGGATTTATTCCAGAGCTTTAAAAAAAAATCAAAACTCAGAAAAGTGACCAGATGGGTGTTCAAGGAGAAACATACAAACTCAGTTAGGAGACTGACGTACTTTATTAAAAACAGGCCTATGATGTAAAAGAACTTCGGTTATTTACCCCAAGAGGAAAAGTTATGGCAAAGGCAAAGCATTGAAAAGATACATAAAACAATCCATAACTGAAACTGACTTTTCAACTTTGCATAGCTAAATGTTGCTTTTAAAACTATGTTTGAATTTAATTCTTCATGCAGTCACCAAGAAAAAAGATAAAGACCTGCACATCATGTATGACAAATAACAGAATCTCATACTTTTATAGCACTTACTATATGCAAAAATTCTTCTAAGTGCTTTACATACAGTCACTCACTTGATCCTTATGAGCCCTTTTCTGATCCCTGTCTTCCATCAGAAGCAGGATGCACAGAGGTAGGGTATCTGGCCCAAGGTCATACACACTGCCAATAAGTGGCAGACCTGAGATTCAAAGTGGGCAGTCTGGCACACCCTGGGGTTAGTTATATTACACTAACCACCTTCCCCAAAATGTGTAACACTTTTTAAAACAGATTTTTAAGCTTACTAAAAGTTTACTTTGTAAGTTGAGAGGTCTTACAAATAAAGAATTTAAACTTGAGCCCTGGCTGGTGTGGCTCAGTGGACTAAGTGCCAGCCTGCAAACCAAAGGGTCACTGGTTCAATTTCCAGTATAGGACACATACCTGGGTTGCGGGCAAGGTCCCCAGTAGGGGGCAAGCAAGAGGCAACCACACACTGATGTTTCTCTCCCTCTCTTTCTCCTTCCCTTCTCCTCTGTAAATATAACTAAATAAAATCTTTTAAAAAAAAAAAAGAATTTACATTCGGGAAATTACTGTTAGGTGGTAGCAAAGCCAAAGTTTATCAGTCATGACAAACAGCTACCCAAGAAGTATCGGAGGGCTAACTTTTGTGAGCTAAATGTGTAAAGTCTGGAGAAATCAACCTGGCTGAACAAGTATAGAGAAGGTGATGATAGCCAAGAAACTCAAAAGGTTTGGAAGACAGTAAAAGAAAACCCAGGTCTATGATACCCAACATCAGTCACAATTCTGTCCATTCTTCCTACTCAATCTGTTTCTCCCCCAAATGGTGTCTCCTTTCCATCACACTGTTATTGTTTAAATTCAGACTTTCAACTATTCTACCAATCTCTTATTTGGCTTCTAGTCATCACCACCTCCCTGCCCCAGCACCTAATCCCCTCTCTGCTGCTAAGCGAAGAATCTTTCTGAGACACAAATCGATCGTGCCATGCCCCTACTTAACAACTCTTCAGTGGTCCCAACAGCCAACAATTTCCAGTTCCACCATCTCTGTATGGAATCAAATACCATCTACTCAAGGAATTCCCTTGCTGCCTCCTGGCTGCAAGCCCAGCAAATACTAGGCTGTCATTCCTCTCTTACCTAGTTCACAGTGCCCTTCTCTGCTGAAAAAATCCGCCTTCCCAACCTTTACTCATCACCCTACAAAACATCTCTTATTTACCTCTTTTTCAAAAGTTATTCCAATCCTTCCTACCACCAATACACCATAATTTTGTCCTTTAGGTCCTCAGGGTACCATATACTTCTATTATACTTCAGTAATTATTTTTTACATATCTGACTCCCTTACTATAATATAAGCCACTTAAAGAGTAGTGACAATGTCTTACTTTTTTTTTAATCCTCACCCAAGGATGTTTTTATTGATTTGATGGAATGAGAGAAAGAAAGAGAAACATCAATGAGAGAAACTTTGATCAGTTGCCTCCTATATGTGCCCTAACCAGGGATCGAACTCACAACCCAAGTATATGCCCTGACCAGGAATCAAACCCACAATACTTTGGTGCGTGGGATGACACTCCAAACAACTGAGCCACCTGGCCAGGATGGCAATGTCTTACCATTTTATCAACAGCACTTAACAGTTTTTGACACGCAGAAGATGCTTTATTCATTATTGCTAAATGAATTAACACATGCCCTCCACAAGCCATTACAGCCTTTCTTTTAACAAGTTTTCAGTTCAATCTATTAGTTCCCCTCAGCCCTATGAGGCCATAGTTCCAAATTTTTTAAATGGGAGTTATTCTAATAAGATATAATCTACTTTATAGTCAACTTTTGAGAACACCTACAAAGTGAGGAACATGTTGAATAATAGTTCACAAAGAATGCTCCATGGAACAAATCCTGGAGGTTCAGAAAATGCCTCATGATATCTCCTTCTGTGAAGCATTAAATTGCTTCATCATATTGAATGCCTGACAAAATCCTAAAGAAAACTGATTAGCTTTGGCACTTACTAACTTTGGGCAGGTAACTGAACCCCACTCAGTTTTCTCATCTATTAAACGTGGATAATGATACCCACTTCATACGGTTATTATAGGGATTGAATGAGATAATATCAAATGTTCAGAACAATTCGTGACACACAGTAAGTTGTTTGCAATTTTTAATATTTAAACTGACATTTTTCTAAGCATATTTGAACACAAAGTCTGTTTTGTGATCTAGCAATTACAAACATTGCATGCTACACACTTTGAGAAACACTGATTTAGAATAAATACTCCACCATATTAGTTATTTTGGAGATTCATGACTCTAGACTTTAGCACAAATATAGGCAATCTGATAGTTGAAATGTAGGACAATTCCTTCAGTTTCTCTGTGGCTGGCAAACATCAAGGTTTCAACTGTCACAGCTTCCCAAGGCTTCGGTTTCACCAAATTAAGACAGAAATGAGTGCACTGTGTGAACTAAAGAAAAACTCTGCAATGGCAAGAAGTCTATTACAGCTAAATCTCACTGTCATATTTTTTGTTCATAGAAAGCAGTATGTTCATCAAGTTTCTATTTTCTTTACACTAAGGAATCTTGCTACTTCATAAGACAAAGAATCCACCTAATCTATCTTTTTCCTTTGGTCAATCAGAAGATTTATAATGAGCAAACTTGAAGCAGAAGGTTCTGAATTCCAGCTTGCTGAAGTACAAAATTGTGCAATATTTTTTGTATGAGCCTCTGTATGCATTTTTTTGGGTGAAATATCACAGTTGTCATCAAGGGATCCATAATGCCTAAAAAGGTTAGGAACAACTGGGTTTTTAATCAGGTCCTTCTATTCAATCGAGTATTAAAATATTATGTTATAATATTTTATAATTAAAAATAAAATATTAAAAATCAAACAGTATCCAAGGGTCAAAGGTCTCTCTCCCAACCCCAATCCTTACCCAGAGTTGACCACTGTTATCAGTTTTTTATATCCTTCCAAAGATAGCTTACGCATGTGTTCATAAGTATATACAGTAATATTATACCACTCCTCCACTTTTTACCTAAATAATAAAACATGATATACACTACACTGCAACTAACTTTGTTCACTTGGCAGTTTATCTTGAGATCTATCCATATTAACAAACAGGTACAGATTATTTGGTTAAAGAACATACCATAATTTAGGGCACCCTTATGATAGATACTAGGTTGTTACCAAAGTCTTGTTATTTATAAATAATGTTGAAATTAAACATTCTTGAAGCTGTATCTTTAGGAAAGAAATCCTACACAGAACTGCTGAAAGGTATGAAGCCTGCTAAGCTGACCTCCAAGGGTTGCCCATTTTACACTCTCAATGGTACTTATTTCCTACATACTCAATAAAAGATTTTCAGATATTCTGTCTTTGTTAATCTGACAGGTGAAAATGATAACTCATGGTTTTAATTTGAGTGGTCTATTGAATTAAAGAAAGAACCTCTGATTTCAGATGTTATACATATGATGACTTAGTCATGGAAACAAAAGGCATCATCCAAACTGGAACAGTAACAGAATTCAACAAAGGACAAACTATTCACAGAAATCCAGCTGACCCCCATGGTGAACTCACCGTCTAGTAGCCAGTGCTGATCGCGCCTATTCTCCAGCTCCGACATCATTAGGCGTGTGATCACATGATCTGGAACCAAAAGACCTTTCTCTATGTACTGCTTTGCCATATCACCAACTTCTATTAAAAAGACAGAAAAACGCAGACACTCAAAAAAAGCTTCAAAGATATAAAAAGCTTATACTCTTTTTTTGGACAGTTTTATCTTCTCTCCCATTTCTCACTGTTGGTATGGGGGAAAGTTATAGATAGATGTTTTTTGAGTAATGTTTTAAATAATTGGTTTCAATAATGACACTGTCTCCCTTTTCTCCCCCAAAGAATTATAAAAGCAGCTGTTGAAGATATACACAGGCAGAAATAAAAGAAAATATAAATTAGACATAAAGTGAAAATAAGAGTAGGAAACCAAGTTGGAGGCTAGAGGGAAGATGGTACATAAAGGCCAGGAAAGAAGTCCTGGAGACTTCCTAAAGGCAAGTCACAAATGGAGACTGAGCCTCCCAACAGCTCAGGATACCAAGGAAGTGTGACCACCTACATGGCTCATGGTATAGAGGAGATGAAAGGACACTGAGAAGCACAACCATTCCTTAGAGACCAAAGGAATAAAAATTTCCAATGTTGTCCTAGAAAGAATGCTGGATAATACAAACAAGAGGTTTATTTCCTCTCTTGAGCCCAGTATAAGCCAATGGCACCTTGCTGAAATAATTGTAAAAGAAACTCAGTATTATCGGTGGATTGCGAAGTTCTTAAAGGGATGAGAATTTTTAAAAATTATTTACAGAGAAAACAATGCTTGTATTTTAATTTAAAATAACAATCCCTTATTCACAGAAATTGTGAGTTGGGTTCAGCAGAATAAATTATCAGTTTAAATTGGTTAAATTTCTAGAAGCTGATTTTTTTTTTTAAACCAAGATGAAATCCCCTGCTCTCTGAGGAACTGATAGTGAACTGATAGTGAACCAGGAAGAACCACATTTTCAACAAGCCAATTAAGTTCTTACAAAAACATAAAACAAAATTCTATTATGAGCAGGGTGGGGGAGCTCAATAATCATTTTGCCCCCACCTTCACCTTGAATTTAAGGTACAGCCTTTCTTTTCCAAGACTGAGCCTATACTCCTAATTCCAACTTCAACATAAATATGAGCTGTGAAGAGCACTGTATCACTGGATCAGTACTACTGGATAAAAGTAGCTCAAAATTAGGTCCTGTAACATGGATTCAGCAATTCGCTGAAAGACGCAGAACACAAAAGACAACCACATTACTGAATGTGGCTGAATATGAAGCGAACAAAACATATTCATTCAACAAGTATTCACAGACTGCATGCTATGTAACAGGTAATATTCTACAAATGCAGCAATGAAGAAAAGTTACTTACTGATATTTAAAAGCAGAATTACTTTCCCTAAAAGCAACTATAACAATTACCTGAGCATATATTATGCCCTAGGCACTGTGCTTTAAGCATTGCATGTGTGTCATTTCATTTAACCCTCATAAATCCTCACCTTCACATAGGAGGTAAGAGCCATTTTTTGCGACAGCTTTATTGAGATATAACACACACCATAACATTCATCATTTTAAAATGTACGACTCAGTGGTTTTTAATACATTCTCACTGTTGCGCCATCATCACCACTACCTAGTTCCAGCACATTTCTATCACCCCAGGAAGAAACCCTGTACCCATTAGCAATCACTTCCCATTTCTTCCTGTACCCTGTGGCAACTACTAACCCACATTCTTTCTTCAGAGATTGGCCTATTCAGCACATCTCATATAAACAGAATCACACAGTATGTGGTATTTAGTGCCTGGTTTCTTTCACTTAGCAGGCTGATTTCAAGGTTCATTCATATTGTACCCATATATCTATATATCATTCGTTTTTATGGCTGAATATTATTATTCCATTGTACAGATATATCATATTTTGTGTAGCTATTTGATGGACACGGGTTATATATGCTTTCAGCTCTTTTGGTAATACCTATAGGGTATGTATGTTTTATATCTGAAAAATCCCTGTCACATAGTATGCTTAGAGTAACCGACAAGTTTGGTGCTGTCCTACTTGGCAATGGTCAGGCCAGCTAGCCCCATGCTCTGTTCTAGTCCTATCCACCACACTTTATACGTCGACACATATACATCTTCCAAAGTGAGAGACCAAGATGTGAAATGGCTCCAAACATCCCATGAGGAAACAGTAAAAGAGTAGGGAATGCCTTCTTTGGAAAAGAGGAGACCCAGAGAAGGGCATGATAACAACTTACCCATGCCCTGACCCTTAACACGTGGGAAAGGCATTATTTTATTAAATTCCCAGGATTTAGAATCATGACTACTAGTAGGGATTATAAGTGGACAGAAGAAGTTGTCTAAGGAAATGTTTAAATGTAAACTCAGGCTGTCTAGGAAGGAATTCTGACAACTGGACTCAGGATTAGGCAACATACTTTCCAACTATTTTTGGCCATGCTCTTCTCTGAAGCAGGACAGGCATGTCCTCATTCTGACACAAAATCAAACTTCCGCAACATCTCTTAATCCCCACCATGAAAACCTGGAAAGGTCAGCAGCCAGAGCAAAATGGATTTAACAACATGAATCTGAATGAAGACGTTACTACAAGAACAAACAAAAATAAAACATGGGTAAGAAGACAGAGGTCCGTTCCAGAAAACATGACCTTCGTCTGCCCATGTTAGTTTGCTTGGAAGAAAACCAGTTATCATTAAATGCTAATACTAACATGTTTGGATAAAACGCACAGCTGCTCCAATTTCTCAAGTAGAATTCCAAAGTAAAGCTACAGACAAACACATGTCTTTTTGTTTTGATTGCCTATAAAAGTGCCTATAGATTGAGAGCAAACTGCATACAGACAGAGTTGGACAAGTGTCCACAAGGCAACAAATTCCCCAAGATGCCAGTCAAACAGATAACAAATTCAATGTTCTTTTCCTTGTTCATGCCAGAAAACACTGAGAATGAAAGACCTCAGTAAAAGAGCTTGATTCCCGCACAAGGATGCCTAGAACTAGGGGAAACCATGACCACTCCCAGTACCATCCCTTCTTCAAAAGGTCACTGAAAATGCCAAAACACACACTCGCACCATGTGAGGCATGGGCAAAAGGAAGTGCAGCTTTGTGATTCTGCCAACTACAAGTTCTTTATCCCCCATTCCTAAGAATATTTTTGGCAATGAAGTAGTTACTTCAAAAAAATTAGTAAAACAAAGAAAAACAGTCCATGAACTATTTATCCTTGACATCACTTTGATGAATCTCTTCTAGTTTAAAAAAAATAAGGCTTTAAAAAAATCTTGGTTGAGAAATAGATACCAAGGACCTTTAGAGGTGAAAATTATGGAAGAAATATTCCTAAATTTAGGGCATTTTGGCACCTAGCTCAATGACTCATTTCAGATGTGCAGGATCCACCCTTCAATTGGCCTTGCACAAAGCCAGGCTTTCTTTTTCCTCCACATCAAAAAGACATGGTTTTAAAGCCCTCAATGACACTTGCTATCGATAGGTATGAAGAAAATTCTGAATCCGGTGTGATGATCAAGAGCATATACTTTAGAGCCACGCTTTTGGCTTAAAATACTGACTCTGCCACTTAAAGGCTTTTAAGACTTTGGTCACATTGTGTGGTTTTGCCTCAGTTTCTTCATCTATAAATTGGGAATAATACCACCTAGGGTTGTTTTGAAAATTGTATGTGGTTAATGTGTGTCAAAGACTTGGAAAAATGCCCCTTTGCAAATTTCATTCAAGGATGTGGAGAGTAAGTATTTGCTCCCATATGCCAGGCGTTGTTCTAAGTAGTTTAAACACATGAACCCATTTAATCTTCATAAATATCTACGAGGTAAATGATATTATGTTCCCCATTTCATAAATAAGTCAACTGAAGCAGAGAGGTTAAGTAACTTCCCCAAAGCAATTCAGCTAATAAGTGCTGGACCTGGAAACCAAACTCAGGCAAGCTGGCACTGGAGTTCATTTCCTTAACCATTCATTACACTACATCGTCTCTCAGTGTTTGTGAGCATTCCCTTGAACAGAAACACTTTGAATGTTAGAGTACATGTGTAATTTTGTGATTTATAAGAAATATATATATGGTCCAAAGTGGGGCTCAGAGCTCCCGAAACCCTTGGAATTTCCTGAGTGGTAAGAGCAATGGAAGCATCTTTCATTATAATATTTGATCTCTTGTCCTTAGTTTCTGAAAATGTTCCAGAGCCCTAAAAGTGAAATGGGTATCTTCCTTTCATAATAATCCCCTCTCCTCATCTCGGTTTACATTAAAGAGGTGACTGCTGGGAAACACTTAAGGGTGAGCACTGGTTGCCAGAGGAACCAACCATGAATAGAGGGATATGCTTTCACTCCCACCTGCTATTTCCTGGAAAGGAAGAAGGACTGAAAGTTGATTCAATCACCAATGGCCAATGAGTTCATCAATCATGTCTGTGTATCATAGCCTTCACAGAAACCCAAAAGGCTGGGGTTAAGAGGGCTTCCAGGCTGGGGAACTACAGTACTTCAACGTACTAGGCCCCAAACTCCATGAGGACAAAGGCCCCTTTGTTCTGGACCTATCTCTCTGTATCTCTTCTCCTCACTGTTGATTTGTACCCTTTAATATCCCTTGTAGTAAATTGGAATCTAGTAAGTAAATGGGTTTCCTGAAATCTGCTCTAGCAACAGAACCCAAGGAAGAAGTTGTGGGAACCTCTGACTGATAGTCAGTAGAAGCACGGGTGACCACCTGGGCTGACAACTGGCATCTGAACTAGAGGGTGAACTTGTAGGACTGAACTCTGATGGCATCTGACCCTGTTTCCAGATAGGAAATCTCAGAACTGCGCTGAAATGTGGGACACCTTGCTGGTACTGGAGAACTACTTGGTGGTGTGCAAACTCCCCCTCCTGTCCCCGAACATACACACCCACCAACATTGGAAACTGAGTGCAGAACATGTTAACATTCTTCTGGAATAATGAAGCCCCTGTGTAAAGGGACAAGAGCATAGTGGGAATTGCATTTCTTTGAGAACCTCTGGCAAAACCTATCTCCTCCATGACGGTATGCCCTGTGGGGAAATACCTGGTCCTGTTCTGTGTAACAACTTCCATTTAGGCACTGTATCTTCCACAAAATAAATAAAATACTTAACAGCAAGTGTTTCTGAGCAGCTGCTTCCTACCAAACACTAAGCACCCTCCAATCCTGTTACCTCATAACTAGTCAACCTCCCCCTCTCCCCAGGGCCCTATCCCTCCTCTAATCCATCTTCCACTCAACTGCCAGAGGAACTTCCCCAAAACACACGCTTGCACAAGTCGCTTCCTCCTCCAACACCAGAGATGCATTCCCTGGCCTACAGGATGACCCGGAAACTCCTTAGGATAGCATTCACAATCACTCTGGTCTGTCCCGAAGTGCTCCACAAACCTTTCCTCCCCAGCACACAGTTCCATTATTGCCCAGCCCTGGACCCCAGCTCAGTGCCAGGAACAATTTAATTAAGACTATAGTCCCCTCCCTCAAGCAGTATATAGACTAATGGAGGAAAGGCAGGTCTGGAGAGAGTCAGTGCTCTGACAGAGATGCGCCCAGGGCAGGGACACAGAGGTGGACACCTCAGTCCAACCTCAGACTGAAAGAACGCTTCTCGCCCTGGAGCTGGGCTTTGAGGGGCTGGCAAAGGTTGACTACAAGAGCCACCCTCCAAGTTCTATGCATACCAGCCACGTCACAGCCATGAATTTTCCACCTCCTTCAGAAGAGTAATCACCTCTTCTGTATTCCACCAGATCCTGGTTTGAAGCTAGTCCCTAAGTGCCTCTGTACAGATGAAAGAAAAGATGTCCCCTTTAGAAGACGCCCATTCCTCTAGGCTGACTCACCTGTATACCAGGAAACACAGCTTGGAGGACAGAACCAGGGCTGGACTGCAGGCCAAACACATACCCCAGCCAGGCACCCTCCCACATCCCACGAAGGTCAATCTGTGCAACCATATGTGGTTGTGCCTCTACACACATCTCACTCTTCTTGTTCAGCAGAGGTTGTTCACATATCCTCCAAACCACATTATAGTCCCCTTGAGGCCAGAGACTATCTTATTGTATGGATCAATAAGGGTTACTGTACTTGATATACTATCTAAAGATAACTTGAAGTACGTACTACTAAAAATACTGTCATATCTTTAGACTTTCCACCTTCCTGTCCCCAGGGTCCTACAAATTATTAAATGAGCCTTCTCCTCACTATGCCCCCTTTCATGTCTTGTATCTATTGTATTGTTTATACCTCCTGATAATCACAGTTGTGATTTAAGGCAATTAAAATGCAGAAAAACCTTCTCAATCACAGTAAGAATTATGAGCAGCAATGTTTCCTTTAAATATTATCTTACAGTCTAATTCTTTGCCAAGTTCGAATAACTGAGTAAAATAAATTTTTGAATTAAGCAACATTCTGTTATCTGATTAGTCTACATAATTGGACATTTAGTACTTGTTGTCAATGGTTCTCACAACTATTGCTTCAGTCTATTCAAGCTGGTGCAGAAAGATCATTACCACAGGTTGCATTTGGATCTCAAGCCTGACCTCTTAACAAGAAAGGATCTGTTCCTACAAGTGGATGTTTGCTCCTCCTGAAGCTGACAGCTTTAAACACCCACAAAATGTGTATGAGTCAACTTTTAAAGATTTCCGAGCTTATGACTCTAAAATACTCTGTAACAAAAGAAGCATAAAGTTTAGCATGAAGAAAACAACTTATTTTCAAACTAACATGTAGGTAGGTAGCTGGAAGTCACCCCAAGTGAGGGGTTATACTAGACTAGGTGGTTAAAAGGTACAAATTTCCAGTTATAAAATAAATAAATAATGGGGATATAATATACAGCATGGTGACTATAGTTAATAATACTGTGTTGCATATTTGAAAGACCGCCAAAAATCTCCTGCCTGTCTTTGAGCCACCTCTTCTGGGTGTCTATGTGACACAGATGATCTTTACCCTAAAGATTTTCTGATAAATCATAAGACATTAGGGATGGCAAACTACTTCTAAAAAGGTAAGAACTATACTTTATAATTTATTTAATATAAAATAATATAACACTTTGAAGTATAAACTAAAACTTTAATCCTATTCACTCTTTGTTTCTTTGGACGCCGACTAAGATTCCCACGGGATCGAGTCACTGATCACAGGTCTCTGCTGAGGAACAGCGACTTCACACAGAGCACGCCTGTCTTCAAAACCTTTCTTTCGCTATTAATCTTCAGGTACAATATTTAGCTCATCGTAAGGACAATTATATAGGTATATTAACCAAAGGAAATTATAGCTGAAATTATTTGAATCTGTGACCTATATAATTAATCATTCCCTAAGTCAAAAGAAGGTTAATAGAAAAAATTTTTTCTTGTAACCTAGATTTGAACCCCAATTTATATACAGTACAAACATGCATCTCTTTACCACTAATTGTGAGATTAAAATAACACTATAATATGATCTCTCTTTTTATTAAGGTACAATTGAAGATAACATTAAATCAGTTTCAGGCATACAACATAATGATTTAATACTTGTATATCAAGTGTGGAATGATCACCACAATAAGTACAGTTAATATCTGTCACCATACACAGTTATAAATTATTTTTTGTCATAAGAATTTTTAAGATCTACTCTCTTAGCAACTTTCAAATATGCAACATAGTATCATTAACTATAGTCACCATGCTGTACATTATATCCCCATGATTTATTTATTTTATAACTGGAAATTTGTACCTTTTAACCACCGTTATCCATTTTGTCCACCCCCTACCTATGGCAACTACTAATCTGTTCTCTGTATCTGTGAGCTTGGTTTTTTGTTTTGTTTTTTTTAGATTCCACATATAAATGACATCATACAGTTGATTTATTCTTGATATCTGCCTTTTGATCATGGGAAAATACCTTTTAAAGCCACTGGAATGGCTTCATAATGAGGCAAGGAGTCAATATGATACAAGGAATTGCCCTCAGGCTGGGAATCAAGTCTTGGCTCTCAGTTCTGCTTCCCAGTGACTGCCCACAGGACTGAACACATCAGTGTACTTCACTTATCCTGGCCTCAGGTTTCCTCCTCTGCATGAGAGAGCTGGACCTGTCTACCTCTGTCATCGCAGAGGTGGAATTCCAATTCCCTGTACCTTGCTTTGTGGCCACGTGTGAAGGCGAGTGAACTGGCTTGCCCAGTATGCCTCGAACCACACTGGTGTCCTTTTACCCACCAAGATTCCACCTCTACGGTGAGGTAAGGGACCTCAGAGATTAAGGAGAATCTCCCCATTTTCATGGGCAGCCAAGGTACGGATCATTAAACCCACTCTAGATGTAAGGAGTGGAGTCTGGACCAGAATTCAGACCTGAATCATCTGTCAAAAGCTCTGTGTATCATACCTTGCCTGGAAGAGTTTCTGGAAATAAGGGCCAGTGCTTTGTTAGGCTTCTTTGCTCTTTTCTCTCTAGCCAGACTGGATATTTACATTCACTTAGTCTAATTTTATAACTCTGGGTCCAGAAATGTGTTGGCAGTGGGTGTGTTTCTATAATAGCCAAGATAAAAATATGGATGGACAAAAGTCGCAGCGCCTTTCAGTAGGGGAGGGGCTAGCATAACTGAGAAAGAAGGTGATATATAAGCACAAAGGACATCCAGCAGGTTCCTTAACTATAAGCTTTCTCATTCCACCAGCAGATCAATTTTGACCCTCCATACTGATTCAAAGAACAAAATAGTGCAGTAATTTCATTTTAAGACCTCAAGTAAATAATGAAAGGAAAAGATGTTGGGATTTCATAAGCCAAAAAATATTGGATGTCCTATGTCAGGAGTGTTTTCTTGGCCCAGAATGGGGACACATGCACTTACAAACACACCATGAACATCTGGCATAGGGCCATGTGCTGCCTCATATAAGCAGCAAAGGAGGAAAAGCAGATAGGGATGGAGGTAACAGAAGCTGGGCAAAGGAACAAATAGGAAAAGGCAAGTAACTGAAAAGCTTGCCGAAATCATGAGTTTTAGACCCAAAATGTTCAACCATCTCCTCAAGCCCACGTTCTGCAAGTAGGCCTTGGAATCCGCCATACCAGGCACTTTCGGCCCTGAGTAGAATTATACTTCAAATTTCTTGAGCTCTCCAGATTTTCTCTGACCACCCTATAACCTTATCCCAACCCAATTACTAGTCCCACTCAGAGGACAGGGAGGAATTTCATGTTTAAAGCAACATAAAAAGAAATCCCTTCCTTTTCAGAAGGCCCAGGGTGTGGGTCTGGCTGTGCCAGGCACCTTTTCAGCTGCCTCTCTGTGCAAGATCTTGGCTGCAGGTCAGCATGAGGGAAGCTGCTGTTTCCTCCAGCACCATCTGCTCCAACAGGATGGACTGCTACTGCTGCCCATGGGGGACTCTCCACCTCCCTCCCTCCCTCCCTCCCTCCCTCAATCATAGCTCTCTAGCAGTGCTCTGGTGGAGAACGACAAGGCCACCAAAGATGTGCCATGCTCACCAGCCTCCCAGAGCTGGCAGCAGAGTCCTGCAAACAAAGGAAAAGAGAAGGAGACAGATTGTTGATGCTAACACTCTTTTCCAACAGGACTTCTAGTGGAGTCATAAGGTCCACTGAGTAGGGTGACTTGCAATCATCCTTTAACACTCGGCAAGAACAATAATAATACCAAAGGGCAGCCACTATGAAAAAACAGCATGGAGGTTCCCCAAAAAATCAAAAATAGAACTACTTCTGGGTATTTATCCAAAGAAAATGAAAACATTTAACTCAAAAAGACACATGCATCTCCACGTTCACTGCAACATTATTTGTAATAGCCAAGATATGGAAATAAATGTCCGATAGATGAATAAATAAAGATATGGTACATATCTACAATGGAATATTGCTCAGCCATCAAAAACGAAATCTTGCCATTTGTGACAACAATGAGGAACACTGAGGGCATGATGCTAAGTGGAATAAGTCAGATAGAGAAAGAAAAATAGTGTCATATGATCTCACTTATATGTGAAACTAAAAAAAAGAAACCAACTACCAAGCTCATACAGTGAACAGGTTATAGGTTGCTGGTTGCAGGGGTGGAGGGGGGAGGTCAAAATAGGTAAAGATGGTAAATAGACACAAGCTTCCAGTATAAAATACATAAGTCATGGTGATATAATATATAGCATGGTGACTATAGTTAATAACATCATGTTGCATATTTTAAAGTTGCTAAGAAAAGTTCCCATCACAAAAAAACAAAACAAAACCCTCTAACTATGTAAGACTTAATGTGATGATCATTTTGCAGTGTATACAAATATCAAATCATTATGCTAAACACTTGAAATTAATATAATGTTGTGTGTCACTTAGTCATGTGCCCTTTAACGAAGGGAATCTGTTCTGAGAAATGAATGGTTTGACCATTTCACCGTTGTCTGGACATCAAAGAGTACACTCACACAGACCAAGATTGTCTAGTCTCCCACATACCTAGGCTATGTGGTATAGGCTACTGCTCCCAAGCTACAAGCCTGTAAGCACGTCATCGTACAAAATTAAATCGAGCACAAGAGAAAATGATGCAATCAAAGTTTTAAGGCAGCAGCAGGCATAACACGGCATACTGTTTTACAGCAAGTGTTTTAGTAAGTAAAAAGAGTATAATGCTAAAACAATATTTTTAAAAGTATAGTATAGTAAATATATAAACCAGTAACATAGCTGTTTATTGTCATTAGCAAGTATTATGTAGTAATGTATACAATAATTGCGCTTTAAATGCCTGACCAGTGGTTGTTGACTGCTGTCAAAATCACTACGTATTTTGGGTTTTTTTAATAACTAAAAAGTGTTTTATATGCAAAAAGGGAGAATATTGTAAATTTTAAAATGTGTGTCCGTTTTATGTATTTGTATGTATATACTTAATTGCAAGTTAAATTAACTGTTAAAAAGGTAGTCAAAGAAGACAATTTTGGTGATTCAAAGTTTAACACTTCATGAAGTGTTAAAGTCTTCCTTAAGGAGAAATGCAAAAATGGGGTAGAAGGCAGGAAGTTTTTGAAGAATTAAAAAATAAAGAACAAAAAAGAGAAAGATGGAAAATATCTGATTGACTGGGACCAGTCAGCCTTAGGGTGAGGGAACCCAGAGTTGGCTTGGTGTCTCAGGATTGGCTGACTAGATATAAAGCATTTCTGGTCAAGCAGAGCATTTACAGGGACATAAAAGTTATCTTGTGTGGTGATGTGGCACCCCGGGCAGTTCCATCTTGGGTTGAGAAATTTATTTCAACGCTATTGTGGACCACATTTTTAAAAATTAAACACTGGGTCAAGCATTACTCTAATCCCTTATATGTGTTATCTCATTCTTACAACACTAAGAGGGTAGTACCATTATTATCTTGGTTTGTAGTGGAAGAAATGCAGATACAAAGTGCTTGAGCAACTTGCTGGCCAGCTTCCCAGACAGTGTGATCCCAGAGGCTGCACTCTTAACATATGCCCTACAGTGGAGTGGCTTCCTAGGCCCTGCCTCCAAAGCATTCCTCCACTTCCTCAAGCAATTAGTCTCTTCCTCCCAGTTCCTCCCACAGCTCGAACCCTTTGTTCTATCATCTGCCCTCTCCCCTTCTGAACACCTCAAGTGCAGGTCTTATTTAGCTGAGTGACTTAAACTAAGTCTCAGGGAGCTAAGGATACCTTCAATAGTTTTTAGGTTGAATAAGTAAATAAATAAAGATGGGATTTTTTTAAAGGAAGAAAGAAATGCAAAATAAAATGTAGCAAACAGTAATAATAAACCTTGACCAGTGAGGGTCTATCCTAGGCAAAAGGAAACTAAGTTTTAAAAACATTCCTCTCTTTCTTAGATGCTTGAGGGTATTAAGATACTTTAAAATTTTAATCAGGTTAACAACACACAGACTAAAGTTTTAAAGCATCTGTCTGTGCTTTGTTCCAGGTCCTTTGGTCAGGGAAAGCAATAAGTTTGGGTTAGTCAAAGGTAGGGTTAGGGTTTATTTTGGGAGTTAATAGTGAAGAGAGAAACTGTCCTGGATAAGAAAGTAACGAGTTTTGGAAGATTGAAATCCAGGAGACAGGAAAAGAACAAATTCACAGAGGGAAAAGGGCAAGAAGGTAATAAATTGAACTTCAAGCTAGGAGAGGGGCAGGAAGGGCTAGAGGATCTCCTAGGGAATGAGACAGGTCTTAAGGCAGTGGTGTCTAACATACCATGTCAAGACATTGCCTGTGCCAGACTCTAATCCTTATCACCCACAAACCTCAGTACAATCACCTTATATTAGGGGTCCTTTAGAAGGAAAAAATAAAGGTAATGTCTAACCTAGGGTGAAAGAATGCAGAAAAGGGCAGCCCTTCCAAGACTGGAAAGCAGGAGTGAAGAATTCCAGAGAAGCATGAAATCTGAGAGAAAGGTAAGTAGGGAGAGGAGTACAGAGACACGTGGCCCACCAAGCAGGTGATGAGGACCCAAGTCTAATTCAACAGACAATGCTGGAGGACCAGCCAAGTGCCAGGGACTGGTACCCAGTGTCACCAATCACTCCTACTGTGAGAGCACATCTGTTCTCACCCAGTGCAGTCAATTCCTTGCTACAATGACCCAAAACTAACAACCAGGTTCCCAAATGTCTAACTCAGTCCAAGCTGGTCCCAAAGCAGAAGCAGTGAGAAGGAAGAGAAGAAATCATTGGATTTCACATCGTGACTCGGGAAAGTTCTACCCTCACTAACTAACTAAAGATGAGCTGCCAAATTATCCAATGGGAAACATTAAACCCTGCCTATTAAAGCAAGGATCACTTTCAGGGAAAAACAACCTATTCCCACAGTTGCCTCTATTCAATGAGTTCCTAACTATCTGAGGATATTTCCCTCATAAATCAAACCTCAATTCCAACCTCTAAGTTTATTCTGCACTCAAATCTCTACATCTTCCTCTGCTACTTTTGCTATTCCAAATTGCATATAAATGAAATTGAATGCTCCACCACATATACTAATTTTAGACTCGCTTTAAAACTTTTACTCTTCCTCCACCTGCCAAATGAAAGGAGGAAAACAAAGCAGGCATATATAGTTCAGCTGCCACAGCTGTTCTCTAAAAACTGGTACAAAGAAGGTGGCATGCATTCTTTTTGAGACAAGAATTTTCCATCCCTGTTTTTATTTTTATTATTATTATTTTTAATGCTAAGCCAGGAGATACCTGGAGTCTCTAAAAATGATCAAACTTATGCAACTGAGTCACCTCGTGACAGCACGGCAGTAATGTCTGGCAGCAGCCATCAAAATAAAGTTATGTTTTAAACTCACTCCACTTCTCAAACACATCGTTGGATTCCACTACTTCGCGATCTAAAAACAAAAGGATAAAATTTTCAGATAAATTTAAATTTAATCAAAACCAGTGATAACTGCTATGGTGATTATTAGTTTATTCATCTCTACCTATTTTATGCCAAGCATCAACAATATCAAGTTTGTATAACTTTTTAAGAGCAACTATTTCTTCTATTTTGTGCAGAAAGCATCAATGAATAAATCTGTGTCAAAAAGAAAAAAGACCAAAGGGAGAAAGGGAAGGAGGGAAGGAGGGAGGGAGGGAGGGAGAAAGGGAGGTCAAGGGAAAGGAAAGAGAGATTGGGAAAGAGAAAGAGTGGGGAGAGGGGAGAGAACGAGAGGCAGGCAGACACAAAGACCATCACAACAGGGATGATGCCCCAACAGATAACAGCTGCCTTGCCTTGTGCAACACTTAGACTGCCAAGAATAAAGTCTTAAAAAAAAAAGATTCTGCAACTTTTTTTTGCCTTTCATGAGCCACTAACTATGAAACAGATTTCTAAGGCATGTATTCTAATCAGGTCTATACACTAAAAGCAAATTGGAGCAGAAAGAGTCTAACATCATAATTTAACTTCTAGAAACACCATTTCCCACCCACCCCACCCTGCCGGGGATGCGGGGGCGGGGGCCCTGGCTTCTGTCACTTAGAACATCTCCAGCCCATTAACAGAAGTTCCAGCGATGGCTCAGTCACCATCTGTGTCTGTCTGTCTCAATCCTGGCCACCAAGGACAAGCAATGTTTCAGTGCTGTTTGGCTTGGCTACGTTCCTCCAGGCATAAGCTAAGTGTTCACATTTTTTATTCTCTGGGGTTTGAGCTCCAGCAGTGTTTGAAACATGACATTCAGGACCTAAAACTGACCTTAATTATGAGACTTAGACCTGCACTCTGAGACAACCTAACAGAAATATCTATACTGGCAAAATAACATTCTTCTACTAGGTTCGTGAAATTCAATTCCTCTAAAAAATATCATTGGAATTGAAGTGAAACAAAGTCTGCCACCCCAAAATATGACTTCTGAGATACTATTTTAAGCTGGTTATTTTCAAGATATAAAAGGAATTTAGACAGAGGACCTGCTTCAGGAAGGGAGCTATTATCACAAATAACTATAGTTGAATATGAATAAAGTGCAATAGACAGAAAGGCACCTAACAAACCCTCCCTTTGTCCCATCGGAAAGATGGCCCAGCAAGCATTTATTTATCAATTATTTGCATTTCAGTCTCCATGTGAATTGCCTTCTGGCCCTTTGAAGTCCCAAATCACAACCCCTCCCCACTCCCTCCTTAGCTCAAGATGGCATATAAGCCTTTAACTGCCCCATCTTTGCTTGGGTCCCATAACCTAGGGAACCCCCATAAGTACATACGTAATAAATTTGGTCACTTTCTCCCGTTACTCTGTCCCATGTTTATTTGAAGAACACAGAAGGGTAGTTGGAAGTCAACTACCAACAACAAACACTAACGCATTGGATTGCTACTAGTGTAACACTCACCTTGGACAAAAAACTGAAGAGGGTAGGGGAAAAGAACACCTCTAGTAATCAAGACAAATAATATTTTGTTGTAATATTTTAAAATAAAATAAATACAAAAAAAACCATGATGAAAAGCTATGAAAACTTTAAATAAAGACAGGATCCAACCCTGTACTTGTACGATTAACTGAATTCACCCTTATCTCAATCCTACTGGATCTGGTCTTTATTTAAAATGTTGCTATTAAAAACTGTGGTATGAGCTACACTTATACATTGGAATACTACTTGGCCATAAAAAAAAGGAAATTTTACCTTTTGCAATAGCATGGATGAATCTGGAGAGTTTCATGCTAAATGAAATCTAATGAACAAAATAAACTAACATACAATATAGAAACTCAGATACAGAGAATAGACTTGACAGCTATTGGGCAGAGAGGTAGATTCATGGACTGGCTAAAAATGGTGAAGGAATTAAGGGGGGAAAAAAACAAAAAAAAACCCTCATAGACAACAGTATGGTAATTACCAGGTTACCAGAGGGAAAGAGGGGTGGGAGGAGGTAGAAGAGGGCAAAGGGGGGATAAATGGTGATGGAAGGAGACCTGGGGTATATCAAACACAATGCAATATACAGATGATGTATTATAGAACTGTACACCTGAAACCTGTAATTTTATTAACCAATGTCACCCCAGTAAATTCATTAAAATAAAAAATAAAGATAAATTTAAAAAATTTTTTAAAGAATAAGTTGTTGATATTTTGTTCCTTTTATTGCATTAAACTACTACTTATCTTAATTATTTTCTTTTTTGGTGCCCTCCTAAATTTTTCACTCAAAGAGAATGCCTCACTACTCTCACCCTAGCCTCAGCCAGTCCACCAACCCTATGCAGTAGCTCCGCCGTTCCTCTCATTAAGCGAGTAAACAAAAAAGATTAGCTACTTTGCCTAGAATTATAGAGCTAGTGTGGCCAGGTGAGATTCTAAACCAGCCATGTGGCTCAGGGCCCATGCTCCTAAAGACAGTTTACTACCTCTCAGAGCTTTGCATCATCACTAAGGCATTCGGCATAAACCTATACAGTCCTGAATATTAAGAAACAATATGTGGAAAACAATCCCAATAAACTATAGTTAATGACAATTTGGGCAAATTTACTCATAACTTGTTCATCCTTGACCAATGTCCAGCAACATAGAGGTAATTTCACCAAACTCCTGTAATTTTTCTAATTTGTTCCTAATTCTTTAGCCATCCTAACCCTTGGAATGAGCCAAGAGAGGAGATACTTGGCTCCTCTCTTAAAAGGACAGGACTACAGATGTGAGTAGCCTGAAGTATGCCGTGTCAGTAGTTAGGTTCTGAGATGGCCTGGTATATACTCTCAAATACTGTCAGTTTTATGAGGCTAATTGAGCTACAGTGTGCATGGTAGCGATGTTTAGAAATACTCCCAAATAATGTGTTCATTTACAAAGAGAGTAGAATTCAGAAACAAATCCACTTAACTACAATGGTCTCACCACCTCTAGCCAGTTGTTAGTGGTGGTCGACACTGCAGTTAAAAAGGGTCATAGTGAAACAAGCTGAGAAAGAATCTAGAAATGATGTGGGAAGAACAGTTGTGGGAACTAGGGCTATTTTTCTTGGGGGGAAGAAAGACAAAAGTTGGGGAAGTGGTGCCTGGCAACTATTTTCAATTATCTGAAGAACTAGTGGATTTAATTTATGTGACACCAAAACACTGAAGTTGGGTAAGTGGATGACAGCTTATGGGTAACAGTTTCAAGGAGCTGGCTTTCACCTCAATATGAAGAAAAAAAATCTTTCAACAATTAGACCTGTCCAGCAATGAAAGAGCCTGCCTCCAGAGGAGGCAAGTTGGCTGTCAGCTGCTATAGAAAGGGTCCGGCACTGAATGGCCACTTGGACAGAAGGGCTTAAAATTCCTTCCAATTCTAAGACATTAAGAAATGGAACAAATAATTAAACTTAACACATTGATTGCTATGCATAGTGTTTAGTTCCTAAAAACCTTAGAAAACTAAAACAAAACCATGAGCTTAATGGAAAGGAGGTCTTACACTTTCATTTTATTCCAAGCTAGATTCTTGGTATTTTTAATTACTAGGCCACTGAAATAATGCAAGTTAAAAATCAATGTCCCTTCTGGAAGAACTAAATTATGTCCTGAGACAGTATTTATAGCTACAATTTAAGAAAACTGAGAAACTACTCATATATGCAATCAATATTCTATAGCTATCCTGCAAACTACATTAGCTATTCTTACCAAGATCTATAGGTATCACGTTCAAGAAAAAATACAGAAGCAGTTGAGTGAAAATTTAGGGAAATAGAGCAAAGCAAAAGTCAAATCAGATATACCAGCAGCCCAGAAAATTAAAAAGACCTTGGGAAACTCTATCTTACTAGCAAATAGGTAGAGTTCAAAAACGGTCCATCTTAATGATGAAATAATTTTTATTATTTTTAATCCTCACAAAAGGACATGTTTCCATTGGTTTTTGGAGACAGAGGAAGGAAGGGGAAGAAAGAGAGTGAGAGGGAGAGAGAAACATCGATGTGAGAGAAAAACACTGATGGTTGCCCTTACCACACACATACCAACCAGGGATCGAACCCACAACCCAGGCATCCAGGCATGTGCCCTGACAGGGAATTGAACCAGCAATGTTTTCATGCACCAGACGATGTTCCAACCAACTGAGCAGTGAGGCCAGGGCAACACAATTTTTAAAAAGCAATTTTGCGCTCAGGGAGTCTTCCCAAAGAGATACACATATAACTTTAATGTAAGTATTTTTGTTTGGCCAGAACTGGAAACAAGATACATTGGAAGATAAATAGAAAAACAACACAATAAAGAGTTTAAAAACAGTGAGCGAGTGCTTGTAGCCTTTCTACCCACACACACACGCATGGACATTGCCTAAATCACACTGGATTGTGCCAGTGATTCCATTCGCTGCACTACATTCACTGGGGAAGATTTTAAAAGAAATCAAAGCATTATGACTCCAGGAAAGAAGGGAACAAACCACAGAGGAAGCCTCCTACTTGCCAGGCATTTTACAGAGATGACCCTCTCTGACCCTCCCAATACCCCTGTAAGGTAAGGATTCTTGCAAAGGAGAAAACCAAGATCATTAACTTCCCCCAAAGTTTACATAGCCAGTTGAGCCAGAGGTATGCCTGACTCCAAAGCCCAACTATTTTTCTCTATGCCGATATAGCCAACTCCTGCACCTACCACTTGCTATGCCAAAACCCACTGGATACTTCCATCGGGAACTTCCCACGAATAGGCAGGTATGTTAAACGCCTTATCCTTCCCAATTCTGGACTGCCCTTTCTATGAAATGGGAACATTTCTCCCCGCAGTCATTGAAGTTCAACCCTTCAGAGGGCTGCAGTTGGCTCTGCCCTTCCCACCACTCCCACACACAGACAATCATATTAAGTACTGCCATCTCTACCTCAATTTCTCCCAAATTCCCTTCTTTCCCTTACTCTTACCCCATACCTGATCTAAACTGTTGTGACACAACCTTAGCTGTGCTCCACTTTCTCTTCACTACTATCCACTCCATACTTTGCTATGATAAACAACATTCATGCCACTAAAGGAATTTGAGGAAGACATTGACTTCTACAGACTTCCTATTTATAAAATCAATCTGGAATTACATGTAAGCCCCAAGGACATTTCCAACTTCCTGCCTATAATTCCTCCAACTCTAGGTTTCAATCAAAATGCCCTTAATTTTAATTAAGCAGACATGATATGATCCCTCCTGCTCCCACTTTTCCACCTGCCAGAATATTACCCATCCCCTCCATGCTCCATTTTAATACCATCTCTCCTATAGTTTTCATTTACTCTGTCATGCAGCATATAACAAGCACCATTTAAAAAAAATATTTTAAAGACTTTATGTACTTTTAGATAGAGGGGAAAGGAGGGAGAGAAACATTGATACACAAGAGATACATCAATGGGTTGCCTCTGGGATGATCCCACAACTGGGGACCTGGCTGGCAACCCAGACATGTGCCCTGACTGCGACTAGAACCAGCAACCTTTTGGTCCCCAGGCCCGTGCTCAATCTGTTGGGTCACACCAGCAAGGGCACACACAACTGTTAAGGACTGACAGTAGATTAGACATTGGAGATACAAAAAAGAACTAAAAATTTTATACAAGTAATTTCTCTCTTTACTGGTCATATTAAAACTATTTACATTCATTTTTTAATAGCACGCAGTATATTCTGACCTATAAAACAATTAATTGGGTATAGGTTTTACTTTGTCAATTCCTTAAAGGTGGAGAACATTTTTTATTCCCATTAACAGGATGCTATTGCAATACACTGGTTTAACAAGTACTTACTGACATTTAACTCTACTCATTTGCTTGTGGATACCATAACACCCTTTAAACTTCTCCTTAGTTTCACTGTAGAACCTTCCCATTCAGTTTCCAAACAGCCTGAGCAATTTATTAAAAATGTTAATCAGATTGTCAGTCCCATACTTAAAAGCAATGAATTCACCTTGGATTAGGCAATCGTTTATTATCTGTGACATCAAAAGCACAACAAAAGAAAAAATTGATAAACTACACTTCATTGATATTAAAAATGTTTGTGCTTCCACGGATTTCATCAAGAAAGGTAAAAAGAGCCCTGGCTTGTGTGGCTCAGTGGATTGAGCGCCAGCCTGGAAACCAAAGAGTTGCCAGTTCTGTTCCTGGTCAGGGCACATGCCTGGGTTGTGGGTCGGGTCCTCCGTAGAGGGTGTGTGAGAGGCAACCACACATTAATGTTTCTCTCCCTTTCTTTCTCCCTCCCTTCCCCTCTAAAAATAAATAAAATCTCTTTTAAAAAAAAAAAGAAGGTAAAAAGAAAACACACAGAATTGGAGGAAATATATACAAATCATATTATCTAATAAAAGGCATATCCAGAATATATAAAGAACTCAACAATAAAAGGACAAATAAGCCCATTTAGAAATGGGCCAAGGATTTCAACAGACCTTTCTCTGAAGATACACAAATGGTCAATAGCACCTGAAAAGACATCATTAGTCCTTAGAGAAATGCAAATCAAAATCACAATAAGATACCACTTCACAACCACTAGTTAACTAAAATAAAAAAGACAATAAGTGTTAACAAGAATATAAAGAGAATCAGAACCTCATTCATTGCTAGTGGGAATGCAAAATGGTGCAGCTGCTTTGGAAAAGTTGGCAGTTCCTCAAAATGTTAAACATAGTATTACCGTATGACTCAGCAATTCTGCTCCTAGGTATGTACCTAAGAGAAATGCAAACATGTACTCACACAAAAACTTGTATGTTCATAGAAGGAAACAAGCCAGGAATCCATCAATAATTAATTAATAAACAAAATGTGGTATATCCATACAATCAAATATTACCCTGGCAATAAAAAGGAATTAAGTATTGATACATATTACAACACAGTTGAACCTTGAAAATATGCTAAGTGCAAGAAGCCAGATACAAAAAGTTACCTGTTATATAAATCTGTTTATATTTAATATCCAGAATAAGCAAATCCATACAAGCAATCAGTAGATTAGTGATTGCCAGGAGCTGGAAGGAGTGGGGAATGGGGAATGATTGCTAATGGGTACAGGGTTTCTTTCTGTGATAATAAAAATGTTCTAAAATTAGATAGTGATGATGGTTGTACAACTCTATAAAATGTACTAAAAAACCACTGATTTATACACTTTAAAAGAATAAAAATTATTGTATGCAAGTTATGTCTCAGTAAATATGCTATACATAAAAAAACAACAAGACAAAAAAACCCAATCGCTTTCTATCAGTTATACTCAAGTTCAAACTCTTGGTCATGCCTCAAGATCCTATGCCTCCCTTTCCAGCCTCCTCATCTACCATCTCCTCCTCACTCACAGTGCTCCAGGGGCACCTGCTTCCTCTCCTCTCCACTTCCGGAAAGCTCACTCCTACATAGGGTCTTTCCACATGCTGTTCCCCCGTCCCCAAATCTTTACACATCTGTCTCCTACCCTCACTCAGGGTTCAGCTTAAACATCACCTCAAAGAGACTTCTCCAACTTCACAATCTAAAACAGTCTTCCCTGCACTATCCATCATTGCACCATTATATTTATTTCGTAGTTCTTATACAAGATATAAGGTGTAAGACATAAGGAATACAAGGTTTCCTTTGTTTAGCACATCTTCCCTCCTGCCATACAGAGTATCAAACAAAACACTCGTTGAACTGGACTGACACTAATGAGTTTACTATTCAGATGGCAACAGACTATAACTGAAGTTATGAAACAGATCATCTTACAGGAAGGTGATAATGAATACTATATTATAAGTACATATTAGAAATAAGAGAAATTTCAATGAAAATGATGTGCAGCTGCAACAGGTAAGGAAAAGCTTCACGGAAGCAATGAGACTGAAAATAGACTTTGAGAGAATAATAAAAATATGAAAGGCATTATTGGAGAAAGGCACAACTGAACAGTGCCCTCTTCCTCCTAGTCCACAATTTTAACACTTCACCCACACAAATACACCCCACCATGACACATGAGATCATACTACATACAGAACCTAGAACTTGAACCCTAGATTGTGAGTGCCCCTGCCATGCTTTAGTTTTGCATGCCTCCCTGTAAACATGACATGATTAATGAAATACCAAGTCCGGGTATTATTCCAGAGCTCTTACCATTATGATGAAAAGCAATTTCTACCTCCTCACAATTACAGGTTTCTATTTTGGATCTTTTCTGGTCCTTTTTGGTGGAGGGAAGAGGAAGTCAGTGTTTGCTTTTTTTAATTTTTTTTTTTTAATGTTTCAGGGATAGAACAACAACAAACCACATACCTCTAGCCTACCCTTAAAGAACCTGCTATATCTCAGTGCTCTTGTGGAGAACTAAGCTAAAATAAATGCCATCCACTGTCCAGTGTGACATTTATGAGACATGAAGCAGACATTTCACTAGCTACCGGAGTAGCTGAATGGCAGCATGACATAATGGGAAGTTTTATCCCCAGCTATGAAGTCCTAAGTTGGAATGCTACCTTCTCTATGTAACTGGCTGTTTGACCTAAGGCAAGTAACTCAATTTCTCTGAGGTCATTTCTTTATTTGTAAAGTGATATAACAACTGCTCTATAGATTTGTGTGCAGACTAAAGGGTAATATGCATATATTAGCCAGTGCCAGGCCTAGCAGTGCTTGGCCCACTGCAAATGTTAGTTATGATGATCAAGTCAAGAATTACAAAAAGTGCCAGCATCACAGGTTGCTGGTCAAGAAAAATGCTGAAGAATAGAAAATAGTTAATCTCTAGATTCTTGGCAATTTGATGAGTAGGAGTGACTCTGCATTATTTCAATATTATCATTCTCCCTGGCTTAAGTAAGGGATGCTTGACCTGTCATTTAATTAATATAAGAATTGTTGGAATTTAGAAGTCAAACTGTTAAAATATAACACCAGCCATCTACTTGGACTTCGTGAAGCTACACAAATGAGACCTTCTGAACCATGTCTTAAAGGCCAACCTGAGAACTAAACTTCAAGTGGTTTGGGGTGGGAAGGCACAGTGTAATCCAAAGCCTCTACTACCTGCGCATGGTTTTAAAAAAAAAAAATCTAGTTTGCTGAAAGACAATACATGGTTGATATATCTGACCCATCGTGAAAGCATACTGTCTAAAACTTTACAAGAAAAACATAATTTCCAAGTCTTTAAATCTTCTCACAACATGAACCACACAGAGTGCTAAAAACCAGACCAGTATAATATAATATCCTTTAACAAGTTACTTGGTAGATTTTAAAGGAAACAGGCAACTCAATATGTCCTTTACAACGGGTGAATTTATATACAGCTAATAGTCTGGTTCCCAATTAACTGGTTTCGTGATCAGTTGCCATCACTTAAGTTCCAGGAAATTTGAAACAGAAGTTTAAAAGTTTCATACACTATGATGGCACAGTATTTGTATGTATCTTAAAGATAAGCACAAGTAATAATACGAGCTGGAAAAGGTGATATGGAGCAGATATTATAATCCTTTCTTTTGGTACCACTTTAGCTCACCTGGGGTCACTTCACACAGCACCCCAAAGGTCAACCTTTAACAGGCAAATCCAAACATCACTGTCCTATTTAAAACCCTTCGATAGCTTTCCAATGCCATCAAATAAAATCCAATCCTTCCCAGGACCCATAAGGCTTTATATGTTCATCTCTCTCACCTGACTCTGTTCCACATTTCCTGTGCTCACTAGGATCCGAAGGTACAGCCTTTCTTTCTGTTCCTCAAAGAAGTTGCACCTGTTTTCACCTTAAGCCTTGTCACGTGCTTCTTCCTAAAACACTGATCCTAGATCATTACATGTTCGTTCCTTTGGTTTTTCATCTCCCAGAGAGATCCTCCCTAATCACGCAACCTAGAACAGCTACCTTAGCCCTCATTACTAATTCATCACCATTTTATTCCCTTCACAACATATACATCTATCTAATACTATCCTGCTGTTTATTCCACATGGCCTCATCTGTCCTCTCAACTTCCTTGTCCCCTCACCTCCCTGTGGACTCGTACTTCTAAGAACAAAGGAATATTTGAGTAGGTAGTGAAAAATACCTACTAAATGAATGGGATATTACACAGAAATTTAAAATGCTTTTGAAGAAGCTTTAAAAAACAAAGAAAAAATGATCACAATACATATATCTAAGTGGAAGGGGAAAAGTTATCAACTAATAGAACCCCAAGTTAGTTTGTTGGCAGTAGCAGGGTAAAGACACAGGAAAGAAAAAAAATAAAATAACTTATTAGAATTTAGTAAGAGTCAGGGTGGTATTGTGGGTAATTTTTATTGCCTCTTCAATTTCTTCCACAGTTTCACATTTTCCAAATTTCCTAAAAGGCATGACTTTGATCAGACAAAGTCACTTTTCAAAAATGATCACACTGAAAGAATGCTCAGATTCAGCAGCTCCTGTGGCTACGGCAGACCTGCTGTCATGGAACACTTTATTCAAGTCACAAATAGTTTTCTATAACTATGTGTGAAAACCCTCAGAGAAACCAGAAAAAAGATAAGGGGATATCGAATGGACCTTTAGACTGAAGAGATGCCTCTAAACTGGTGAGACCCCTTGACCCGGGCTGTATTTCTGGTCTCACTGAGCTTGAAAAAAAATGGAATATAACATATTCTGGAAATCCTGTAATGAGCCAAGACCCTGTAGGATCTACACAAAGGTAAATATACAGTTGTTTTAGATACAATTGCTTAACTCTGTCTCTCAAGTCTTTCTAATACAACTTCTTTATCCTCTATCCTCCAATTCTCAGAAGTTTTCACTTACATAAAAAAAGACAGATATTTATACTTAATGAATACAGGGGAAAAAAACCCCTAAAATCCTGAGCCCTCTGAACTAGGTCATCTTTTCAGAGGAGGCTCAGACCATGTCTAATTTGAAATGCTAGTCCCATCTGCAAACCCAGCAAGAGCTGTAGTTAATATTAATTAAGAGCAAGAACAGGTTTGTTCTTGAACATCTATTCTCTCAGTCAAGTCCAGGAGACTTCCAAATGAATACCTGCTAACCTTGCTGCACCTGAGATCAAGTACAGAAGAATGTGATTTTTAAAAATACCACTATTTGTCCAACCCTTAACAGAGATTCTCATGTTCTTCAGAGGAAGGTTTCAGTTACACATCACTCAACAAAGGAAGCTATCACTACATATAAAAAGTTTTAATGGGCCCTGGCCAGGTGGCTCGGTTGGTTAGAGCACTGTCCCATAAATCAAAATGTTGCAGGTTTGATTCCCGGTCAGGGTACATACCTTGGTTGCAGGTTTGATCCTCGAAATATATGGGAGGCAACCAATCAATGTTTCTCATATAGACCTTTCTCTCTCCCTTTCTCCCTCTCTCTAAAAATCAATAAAACACATATCCTTGGGTGAGTCCATGTAGGTGCGTGCACTCATACACACACACAAACACTAGCTAATGTTCCTTATGGCAGAATGTAGGACGCAGCTCCTTTCAATCGAAGAGAACTCTCCCTTCTATTTGCTCACACAGTAAGCTAAATAAATGTGAGCCAAAGATCTGGGGGATAGTCTTTAAATAAGGTATTTGATAAGTCTCAGCCTGCACTGCTTTAGGCAGACTAGGCAGAGCCAAATGTGCAACAGCTAACATGGGACTAATCTCAGATCTGCAGTGATCTGAGTTTGCCACCCCAAAATATGCCTCTTTGGGATATTATTTTAGGCTGGTTAATTTTAAGACACAGCAGACATGGGAGAAGCTCTGAAAAGCTAGTATAAGTTACCCTTTATAAAGTACAATTACAGTTGTAAGGGAAATCTCCATTTGTGAGGGTGTTTCCCTCACTGTACCAGGCTTGCTTCACTATCAGTGGAGAAGGCTTGGACTTCAATCTGCATAGCAATCCTACCCTGTCTACTGTGCTTTCACTGGTAACCTCCCATAAGCGACCCTCCACCCAGAATGGATTTTTTGTCTTTAGCTGAAGGTATTTGAGGTGATGGCTTCCACCATTTTGGCCAGTTACTCACTTATCTTGTACCTCCCCCATATATACAGGAGGTACATGTTATTAAATTCTTATTTGTTTTTCTCCTGTTAATCTACCTTATGTCAATTTGATTGTTAAACCAACCACAAGAACTTGAAAAGGTAGAGGAAAAATTTTCCTCCCCAAAAGCTGGAGAGTCAGGCAGGAGGTAAGTATTCTTACCCTCTCGGCCTCCTTGAATTCTATCTTCCAATCTCAGTGGAAGCTAGACATGATGAGCTAATTTTAGACTGGCAGGAGAAAATATTGATGAAATTAGTTTCTTGGGCAAACGTTAACTCTGGTAAAGACTTGGTGTGAATGTTACTTTCTGTTGATCCTGTTCTTCCCAGAGATGGTAAAAACAGGACCCCTCATGGTTCTGATTTTCTGCCAGCTAGAGGACGTACATTCATCTGGTAGGAAGTAGAGTAGGTTGTGGATCTGAAGATAGAGAATTTCTTTAAAAATGAAGTTACCCTATTCTGTTCAAAGGGGACCAGGGGTAGAGAAACACATGGTTCCCTGTATTTTGCAACAGCTGTTTCTAACTCTGGTGACATAAAGTATGTAACCAATAAGGGCTACAGGGACTATCATGGAGATAGTATGGCCAATACTCAACAGATTTATGTCTTAGACTTCGCAGATGGCAACTGATTTCACCTTACGGTGAGCCCTAGCCTCACTATACACTCATTGCAATACATTAGCACACACCCCACACCACC
The DNA here is from genome assembly GCA_004026545.1 of Mormoops blainvillei. Taxonomy (NCBI): domain Eukaryota; kingdom Metazoa; phylum Chordata; class Mammalia; order Chiroptera; family Mormoopidae; genus Mormoops; species Mormoops blainvillei. The sequence continues at coordinate 393,768 of PVJD01000404.1, read as the reverse complement.
ACGGCCACCATGATCAGAAACAGAAAGCCCATATAAGGACACAAAATGGCAGATGGACCTCTTTCGAGAAGTCCCTGTAACAGGGTCCAGCCAGGGCCTTCCCCTCCAAGGGGGGTTTGTAACAGTGTCCAGAATGTGGGGTGTCCAAGAAAAATATAGGATATACTCTCCCACCCACCCCCACATGGTGGGCCACCATCCGGGAAGGGAGACTGGAGCAGGGCCATTGAGTTACTTTGCACATCAATAACAGGTCAGCTCCATACCTGACATGGAGCAGGGCCATTGAGAGTTATTTTGCATGTCAGTAACAGCAAGATAGCCTCATATCTCATATGCAAAGACAGTTACTTTGCCCATCAACAAGTCTAACCAGGAACGTTTGCATAACTCAAATCCAGGAGGTAACTGGGAAGCACCTGTACATGAGAGCTGGGAGATGGTTTGCTCCGCACCGAGGGAACAATGCAAAGACTAGGCAGGAAGGAAAGGGGAGAGAGGACTCTGGCTAGCGGGCCATGAGAAGGTGCCACGTGGTTTTGGATTAAGAACTGGAGATCGCAGCGACACAGCTGATGGTGCTGGGAACCGGGAGAGGCCTGGCCAGCCGAGCTCCGGACTTCCGTTCCTTTCCTCCTGAAGGGCGGCGCCCCTGCCTGGCCCGACTGGGCAAAGAGGGTAAGGCAGGACTGTGCGTGTTGGTGGGTGTTTTAAAGGGATTTTGAGGTTTAATGGCGACATTTAGCCATTATTCCAAACCTGTATAACTTTTGAATAAACAATTCCTTTCCTTTTCACCATACTCTGACATTGAGAGCCATAATTTCTAAGGGCAGCAGGCAAAGAACCTAGAACAGAGGGATCCCAGGGAAGGTGGGGTGTGGTTTTGCTAACAGTATCTGGGCCCCCTTCCCCCGCGGAATAGGTCCATATTCGGTAACATTTTTTGGCGCCAAACACGGAGCCAAGAATTGCCAATGGCAGGCCAATCCCTCAGGTGTGGGAGAGTGAGACTGCAGGGTTTTCCCAGTCTCTGAGAATTTCTCTGCGCCCTTCACGAGGGCCTACATCACCTAATCACGCCCTGAAATGCAAAAAGGAAACGGAATGGGGAAGGGATCAGAGAAATGAAACAGTTTTGTTGAAAATTTGTTTCTGAGCACTGTTTTTGTAATAGTGGAATTGGAGTGGTGTACAACAGCTTGGGGTATACATGGCTCTTACACGGTCTGTATTCTCCTTGTTATGGGTCTTTGCATGTTCTGCCGGGACAGTAAGAGCAGTTCTGAGCTGGCCCCTGAGGGGAGCCTGCTGGGTAGCATTTAGAGGATTGGGAGACTTACTGCTGTAATTCTACATCTAAGCACCCCCTGTCTAAGCAGATATTGATTATTGTAACACCGTTTGGCCTACCTATGTTTTCAGTAGTGAGAAAGGTGGCCTATGAACAGTTCCCTGAGTTACTGCATCATTAAGCAACTGAAACAGTATTGTAGACAGTGGGGAAACTGGGAGGAACTCCACTATCTTACATGTTTATATCACTGTGCATAGCATTTTGCCTGAGACAGTATAGTGTGATGGTACAGAAAAAAAGTGTTTTCAAACCTCTCCTTGATAGAACACTGGAAGAGAGGGAGGATGAGAAGATGAACCTCACTAATGCTCGGAACCCAGGGCATAGGACTTCTCAGGTGGGAGGAGTCTCTAAGGCCCCACTACCCACCTCCCCGCAGGTGGGAGGAGCCCTTTGGAGCCATGCCCTCCGCAGGAGGTGGGGACTGCCCCAGCAACACCCCCTCAGGAGGTGGTAGGAGTCTCCACACTGCTAGCATTGCAGGTGGGAGGAGTCTCTACATCACCCCCTCTACAGATAGTGGGGGCCACCACAGCACCGCCACCCTCACATGTGGGAGGGGTCACCACAATACCACTCCCTCTGCAGCTGGGGTCTCTACAGCATCATCCCCCCCACAAGGGGTAGGGGCCTCTTCAATACCGCCTCCTCTGGGAACTGCCCCTGAAGTGAAGACTGCAAAGCCAACTGCTCAACCTCCACCTGCTAAGGAATGTGTCTCAAACCCACCCGCCACCCCGCCTCCTGCTGAACTCATCAGGGCACCCCCTATAACCAGGGGGCCTCCAAAGTTGTAGCTAGGCAATGCCTTTGGCAACATCCTATAGGCAGAATAAATGAAGAAGGCCAGAGGGCCCACTTCATTTCTCCACTTAGGAGCCCACTCAGGGCCCACTTAGGTTCTCCACTTCAGACTTACTGAATTGGAGGAGTTCCAGCCCCTCATATAGGGATGACCCTCAGAAAATGGCAGATCTCATCACCTCCATTTTTGCCACTCACCACCCAAAGTGGGTAGATGTATAGGCTCTCCTAGGTATTTTGCTAACAGCAGACGAGAGACGGCTGGTTCTAAGTAGGGCTGAACAGGAGGCCCAGCACCTCCATGAGGAGGATCACCAGGGAACCCTTGACCCTGCTGGGGCAATTCCTCGGGCAGACCCTAACTGGGACCCGCCGAATAATTGGAGGGGGCCTAGCCTCTTTGAAACATTACGGACGGTGCATAATAGAAGGGTTTAGAAAAGGAGTACCCAAGCAGAGGAGCCTGAACTTGACACACACTCTTCATCAGAAGCCGGATGAGGATCTTTCTGAATTTTTGGAGAGGATCTATCAGTCTCATAGGAAATACACTGAAGCTGACCCAGAAGCACCAGAAAATGCGAGAATGATAAACTTATTGGGCAGAGTGCCCCGGATATCAGAAGCCAACTGCAGCATGTAGAAGGGGTACTAGGAATGAGTCCCTTCCAGCTGGTGGCCATAGCATTTAAAGTCTACAACGCCTGGGAAACAGGGAAGGCAAAATGGGCCACAGTATTTTTTGAAGCAGCCCTGGGAAACCAAAAGAGGGAGGACCCTAAGGCAGAGAAAGGAGACTCATTAGGTGCCCTCTACTGTGCTTGTTGTAAGGGGGGCCCTAAAGCAAAGAGGAAAGGCCCAACAGGCACCAATCAATGTGCCCGGTGCAAGGAGGAGGGTCACTGGATGAATGAGTGCCCGAATCGCAAAAGGGAAAATAGGAGAATCCAGGCCAAGCGATGTTAAAATGGGAAAACGGAGGCTGATGATGAATGAGGAGGTCCAGGGGTTCCATCGGACACCTCCCAACCTATTACCATTTCCCCACAGGAGCCCTGGGTACAGGTGACTGTGGAGACCAAGCCAATTGATTTCCTCGTAGATACAGGAATTATGTATCCACTATTGAACACAAAATTAACTGGGAAAAGTCTGAATGAAGTAACAGTTCCTGGAGTGACTGGCTAGCTACAAAAGCAGACATTCCTGCAACCTCTAGAATGCCAGCTTGGGGATCAAAAGCTTATGCATAGTTTTCTCTATATGCCAGATTGTCCCATTGCATTGTTGGGCCAAGATTTGCTTTGTAAAATGCATGCACAAATAACTCTTTTCCCCAAGAGACAGCAGTTGTGTGTGGAAGTGCCGTGGAAAATGCCCTGCAGCGGCAGGCCTTCCTGGCCCGTCCAGAAGGCCCTGGAGGACCGTCCCACCTGAGCTCTGTGAACAAGTCAATCTAAGTATTTGGGCTGATGGAACTCCAGGTAAAGCAGTTATGTGCAACCCATAAAGATAAATCTAAAAAAATGGACACAGACCCCACGAAAGAAGCCGTATTTATTCCCTCAAGAAGGAGGCTTTAGAGGGGATCCAGTCAGTGCTGCAAAACTTTTCAAAATCAGGATTAGTTCAGCCATGCCAGTCACCCTACAACACTCCCATTTTGCCAGTCAAAAAGCCGCACTCTAACGAGTACTGGTTTGTATAGGACCTCAGGGCCATAAATGACATTGTTCAGCACATTCACACTACTGTGCCTAAACCTGATAAAATTGTTGACTATGGTGCCTGGAGACAGCAAAGGGCTTTCGGCCCTGGACTTGCAAGAATGCCTTTTTCTGCATCCCAACAGATGAGCAGTCTCAGCAACTGTTCACCTTTGAGTGGCAAAACCCAGAGACTAAAGCCACGCTCCAATGCTACTAGACTGTGTTGCCACAAGGATTTAAAAACTCCCTGGCTATGCCCCGACTGGTGTAGCTCAGTGGACTGAATGTCAGCCTGCAAACCAAAGGGTTGCTGGTTCAATTTCTCCATCAGGGCACACACCTGGCTTGCAGGCCCGGTTCCCAGTAAGGAGGCATGTGACAGGCAACCACACATTGATGTTTCTCTCCCTCTCTTTCTCCCTCCTGTCCCCCCTGTCTAAAAATAAAAAAAAAAATAAAATATTTTGTTAAAAAAAGAACTCCCTAACTATATTCAGGGAAATGCTGGTAAAAGACTTAAGGGATGTTCAGTTGATATTGGGAGTTCTTTTGCAATATGCGGATGACCTATTAATAGCCAGCAGCAACTATGAGGACTGTTTGCACAACACCATCATAGTCCTGAATCATTTGGCAAAAAGGGGATATAAAATGTCACCTCATAAGGCCTAAACAGGAAGTGGCGTATCTGGGATTTCAACTAAAACAAGGTACCAAGAGCTTGATGGCAGATAGAAAGCAAGCCACTGCAACACTAAAACTCACAGAAAATCAAAGGCAGCTTCATGGGTTCTTAGGAATTACACGGTTTTGTCGAATTTGGATTTCAAACTTCGGACTCATAGCAAAGCCACTGTACAATTAATTCCTTGAAAGGCCTGGACTCTGAACCCCTCGAATGGACAGGGGATTGTCAGGTAGCATTTGATACTTTGAAGGAGAAGCTGATTTCGGCTCCTGCACTAGGACTGCCCAACTTAAAGAAGCCTTTCAAATTGTACATTCATGAAAGGCAGGGGATTGGACTAGGAGTGCTAACCCAAACTCTGGAAAATATACCCTGACCCATAGCTTACCTCTCAAGGAAGCTGGATCACACAACATAAGGATGGTCACAATGCCTTCGAGCAGTAGCAGCTACCTGTGACATCTTACAGGAAGCTGCGAAGTTTACCTTGGGACAGCCCGCTACAGTATTGGTACCATATCAGGTTCTGACTCTATTAGAACAGACAGGAGGACACTGGCTGACAGCAGGGTGTATGGGGAAATACCAGGCCATTCTGCTGGACAACCGAATGTTACCCTGCAGACCACAACAACTCTGAACCCAGCTTACCCAGATATGGAGGGGGACTCAGTCCTTGAGCATGAGTGCTTGGAAATTATTGACCAAGTTAATTCTAGCAGGCCAGATCTGCTAGACCAGCTGCTGGTGACGCCACACTGGAAGAAGCTTCATGGACAATGGCCAGTGACAAGCTGAGTATGCGGCAGTCATCACAGACAAGGCAATAGAAGCCCAAGACCTTGCACCAGGAACCTCAGCACAAAAGGCTGAACTAATAGCCCTCACGAGAGCCTTAATGCTGTCCCAATGAAAGAAAGTTAACATATATGCAGACTCCCGATATGTCTTCATGGTAGTCCATGCCCATGGAGCAATATGGAGAAAGAGAGAGGGCTCTTAATGTTGGGGAACAAAGATATTAACCATGCAAGAGATTTTACAATTGCTACAGGCAGTGAGTGTACTGGACCAGGTGGCAATAACGCACGGCCCAGGACACCAGAGGGAGAGCTCCCAAACAAGTCAGGGAAACCAAACTGCTGATAAAACAGCAAGACAAGCAGCCACGGAGCTGCCACACCTAGGGGCTCTGGTCCCCCATCTGGACTTGTCAGAGTTTAAACCTCATTACACAGAACAGGATGAGGAATGGGCAATGAATGGGGACTCACTAACACTGATCAGAATAATATGTGGAAGGACAATGCTCATAGTATGATTTTAGTCCCTGAGGCTCCAGTGTATCCCATCTTCAAACATCTACATGAAGGGACTCACTATGGAAGAGGTGCTTTAATGGACTTCATTAGGCCACATTTAAAAGGTCCTTGCTTGCAAATGACTGTCCAGGGGATCAGCCAAGCCTGTCATAGATATGTGCCAAGAGCAATCCTAAGACTGAGCACGCCCCCATGGAGAAGAGGGTACAATATAAAGGGACGTGTCCATTCGAGGACTGGCAGGTGTACTTCACGTAAATGCCTAAAACCAAGGGAAATTTCAAGTTCTTGTTGGTCTGTGTGCATACTTTTTCTGGATGGGTAGAGGCATAGCCCACTAGGACTGAAAAGGCAACTGAGGTGGCAAAACTGTTACTTAAAGAAATAATTCCTAGGTTTGGGCTTCCCCAAAGCACTCAAAGTGACAACGGACCATTGTTCACTTCAGAGATCCCCGAGAAGGTTGGACAGGTTCTACAGATACAATGGAAACTGCATGCATCGTGGAGGCCACAATCCATGGGAAAGACTGAGAAAATGAATCACACAATAAAGAAGACCCTGGGCAAAAATACGCCAGGAAACACATTTAAAATGGGACCAGGCACTCCCCCATTGCTTTGCTCTGAATTAGGGTGGCGCCCAGAAGTGGACTCAAATTGAGCCCTTTTGAAATAGTTTATGGGAAACCCCTCCAAACCTGTTCTAGGAACACCCCCTCCTCTAGACTTGGAGCATGAGGCAAGAATTAAGCAATATGTACAACATTTAGGGCAAACACTAACCATTTTATACAAGTTTGCTCATTGCAGGTCTGTCTACCCGTCTGATGAACCCCTGCACCCCTGCACGTGCTCCAGCCACGGGACTGAGTCTTACTGAAAACCTGGAAGACACAAGGCTCTGAACAGCAGCTGTCTGAACAATGGACTGGTCCCTACAATATCCTATTGACAACGTACTCTTCCCTGAAGCTGATGGGAATTAAGCCCCAGATTCTCCACACACAGGTGAATGACGCTGAAAGGCAAAGCTGGACTTGCACTCTGGAGGAAGGCTTGCAATTCCTCTTCCAGAGAAAGACAGGGAACCCCAATTATGGCTGATAATGCTTCTGTTATTTTATGCATGTGTTTGTAAGCTAGGAACTTTTTGACTGCTGCATACTGAGTTTAAGTACTAAGTTTAAGTATAGACCTTCCCATTGTGAAAAGGATCAGGGATTAAAAGTGAATTATTGTTAAATCTGGATGGGTAAAAATATGTATGAAGGCTGTGAAAGTTTTGAACATGGAGGAAAGGAAACCTCAACTACTTGCTTTCTGATTTTATGGGACTATAGTCTGAGTTTTGCTCTGTTTCCAATTAGAAATCTTCTGTATCTGAAGACCTTGGAAGGGTTGCCTGTAACCAGTGTGGTTTGAATTTTGCTGTTTCTGATTGGAAATCTTCTGTATCTGAAGAGCTAGGAAAGGTCGTCTGTAACCAGTTGCGGTGAATGCCTTTCCCACCCAGGACCCAGGAAGGGTCATTCAGGGCTGAAGAGTATCTCGGTCTGAGGCAAAGGACCATGTCTCTGCCAAGAGATCAGGCCTGAAAGATCACCTCTCTGTCAGGAGACCAGTGGACGCATTGGTGCAAGAGAATGCCTCTACCTGTGTGTTGTTCTTCTGGAACTCTGTCTGTGTTTTGAATTTTGCTCTGTATCTGTTCTGAAAAGGAAACTGAGGTTTCCAACGGAAGGTGGAAACTTCATGCTACATAGGCAAGTGAGTAATTGAAAGTATAAGGTATGGAAATGCAACCTTGGTGAATATCAGAAGGACAAGGATTTTCTTCACACTTTGTATTTTTCTCCCTACCTGATCCCTCTAGAATTTGGCATTCTGAAGGAGTGAGTGATTACATAGGTTTCTTTGCATAAAACCAGTAAGACCAGTCATTAATGGTGGTTTTGTTAACCAAGATTTTGCCTGGAATGTCACGCCTGAAGGAGGCATGTCTGGGCTCTAGATGTCACCAGAAAGCCCCGAGGAACTGGGATTGACTTGCAAAGCTAGTGAAAGCCCAAGAGAAAAAGCCTGGTACCTTGGCTGGTTGTGTGGTTTGTGGCAGTCTTTCCAGGGAAGGGACGAAGGTTGCTTTCCCGAAAGATGGCTGAAAAGGAACCTCTAGGCGCAATGGAAGCCTCGAGGACTTGAGTGAAACAACTGGCACAGGCGAAGCCAGATGGCAGGTGTGTGGCTCAGCTTCTGTGCCCCAAGGGGCAGACTACAAAGTCAACCTAAAGGTTCCCTGTGTGAATTCCGGCAAAGTGGACTTAAAGATCGTAGGTGATCCATGGCTGCTCTTGGTGTTTATACAAATGAACAGGCAAAATTTAAAAACTGGACTCAATGTAGTCCCTTTAATGACAATGAGGGTGATCTTAAGGAGAAAAATCGCGATTCAGGGAAAATCGCAATGCTTAGTATTGGACATCAGACTAGTGCAGCTAAATGTCTTAAAAGGATATTTTCATTTGGAAGTTGAAACTGGGTTTGTAATATCACCGAAGATGTTCAATTTACAGGCATGAAGGACCTGTCAAACCACCACTGTTAAATGCCATTTCAGCAAAGGCCTTGCAACTGGATGTCTTCCCAAGAGACAGTCTCACAGGCAGAGACTGGTTTGTGGGTTGCTATGTGAATTAACATTTGTGTTCTTCCTTCTGTTTTCATAGGATGCATGCCTATGACCTCACGACCTGAGTGACTGGTTGCAACATAGACCTCACTTAAGGAGCTCGTCTTCTTCATTGGCTGAACTAAAGGGTTGTGTTGGTGAAGTGTCAGGGTGGTCTGTGGGCTTCACTTTAAAACTTATTTTCCCTTTTCTGCCCTAATGGCTTGGACAGAAAGGGTCCAGAAATCTGAAAGGGGGGGATATCCTAAAATATTCCCCTCAGCCCAAGTTAAGTAGAGTGGGCAAAAAGGCTTTGGGCAGGTGTAGCATGCCCTGCACACCTTCCTCCAGATAAACCATTCTCATCCTAATGTAAAACATTGGAGAATTGGTCCCTGCCTTTGTCATTAGTTGTTATGGTTTAATTATGCCTTCTAACCCTCTTGCCAAATCTGTTACCTCCAGAATATAAGGATGCCAACTGTCCAGTAATGCCAGCCTTTGCACATCAAGCCTGCCACTCCCTGGTAAACAGCCAACTGACCTAGGCTCTGCAAGGTCCTTCCTCTCACAGGAAGGCCACCCTTTTTGCCACACCCCTCCCTCTTTTAGGGATTCCCCAGACCCAAGGGGTAGGTAGGACTGGAGCCTCTTCCAGCAGGAAGTAGTTATAAGAAGATAACAAGACCTTCGCCCATTGTCCTTTATAAGATTATAAAGTGGGATGTCTGAAAGGGGGGATTTGTAACAGCCAGGGTCCCCTCAAAGGGGGGTTTATAACTATGTCCAGAATGTGGGGTGTCCAAGAAAAATATAGGATATCCTCCCACCCACCCCCACACGGTGGGCCACCATCCGGGAAGGGAGACTGGAGCAGGGCCATTGAGTTACTTTGCACATCAATAACAGGTCAGCTCCATGCCTGACATGGAGCAGGGCCATTGAAAGCATTTTGCATGTCAATAACAGCAAGATAGCCTCATATCTCACATGCAAAGATAGTTATTTTGCATATCAACAAGCCTAACCAGGAAGGTGTGCATAACTTAAACCCAGGAGGTAACCAGGAAGCAGCTCCCCAGTTACGGAGCCGTGCTTGAGAGCTGGGAGGGGGAACAATGCATATGCAAAGACCAAGCAGGAAGGAAATGGGAGAAAGGGCTCTGGCTAGTGGGCCATGAGAAGGTGCCCCGTGGCTTGGGGTTGGGAACTGGAGATTGTGGCGACACAGCTGATGGTGCTGGGAACCAGGAGAGGCCTGGCTAGCCGAGCTCCGGGCTTCTGTTCTCTTCCTCCTGGGACGGCACCCCTGATTGGCCCGACTGGGCAAAGCGGCGAAAGGCAGGACTGTGTATGTTGGTAGGTATTTTAAAGAAATTTAGAGATTTTAATGGTGACATGTTGCCATTATTCAAAACCTGTATAACTTTTGAATAAATAGTTCCTTTTCGCCAAACTGTGGCATTAAGAGCCATAATTTCTAAGGGCAGCAGGCAAAGAACCTAGAATAGAGGGACCCTGGGGAAGATGGAGTGTTGTTTCGTTAACAATATCTGAGCCCCATCCCCAAACGAGTCCACATTTGGTAACATCTCTCTATCCGTTTTCCAGAAAACTCCTGACTATTCCCCCTACTGAATGCCCTACCCCACAATTAAATGAGCCTCAATAAAAGAAGTAAATACCACAATAGAGGGACTGCTCTGCACTGATAGGTGCCTATGGAGTACAGTTCTCTCAGTCCTACTGCTTCACTGATAAACTTTCACTGATGTTTGAATTCTTTCCTGTGTGAAGGCAAAAACCCACAATGGATCACAGACCTCCAGGTCCCCAGACCTCCAGATCATCGGCATCATTGGAAGTGAGCTTTCGCATCTTGTGAGAGCTGCATCCGTTGCACTGTCTTGTGGGGGCCTCATGCTTCCTTAGTTAAGCCATAAAAAATTGACTGGTTTGAGTTGCTATTAAGATTACTAGATCCTACTATCAATGGCAATATGCTGGATTCTTGAATTGGAAAAATTTCTAATTTGGAAAATTTTTAGAGAGCTGTCATCATAAACAGTTGTTTCATGGCCACCTATGGAAAGACCAAATATAAACAAATATAATGGCTACCCTTCTTGATTTGAGCACTTATTCTGGTAATCCTTTAGATAAGTGGATCAACCTATGGTGTCATTTAGGCGGCAACTCAATTCTTTGAGGAATTTAAAACAGCTGTCTTGTTTTACACATTTGTCTTTACAGGGCCAGAAATCAAAGCCTACCAAACCTCCCCTATTCATCTCAAAAGGCTTGTAAATATAGGACTGAGGAAACCAAAGTCCTTTTAAGACAAACTTTGTATTTTTTCTCTGATGCAAATACCTGGTCTCCTCCAGGAACTCTTATCTAGGCCATTTTTACCAAATGCACATTTCACAGAGGTAATCCTTTTTTCTTTTTCAGAATGTTTTAAAAGTTTAGTAAGCATGGTCAACTATTATGTAACTTTTACTTATTTGTTTTTATTTTAATTAATTCTTATCTAAAGAAAAAAGGAGGGGAGGAAGGTCATTTGATTGGATTCCACTCTTTTTAAGGAAACTACTAGGTCTGTTTGCATCAGTTTGTAAATTCCTCTATCTGGATATATGCATGTTGCAGTTGTGTGGTATTTTTTACCTGCAGGTAATACGGATAATTTGTAAAGAGTTCTATTTCACTGGCTTAAAAACAAGCAAACACTTATCAATTAAGAATTGGGTATTCTAGGTGTGAAAGAAAAGGGGCCACGTGCTAGTCTGACAAGCTCAGGGGAGGCCTGAGTGAGAGTCTTGCAAGCAAAGGATGGTCTGAAATTAAAACATTAACAAAAAGCTGTGCCTTAGGCTCCAATCTTCCCTGCTAAAAGTCAATCTTTATCTTAATTGAGCCTATTGTCTTTTTCCATCTCTGATAACATACCTTTGAAACATCAAGGTTAACTTCCCTTTTTCTGGACCCCTCTGGGCACAACAGCCACACCAGAGCAGAGGCCACAAATCTTCTCATTGTTATTATTGTTAATTGTTGACTATTAACTACCCTGTATCCACCTGTGTAAAAGTATGAACAAAGTAAGTATCTATGATTTTACTTTTTATCCAATCCCAGGAGTTCCCCCCTCCCATCCCCACTTTGCCTTCTCCCGCCTTTCTAACTGTCACCAATGGATTTCATGTAACCCGCTTATGCCTTCTTTGATTGTAAAGTATAAAGTAAGGTGCAAAGCTGCCATTTTCTGGTGCATTTTCTCAACTTGTTGAGGTTTTGCGTGGCAGCAACTGTCATCAGTGTGGCTCAAATAAACTCACAAAAATTCTCTACAGGTTCGAATGTTCCTTACGTGGACACAGGCGTTCGCTCCCTCTCCGGAGCTTGCCCGCCCCTTGCCCTTCCTCCTCTTCTTCCCCCAGGTGCATTGCCTTTGCCTTTCTCTCTCCATCTCCAAGGGCCCTTCTTCTGCCTCTGAAACTTGTTTCCTGAGGCTAAACAGCCTAGCTGGCTCGCTTTTACTACCTCTCTAACTTTCTAAATAAACTTGCTCTTATAATTTGGAAAAAAAATGGGGTATTCTAAAATCCTCAGAAATAAGGAAATTAAATGCTTTTCCTTCAGGTTCACGGGACTTGGGAAAAGTGTTCAAAATTAAGACTTGTTTGTTGGTTTAATTAAAACAGATGCAGAGCCCTAGCCAGGGCTCAGATGTTTGGAGTGTCATGCCACACACCAACAGGTTGCAGGTTTGATCCCCAGTCAGGGCACATATAGGAGGCAACTGATTGATATTTCTCTCCTACATTGTTGTTTCTCCCTCTCTCTATCTCCAAAATCAATAAACATATCCTCAGGTAAGGATTAAAAAAAAAAAAAGATGGAGAGTTAGTATTAAATGTAATACTTTTGTTCTACCTAGGCTTAAAACTTGACAGTAAAAATAATAGAATGATGGCTGACTTGGTCTCACATTTCATAAAGTTTTTGTGGGTAACCTAAACATAATTATCGAAAGCAAGTAAAATAAATAGATGTAGGTGAAATAAAAAGTTTTTGTGAACTTTTCAACAATATTTATTTCTAATAGTTTGTAACTGTGAGGGCATCAGCCTTGCAGCAGGGGAAGGCTTCAACCCATGTGGAAACATACATATAACAAGAACATATCGATAAGCCATGCTAAGTGGTACTGCCCTATGGTGGATGAAGTACTGCAAAATACTGAAAAATGAGGTTTGCCTCATTTTGCCATGTTTTGGTAACTTGTAACCTTCAAGTTTTACCAAATATTTGATAACCTGAAACCTTCAAGTTTGACTAAGTTTCATTAAATGATGAAAATTACTAAGTATGTAGATCATTTCTCAAAAAAGGTAAAATATTGAAATATTAATTGTTAAATAAGTCTAAATATATCTACTTTGGCTCTTACTACAGAGAAAGTTAAAGATAAATTTGGGTTTGCTAGTAAACATGTCTTGTGTCAGACTGAAAGATTGTAATAATAAAAAGAGCATGTTTCTTGAAATTATAAAATATATTTGCCAGTAAAAGCGCTTATGTTTCTAGGTTATAAAATGTACTCATAAATTTGACAATCTAAAGAATGCTAATTTCTTAGTTTTCATTAGAAATCAAGGTTTTTACGGTTAAAAATCCCTATGTATGTAATTGAAACTACTAGGAATAAGGGGGAAATCTTTGAATGGAAGGAAAGGATGTGTTTTCAATTTAAAAGAGGGGAGGAGGGGCATATGAGATATGGAGATACATTTTTGGTAAGGGAAATGAGAGTAATTTTGTTTCAACTAGAATTTGAGGTTATAAAGGACAAAACTAATATAACAAAAGTTGAAGAAAGAGAAAATTTTACCTTATGTAATTAAACTGACCACAGTTGAATTGTTGTTATAAGGGTTTTAAAAATTAGGCTTTAATATCAATGGTATACTTATGTAAAGCTAAAACTTAATTTTCTTTTATTTGCTAAAAGAACAAAATTTTCTTGGACTGTCGGTCTCCTCTTATAAGGGATTGTAAAAGATTTTCCTTTTCAAATAATCTGTCCAGGAAGCAAATAGGCTGTTTTCTCAAATTAATTTTCTGTGTCTTACATGTTGTCTTAATCACATTCCTGAATACTTAAAAAAAAAACTTCTCAATAGTAACAGCTAGATTTTGCTAACAATTACATAATCTGCATTTGTCTTTGAAACCTTTTATTGTTGCTTTAGTAAGTATTGTTTCATTATGAACTACGATCCTATTTAGTCAAGTGTTTTAAAACCTTTGATATTTTTTGACAACTTCCCAAAATTCAAAATTTTTAAGTGTTTTTCCCAAACCAAAAATAACTTTTAAGACTTTCCAAAAGGACCCTTGAGTCATTTCAAAGAATATCTCTCTCCTTATAAAAGGGGAATAGTAAACTAATTTGGCTTATTTGGTATGCTGAATTGCATGGAAACCAAGGCCAAAATAAGTAAAGATGAACTTCTAGGGCATACTGTATGGGTAAAAAATGAGTGTAAACTATATTAATAGTTGGGACTGTAGGAAACCCAAGACAGCCTCTTGGTTCTCCTAGGCTCCAGGGCAAACCTCATTTTTCAGTATTTTGCCATCCTTCATCCACCATAGGGCAATTAAGTCGGACTTCATTCCAATACCACTTAGCATGGGTTAGTGATATGTTCTTGTTATATGTATGTTTCCACATGAGTTGAAGCCTTCCCCTGCTGCAAGGCTGATGCCCTCACAGTGACAAACTATTAGAAAATGTGTTTCCCACTTGGACTCTACCATCCACAGTTTCTAGTGTTTGAGGCAACCACTGTACTGGGCAAATCATACAAGACTTGATGAAGGACTTGGAAAGAAACTTCTTAGAATTATCATTATTACCCTTAATCATCAGTCAAGGTTGAGAGGACTAATACAAAAACTGGATTCAAGTAGAACAAGTATTATTTACATGGGAATAATGAACTGGTAAGAATGATTAAAATGTTTATGGCATTTTGTTTGAAATATCGAATTTTTAAAATCTTTTGTTTTCCAGATATAAAGAAAGTTGTTTCTTTTCAACTACCTATGAGAGATCAACTTGGTAAATTATACCTTTATGAACAGAATTAAAACATTTATCTTTTTCTCCCTACCTGGCCCCTCCAGCATTCAGAAACTCTTAGTGAATATTCTTATTTTCATGGCAATATAGTTGTTTAATCTGTTTTCCTTGTAACAGGACTCAATTGGATACACTGGTTTTATTACCAGGGCTTTGACTAGAATGTCATGTTTGAAAGAGATATACATAGACTCAAATATAACCAGGCAGCTTTAGGGAACTAAGATTGACTTTGGGAGCCAATAAAAGGCCTCTTAGAAATACCAGCCTGATACCTTGCTTACAGAGTTCCCAATAGCCTAACAGGTGAGTAAAGGAGGTCACTTCCTGGCAGGTATAGGATCCTCAAGATATTTTGGAGACCTCAAAAAGAGAGGACTATATCCAAATCTATAGATACTGTAGGTGAAATCTAAGTCCTTTGCTGGCTTCTCTGGCCTTGAGAAGGTATTAAAACTTCAGTCAAGAGATTCCTTATGAAAAAGTCCAGCAAAGCAGATTTTAAAAAGCCTATATAGTTAATTACTATTCTTGTTGAACTTACACAAATAATTAGGCCAAATTTACTGAAACTGGGTTTATTTTGCAAATAAATTAGTCTTAATTTGGCTATCTTTGGTAAAAATGAGGATAATTTTAGAGGGAAATATGTGTTTCAGTAATATACCTTTGTGGATATGAGATTCTAATACCATTCATTGTCTTTTGAAGTTTTGCTCTTATCTGTAAACTGGATGGGGTCCCAAATTACTCTAATTTCCTCAAATATTTGGCTGAACTCTGCAAACTAACATTTCAAATTTGTTTCTCATCCTTTGACTTGGAACCACTAAAACTATAATTGCCCTTTTCCCAAAGCCCTGCAAACTGCAACTAGATGATTTGATGCAAACTTAAGAGAAATCACCAAAATCACCACAATAGCTCATGTTCAGACAATCTCCAGACCTGACATAAGCCACTAAAAATGTCTGCCTGAATACCCAATTGAAAGGACAAAGCCAGCCCCATTTGCTGTTGTGGTACAATTTGCCTAGCAGGCCTATGGACCCTCTTAAACATGACTGCCATTTTACTCTTCTGAGCTTGTCCTCAGGACTGGAAATTACTGGAAGCAAGAACAGAACCGCTCCCTACAGCCACAGGAACAAACTGCAGCCTCTGTTACAGTGCCTCGACAGTCCACGGGCCACACTACAGCAATCCCCCTAACCGTTTTTAATCCAATTATAATCCAATAAAAGCTCAAGGCCCCACCCCTCAGGGATGGTGTATCTCTCCACACCATGCTCCTTCTCCTTTTTGACCTGCAAAAGAAGTTCTGAGCCTAACATCTAGAAATCGTCAATGGTTGTCCCCTTGGTTCAGAAACATTTATAATTTGCTCCAATCACTAACCTTTGTTTTCCCTCTTGTCTCCACAGAAATGCCTCTTACTAATTACCTAATTGTTTGCTCAATATAGGCCTAATATTTGGTGCTCACCTGCAAGACCACATCCTCAAATGAGACACAACTGCTTAACTGAACTGACCTATTGGCAAGACTGAGGCTAGTTCAGTAAGATCTAGAACAATCTATCAACATTGCTTCTGGAATGTGAAACTTCTTACCTGAGGTTTCAAATATGGGATTGAAGGGGAGCAGAGATTGCCACCTCAAAATATGCCTCTTTGGAACAGTGATTATTTTAGACTGGTTAATTTTAAGAAACAGTAGATAGGGGAGAAGCTCTGAAAACCAAATAGAAGTTACCCCTTGTAAAAACCATTTACATTTTAAGGGAAATCTCTATTTGTGAAGGTGTTTCCCTCACTGTACCACGCAATGGAGAAAGCTTGGACTTAACTTTACATAACAATTTTATCCGTATTTATTGTGCTTTTCCTGATAAGCTCCCGTAACTTACTCTCCATCTCCAAAATCTTTTGTCTTTATCTGAGGTGGTATTTAATGTGATGACTTCAGCCATTTTGGCAACTTACTCAGTTTTCCTGGGTCTTCCCCAGGTACGCAGGAGGTAAACATACATGTTAAACTTATTTATCTCCTGCTAATCTGCTTCATGTCAATTTGATAATTTGACCAGCCAGAAGTACTTTGAAGGTGCTAAGGAGAAAACCACAGGCCCAAAATGACATCATTGGTGCTAAAAGCCCCTGATACCAAACTTAGACTTAAAACCTGGTCTAAGTACATTTTCATCCTCTCTGTAAACATAATCTTAATCAACCAGTCTGGACTTTGCTGGTCAACACTAACACGGTAATCTGTCACATGGGCCCTATACGTCACCCAGAGAAAGAGGGGGCATATCTCAGTTATAAAAACAGCCATGGAGATGTAAAGGACGACATAGGCAATCATTCAATGATATTGTAATAACTATGTCTGATGTCAGATAGGTACTAGACTTATCAGAGTGATCAGTTCATAAGGTATATAAATGTCTAATCATTATGTTGTTCACCTGGAACTAATATATAATATTGTATGTCAACTATAATTGGAAAATAAATTAACTTTTAAAAAATCATTCCCTTTCTAATAAAGACCAATATAGGAATAAAAATAAAAAAGAAAGAAAACGTGCATGATTAAAACCCTTCCCATTCTCCCTACTCCCCTCCAAAAAAAAATAGATAAATAAAGATGATGTCCTGGCCCCAAAATAATCTTTTTTCTTTTGTTAGTGGTTCCCTTGCTCAAATCTTCTTAATATAAAAATCTTCCATTTTGTAAATCCCTCTGAGTGCCCTTCTGGTTGCTAGATGGGACGCTGCCCCATTTGTGATTACTTAGTAAAGCCAATCAGATGTTCGAATCTACTCAGCTGAATTTTTTATAAACGGAGGATAAAGAAAATTTTTTCTACCCTCCAAAATTGTAAGTACAAGCTTTTACCATAAAACCAAGCTAATTAAACGGAATGGATTTGCTCACTGGATGCTGTTTGACTCCTTCTGGGGAAGATACGGACAGAATTCCTGACCCATGCCTTCAACACAGACTTGCTGAATTCCTTTGACGCATTAGTTACTTTGCTAGATTCCCCTCTTCTAAGTCTCTCAGTGGGAACTGGAACATGGTGAAAGTAGAAGCGACAAGGGGCCCGAGAGAATCTTAAATTTTCCTATAGCTCCCAGCACCTAGGGCACCGTCTGACACATAGCAGGTACTCATCAGTAAACATCTATTGGATGAATCAGGGAGACATTTGCTGCACTTCATTGTGACTGTATGTGACAGAAGCAACTGAACCAACAAGCTATGTGCAGAGGAAAGAGACAAATTCTGCCAGGGCAGGTAGGGAAGGAGGATTTCCCAGAAGCAATGAGTAGCCCTTCCCTAAAGGAGCAGCTTTTCGCCAGGCAGAGGCTGCAGGAAAGCCATGTGGACAAGAGTATGCCCTAATGGAAGCTGGAACAGATGGCCTGAGCTGCTTTCCAATTCAAATTCCAACCAAGGTTTTATTTCCTGGGGTTTTGTTGTTTCATCATCTCCTTCAAATCTTCAACTATAAAGAGGGTACACACGCAGGGGTTGTTGTGCTTCTCTACCAGGAAGCTAGCTAAAAGCAAACAGCAGGTAACAAAAAAAATAAATACTGTGGAATGTTTTATTTACTAGGCAGTAAGCCTGTAAGACTCTTAGACATTCTGAGAGAGAAAAATAATCTGAGAACACCCTCCAAATCCACTAGAAACAAGCCACTTTAAAACAAATTGCTATCCTTTACTTTTCTGCTTCTCTAAACAGGTTCATGCAAAAACTACTTGATTCTCAACAGGAAAGAAAAGAAGGTAATCTAAACATTTCAGTCATTTATTTCTTACTCCAGGGAGAAACACTGCGGCCGGGCGGGGGGGCAGCGGGGTGGGGCCGTTTAAAGATATTTGAAAGAGAATGAAAATTAAAATTCAGAACAAAGGAAAGTTAAAATGAAAAAAAAATGAGAATAAGGGAAAAGAGCGAGTGAAAAATTTTCAAAACCCCTAAGAAAGCAGAAATATGCCACTTCCCACCATACTCTTTAAAAATGCAAAGGGCCACTAATGCAGCCCCAGGATGGGCGGTGTAAAGCCCTTCATGCCAGAAGGAAATAAGTCACGAAGTCAGGTATAGAGAACGCTAAGACACGGCTCGGTCCCACTCTGTCATTTACTTCCTTCACTATGCTTCCACCTCCCTACCATGGACAAGCCCCACCTTATTACAAAACCCTTAGGTGAAGAACCAGCCATCCGTCTCACACTGCTCTCCTTGAATAGTGAAAAGAACCATCCCAAACACTGAAAGAATAAAATGCACTTAAATGTGGTATTAAAAGTACAATAGACCTAATTGATATAACAATACCGCCCAGAGAAAATTCAAGGTGTAACCTGGTACACAGAGCTCTTCCTTTTGAGAGGTGGGCGTAGTGGTGGAGAGGCGGGGAGAATTCATGAAAATCAAAGTAAAAAACCTGCTTTCGGCCCTGACCGGTGTGGCTCAGCTGGCTGGGCGTTCTCCCGCACGACGCCCCACGGAAGGTCGCCGGGTCGCTGGTGGGTTCCCAGTCGGGGCTCAGGCCTGCGTTGCGGTTGAGGCTCCCCGCCTCCGGGGCCGCTTACGAGGGGCGACCATCGGTGTTTCTCTCCCTCACCTCCTCCCTCCCTTCCCCTCTCCCTAAAAATAAATAAATAAAATCTTTTAAAAAATAAAAACTTGCTTTCATTACCTGCTTAAAAGATTTTTAAAAAACCTCAGCGTTTGAGACTCTTGATTCCTAATTTTTGAGCTTGTTTTCCAGCACAGTCCTCCACCCACCTCTTCAAACGGCTGTGTGCTTCTGTAAAGAAGGTCCCTGGGTAATAACCGCCTCGGACAACGGGAACAGGAGCGGGGGTCAAACACCCCGTTGCAACCACAAGTTTTCATACAGGAGTTGCTAATTATAAGCATCGGCATCCCCGGAGGGTTAGGCGCCTCTCGGCGGCACCACGGCTAACGCTCTCCCTCCAGTGCTAGTTAATGAACTAGTGCGAACGCGGGGCGGAAGGCGGGGGAGAAGGGCTACTCCGAAACCCTCAAAGAGCCGGCCATCTATCTCCCCAAAGCCATCGCGCGAGCCAGGGGAGGCGTTCTGCAAAAGCCAGTTCTGGGGGATCTGGATTCAGCACGTAATTCATCAGCTCGCGTCTCCTGAGCGCCAGGCCCTGGCTTGGGGAGGAGGGGAGTTGGTGGTGAGAATCCACCTCAGAAGACGACAGGGAACAGACAGGCTTTTCAGAGCCACCCAGGGCTCCGGCCGGGGGCCCGAGGGGGCGCGGAGGGGCTACGGCAGCGCGCGGCTCCCAGCACCGCGGCGCCACAGGTTCCCCGCCGCGCGGCCGGGCGGACTCCCACAGGTGGGCGGCGCGCGGCCTGGGGGGGCCTGGGCCCGGGAGGGGGCCGCGATGGGCCGGAGGCGCGGCGCGGGGGGCCGGTTTCGCCGCAAGGAAGCGGGGCGAGAGGGGAGCTCGGCGTCGTCTGCTGCCCGGTCCTCGCTCTCTCAGCCGGGTAGTTACGGCTTCTCCCCAAGGCAGAGGGAGCCCGGGCGGAGAGAGGAGCCGCGTGCGCCTCCCACCCTCCTCCCAGCGCGCCTCGGCCTTCTCCCCCGGCGCCCGCGCGGCCGCGGCCCACCGGCTGCATGCGCCCCGGCACGTAGGAGCCCGCGCGACCACACGTGGGCGGGGGAAGGGCTCCGGGGGGCCGAGGAGACTGGCCCATCTCTGGCCGCCTGTGTGCCCAGCCTAACGGGAGGACCCCGCTACAGCTCACACCCGCCCCTCGCCCCCGCATCCCCCTCACCGGTGTTGGCTTTGATGTTCTCGCGCAAGAAGTGGCCGCTGGAGAGATGCTGGAGGCCAAAGTTCTGCGCGATCCTCTGGCACACGGTGCCCTTGCCCGAGCCGGGGGGCCCGAGGATGACCGCCCGCAGGAGTTTGGAAGCCATTGCCTTCACGAGGAGTGGGGCGGCCACACGGGCAACCCGGACAGCGGTCTCGGAGACGCCCCGGCAACTTTGTTTCCTCGGCCCCCGCTTCTGACACCCGCCGCTTGCTCCGGGACTCGCCGGCCGTCCCTGCAGGGGAAGGAGAGACTTTTGAGACAGCCCCTCCCCTCAGCCCCGCGGCGGGGCGGCTCGAAGGCGGAGTGAGGCGCCACGCTACACCTCCCCGCCCTCCCCGCCCTCCCCGCGCCCACGCCGCGAGCTGGGAGAAGTCCGCGCCCCCGCCCCTGCCATGGTCAGCCTTCGGCGCTCAGAGATCAGCCCGGCCAGTCCCACCTCGATCCCTCCCTCTATCTCGCCCCCCACGCCGCGTCCGAGGAAGGGGCTGGGAGGTCCGGCATCCCCACGCCAGCCGCACACAGTGCGGAAGCCGGGTCTGCAGCGACTCCCAATGCACCCCGCCCCCTGTCGCCCCACGCACCGGGCGGCTGGGGGCTGAGCCCCTGCCCGGGTCCTCGCACGTGGGCAGCGTTTAGTCCGTGCCTCCGCCCCTCCCGGGCGTCTGTCACATCCCCCGAAGTCGCAGCTGCTGCCGCCCGCACGGACAATCCAGCACACCACCTCCGCCCAGGGTTGACGGACGCGCTTCCGCGCCGCGAGGAGCCGGAGTCCGACACCTCTCCACCCAAAGCAGTCGCAGAAACACACACCTAGGCTGGGACGCGGCACTGGGTGGGACTGGCTTCCAGCAGGGATCCCGCTGGGTGGCGCCGCCTCCGCCCGCCCGCCCCCACTCCGGGTCACGGCCGGCCGCGCGGGACACGCGCCTTACGTAAGCCGAGGAGACCGGCTCCGCGCGAGACGCCGGCCCGCGCCCGCTCCCCTGCCCGCCGCTCTGCCACCCCGCCTTCCCGGGCCCACGTGCTCCCCGAGACCCAGTAGAGGCTGTGGGGGCGAAGGGAGGTAGAGAAGGCTCAAGGGGCAGAAAACCCTTTTTTGTGGTCGCCTAGGGACCCGATTTACTGTTAAAGGGAAAGAAAAACACAACTTGTTGAGCGCCTACTGTGCGTCACGTTGTGGGCTAGGTGAATTTCTTACGCAAAGACCATTCCTGGTGGGGTATTCGCAAGTGAGTAAAGGAGGCTTGGAGTATAGCCATCCATTTCATTCATTGATTCATTCATTCAACAAACGGTTATTGAGTGCCTAATGTGTGCCAGACACAGGCGCTTGGCATATAGCTGTGAACCAGAGATGGAATCCTGCCCTCGTGGAAGCCACATTCCAGGGGGCATTTTGAACCCTCAGTCTGCCTGATTTCCAAAGCCCAGGCTCCTCGGGGCAAAAGAAGGGAGGCGATGGCCACTCACCTGCTCTCAGGATCTTATAACCAACTGATCCCAGGACATCAGGGCTCCACTGCTGACCCTCCACTTAGAACTCATCAAATCCAAGTGGGTGCTATCCCCTCCCCTACATATGCAAATTTATGTCATCTTAAATCAGTTCCCACCCCACACAGCCTTCATTTCCCACTGGGATTACTGTGACAACCATCGGCCCATTAGTTTCTGGCTTCTGTAAGTCCATCCTCACAGCTGCCAGAGATATTGCTAAAATGCAAATCAATTTCTACTATTTCCCCATCTCGGATATTATTGTTCCTTCAGGATAAAGTTGTTTTTTTTTTTACATCAAGCACAGGAACAAAGGTGTCTTCCACATATCTTTGCTTTCCACCAACTCCCCTTCTCTGCACTCCTTCCTTTGGGAAATCCATTGCCAGGGCTCTGAGTGCCACCAGCCATGGTTTACAGATAGGGAAGAGCTTCCTCTGGATTCCTGGCTGCTCAGTGTTAGGAGGCTGGGGGTGGGGAGGAAAAGAGCCTGGCACCGTATCCTTTCCCCACTGCTGGTAACCCTTTTCCTCCACACATAGACAGCCAGGCAGCACTAGTGTCTGGCTACCTGGGAGTACATATAAGCCACCAATATTAGGGCAGCATTAATTCCATAGGCTCATCCCCCTCTCTAACATATCGGAGCTGCGGTACACTTCCGGGGGTTGTTAAACTGCGCCCCTTTAGCCCTTCAGCCCTTCACCTGGGAACAAAGAAGGCGTGGGGGGAGTGTAATCTCCCCTCTTCTTCCTGTCACATGCCCGACAATATATAGCAGATCGTTTGTGCTGGTTCTCAAACGTGAGCATGCCTCAGAGGCATTCTGTGGGCTTTTTAACACAGATTGTTGAGTGCCATCCTCTTGTTGAGTTTCTGATTCTGCGGGTCTCAGGTGGACATTTCTAACAAGTTCCCAGGTAACGCTGCAGCTGCTGATCTGGAGACTACGCTTTAAAAGCCAGTGCTCTAGTGAAATGAGCTTTGAGACGTGGGAGCCAGAGGTCCCTTGATTCCTCTGCCTGTGTGGGATATTTGGCCCCTAAACTCTTCTCTTTCTAAAATGAGATTGAATTTAGCGTCCCTTTGTGTCTATCAAGAATCGATTCTGTAAGTTCCCACAGGAAATACAGCCTCTAGCCTCCACAAAAACCTTGCCCTATCACCCAGTACTTTTGCCTACTTTTGAAATGCCTTTACCAACATCACCTTATGGTGTTATGGAGTGGTATTGGCCACTCGCACGGTCCCAGAACTTTGTGTTTATGAGCTTAGGAGCTTATATTGTGAAGCAGAAAGAGTTATGACATAGGTAAACTCAGAGAAACCCAGTGGGAATGGAACCTAGAACACTCAACAGACCTTCCCTGTGGACATAGCCACACCAGGGCCCCACAGCTCGGCTACTGACCGGAAGCTGTAGAACCAGAAGAAATGGGTTTTGGAGTCAAACACCCCTGGGATTAGACTGCCACGGCACCATCGACTAAGTGTGCAAGCTCTTGACCTCTGCGAGACTTAGTTTGCTTATCGGTAAAAGTGAGATAATACTTATCTCATAGACTCGTGGTGAGACTGAAATGAGGTAATACTTATGAAGGATTTACTACAGTGCTAGGAATGTAATAAATATTTCATCATAAATATCATATCCATTATTAACAATGGGACGATTACTTAGCCTCTCTGATCTCCGTTCCCAAACTGTGAGGAATAAATGAACTAATGTGACAAAGAACCTAGCAGGCTCCCTGGCCTTAGAAAATGATAGCTATTCTTATCTCATATACTCATGTAATCAACTTCTTCCTATTTCCTTTGCCTATGGCTTTAAACTCATTTATAATTCTCACAATCCACAAAATAATACGCACCTATGCATTTGTTTCCCCTGTAGACAAATGAAAAACTAAGGACAGCGTCCACATTTTAGTCATCCTTCTATCCTCAAAAATACACAGCCCTTTGCCTGTAATAAGCATTCTGTTAATGTTGTCAAGTCTCTTTCCTCCTCCCAACACACATACACTAAGCAGTGTAGGCTCTCTGAAACGTCACAAGATGGTAATGTGAGGTCTGCATTTACACATTCCTTCATCAGATTCTCACAAGCTTGCAAAGAAGGCAACGTCCTTACTCTATTTTACGGATGAGAAAACTAAGGTTCTAAGAGGTTAGGTGAACCTCCCAAGGTTACAGAGCTAGTAGGTGGTACAGCAGGACTCAATCCCAGATTTTCTCATTTTGAGTATGGTACTCTTGTCTGTTAAACTTCAGTCATTTCTATACTACTTTCATAATTTTGCCATAACCTTATCTCACATTGCTTGTAACTGCTTATCATGTTTTTAATATCAACTCAATTTGTTTAAATAAGTTATTTGAAAAAGAAACTATATATAATTCACTAACCATAAATAAAAAGATAAACTAAAATGAACACAAGAAAAATAAAATAGGGTTACCATTCCAACTGAAATCTATTGACCAACTATCCATTGAGTTTCTCAGTTTAATCTTTGTTGTTGTTGTTAATGGAGACATTATTATTTTAAAGTATAATTACAGTTGACGTTCAATATTATTCCACATTAGTTTCAGGTGTACAGCAAAGTGGTTAGATAATCATATACTTTGGCAAATGTACCCACCTGACTGAGTTTAATCTTTATTTAAAGTAAAAAGTAAGGGCGTTTTTTGCCAAGTGTTAGAGAGGTACTTAAGACATATAGCATCTAAATGAGACTTTGTGTTTATCTGTAATTGCATAGCTCAAAATGAAATTAGATAAGGAAAACCTTCTTTGTTATAGCACAACTTATACATTTCAAATGGACAAAATTGGTATCATTTACAGTATCTTAAGAAAAATTGCCTTTGAATGGGAGCTTCCTTTCCAGTGTTTTTAGGTCTACAAGATGTATCTAGAAAATTTACAACTGTGGAAAATGAAGACAACTTAAATGGAATGGGGGAAGGGGTGGGTCTGTGGTTTTTCCCTTTTGATTAATTGCTGTAACACTGTCCTTTAGGTGACTGAGAAAGGTTCATATTTTCTTTAGACGTCATCAGGCACCAAAGCTCCTGCAGGACAACTTTGATGTTATATGAATTCTGCCGTTTTGCTAGCACTGATATGGCTCTTGAGTCCACTACTCCATTAGAACTATTAACTTCGTTCATATTAATTTTTGTTACAAATCATACAAAGGGGGGTTGCTTCTGGCTATTTAGGTCCATGTTTTATTTTAAGGCTGTGTATTCAGTTTTCATAAATTGTTTGAGCCCGTGGTGGCTACCATCTTGCATTTTTAACATTCAGTTTAATATTATTTGAAACCAGATCTATATACCACATGGAATCACCCCTAACACCCTATCAAATTATCTCATGCATCATCAGGGATGCATGTCACATACTCTTTCGGATTTGAAAATGTACTTTATTTTTAAGACTTTATTTATTTTATTTTTAGACAGAGAGGAAGGGAGAGAGAAAGAGTGGGAGAGAAACATCGGTGTGTGGTTGCCTCTCACGTACCCCCTACTGGGGACCTGGCCTGCAACCCAGGCACATGCCCTAACTGGGGAATCGAACCGACCACCCTTTGGTTCGCAGGCAAATGCTGAATCCACTGAGCTACACCAGCCAGGGCATCAAAGTGTACTTTTGAAATGTAATTTAATTTAACTCATCAGCATTTTTAAATGATGTGATCACCCCAACCACAGTTTACAGATATGATTATGATCCCACTTCAAAAGTTAAACCCCTATTCTTCTAGCTATCACCTCTTGATCACTTTCTATCATAATTTTTGGTGTATTCCTGTTCTTTTTGTTGGAAACAGTAGTGTGTTTGAACATAGTGGCTTCACCTTGTTCATCGTGGCCTCTGACAGGTGGAGAATGCAGACATAGAGAGCAAATGTTACTGCATGACTGACTTGCTGCTGAATGAATGAGTAGATGATTATTCCTCTTTGCCCTCTGTGAAGCTTCTCTGGATATACAGAAGAAAGGCTAGTGACTTGGACATGCCAAGACTGACAAAAGAAAGCTGGAAAATAATAGGAAGAATAAACAAGATTTCAGTCTGAGTGTACCCAGCTCTTTTCTCCCTGTAGGCACTTATTAAATACTCAAGAACTCAAATGGTTCATTGAGAGAATAAATGGTGGATAAATAATTAACAGGGCATTATTTATTAGTATATTGTATGCTTACAAGGGAAAGAATCACCTTATCCCCAAATTTTCCTAGCCCACATATTTATTAAACTATAATATCTTAACAGTTATTGAAAAGGGGCAGCAGCATTTATTTTACAAGCCTACTCTCTCAAACAAACAAAAAAAGTTCTGAAATAGTAAAAAAACAAAAAAACAAAAAAAACTGGGAGGAAAGATGTCAACAATTTTTTGTATTTACCTGTCATGGCCTATTAATCTCCATGAGCAATAGACTATTTACAAATTGTTCCTGGAATAACAGTTTATGATAGAAGTGCTCTCTCAGGAGATGAAGATGAACTCCCACCCTTGGTCTTTTCACCGCGAAACACTAGAAAGCAAAGTAACAATCCATTGTGCTCTACCCTACAAATATAAAGAGAAAATGATGGTATCTTGCTCAGAACTTTGCTCTGATTTGTACATCTGGTAGTGGGGATGAATAGGACTGTGCCATTCCCACTCTTCACCTCACCTTTCTAACCACAACCACTAGCAGAATTCCTTCTAGAAGTTGCTTTGGGATTAGTAGGCATATCTGGAGATCAGATGCCTTTGGGTGTGTCTTTCCTCTGTGCAAAGTTAACTGCCATGGGAAGTGTGCTTTCTGTTCCCACTGAATAAAGGGACTGAAACTGAATACTAAGTTTATTCTGCTCAAGTCTAGCTCATCAAAGCTGGGTAGGTAAAGGACATCCCACCTGTGGAAGTCTTCTAAGTTTGGTCTTCTGATAAGGGCAGTAAAGATGACAATTAATATTTATTGAGTATTTGCTATGTGCCAGGCCAGTTCACTCTCATATCTCTCTCTCTCAACCTCTCTCTTTCTCTCTCTCTCTCTCTCCACAGTGCTATGCTGATTCAGAGACCTCTGGAGTAACACGGCTATCTTTGTATTTTATAGATGAAGACATTAGACACTAAGAGGTTAGGTAATTTATTCCCCAGTGTCATTGAGACAGTTAGTAGCAGAGCTAGGATTTGATCCCAGGCATTAGGATCAAAGGATATAACCACTACACCCTATCCAGTCTCCCTAGCACTTGAGTGAAGAGGATTCTAAGACTGTCAGGAGATTCTGCATCAGATTGTATAGAGAAATGTTAACAGGAAAGAGAAAGTCACTCACGTCCAGACTGGCTTGGCTACCTTAACACCTAGGTGAGACAGCTGTAGTTCTATGAAAGATCCTTCCCACTAGGTCCTCTCTTTCAGGAATCTCCACAGATTTTAACTATACCTTTCCTTCTGAACTTGCTAGTTCATCTGTCAACCTTCTGCTGCCAAGTTATTGCTGTGTCCCAGTCTTTGGTCTTACTGCCAGACTGCTATGACATGATGCTTGGCTCACTGTTGATCTGACTCTCAAATGGCATTCCCACTTTGTTCTTCCCCCCATTACCAGAGGCTAGTCTACCAACTTCAGGGTCAAGTTCCAGCTGTCATGCCCCACCATTAGCACCACCTGTCTAGCACACCAGTCCCAAACTTGGCTCCAGATCCCCAGCCCAGGTCGTTAGACCCTACTTACCTGAGAGTTCACTATGGACAAGTCATTCTGAGAGACAAGCCAAAAGGGTAGAAACGGAGTATAATTTAAGAGGTGTCTTGTTGGAGAGTTGCCCAGAAAACCCAGAGCAGAGCAAAGTTTACGCATGTGATGACCAGTTGTAAGAAAGATGATTAAATAAGGGTTTCTAAGTGAATCCCAAATATAAAAAGGTAATTTAGCACAGGGTTCAAGAGGATGGACACTAGAGACAGGTTGACAAATTCAGCTCTTACCAGATGTGTGAATTTAGCAGTTCTTTAATCAGTGCTTCATTTTTTCCACCTGAAAAAAAAAATGGGACTAGTAGTAGTCCCTATCTCATAGAGTTGTTAGGAACTTAAATGAGTTAGTATATCAAAGACTTGGAACACCTGGCATGTAGTAAGCACTATATAACTGTAAATTTCATTAATATTGGTTCTTCAATCAACACAAAGGTCGGTGTATTTCAAGGCACTAAAGACAACTTCTTGGGAGAATTAAGCCATGCCAGACAAATGCATTCTACTACCGGGACTGTCTTCTGAGGATGCTCATGTCATTTGTTGCTACAGTTTGTTTTCACATAACGATTTTCATATATTTGAAAACAGCCATCTCGTCCCACCTGAAGCTTCTCTTCTTGGTGTTAAATATTCTGAATTACTCAGCCATTCCTTAAGTAATATGGTGTCCTGCAAGAGACTAGCAAAATAGTGTGTCTTTTGCTGCTTAAGTAAGAAACATCAGAAAGTCCTGTTTCATCTTCAAAAGATTTATAAATAGGTAACATAAAGAAGTTGGCTTTTTAAAATTTTGATTAAATAAGGGTTTCTAAGTGATATAGAAAAATATAGAAAGGTAAAATAATAATAATAGCTAATTATATTGAATATTGCTATGCCATCTACTAGACTTCATTTTGAACTACACAAATCCCTGGGAGTTTTTAGATGATCCACAGAGGATCCCCAAAGAGGATAATACAGAATTTCCTACAAGGTAGATTATATTTCTGTCCCCGAAATATGATTTCCCTTCATGAAATAGTCTTCCCCATCCTGTTATCCGAGGAGTAACCATGTAAGTTACTCTGGCAAATGAAAGAGAAGCTTTAAGAGCCAGGATTCCCTGTGCCCCTTTCCTCCTTGTCACGATGGTCAGCAAATGGCTTGAGTCCCAAAGTAAAGATGACCCTACCTCCAGAGGAAAAAAAACTGAAACATAATGGATATGTAACATAAGCAAGCAATACATTTTTATTGTTCTAAGCCACCAAGATTTTATTTATTCTCGTACAGAATCCAGGCATGTGCTCTGAACCAGGAATGGAACCGGTGACCTTTCGCTTTGCAAAACAATGCCCAACTAACTGAACCAGACTGGTCTGGACAACCACCAAGATTTTTTGAGATCATTTATCATCACAACATAAACTAGCCTATCTTGACTACGACCTCCTCAGTCTTTGATGCTAAATGTTGTACAGAAGTCTTATTGCTTATACTCAAGTAATATGATGCAGAATACCTTCATTACCTGGGTCCCTTTTGGATGAATATGTTTCTTCTACGATGAGATACATGGCAACACATAAGACATTCTACAAGTAGTTTGATAAGCAGTCTCTTGAATATATTTATTCTATAACAGGACAATATCGTCCCACATTTCAATCCATGGTCTTTCTCTCTCTCTTTTTGTTAACAGCTAAGTAATTTTATGCCCATTGCCTTACGAAGAAATAATTCAGCAGAAGGGAGTTTTAGGCTGGGTCCCCGGAAGAAGAAACAAAATGTGCCTAGACAATATAATTGATATAGGAGTCTGCAAAGTGTTGAAGGCTCTTCACTCCCCATACTTTGGACTAGGAAAAATCCCCTCAGCTAGGGCTAGGGGAGAGGTAAAGGAGAATTTAAGTGGAAATTGTTCCCCGGAAAAAGCAGGACCTGCACATCTGTTTACTTATCAGAACTGAGCCCTATGCGGAGGATAAAAGACACAGAAGATAGGTTGGAGAGAGCCAAATGCAGGGAAGACTTGTGTCCTCTTTCCTAGGCAGCACCTAGAGAAGTAGCAAAACCCCAGAGTAAAGTTATCACAGAATGAATCTGGTCCACAAGCAGGTCTTAGGTGGCAAGTACAGGATTTTTAACCAATTTGATTCTGAATGACTTTGAGTGCAGTGCGCCTTCTCTAGGTCCCCCAGTCCTCACTCCCTACCATTTCACACCTGGTCTACTATACTGACTTGTATCTAAAGGCATTGGAGTTTAAAACCCCTGACTTAAATAGACATGATAAAATTTCACATGGTTCCCCATATGTCTCAGCAAAGTAATTGCACTTACTCAAGAGTGGTAAGACAGAAAAAAAAGAATAAAACCAAGAAGATCTCAATAGTCAGGTGTAGGGAGAAGTTATCTGGGATGCTATGACACTTCCAAAATCCTTCTCTCCACCAAAACTGAGGCAAAGCACAGAGACCCTGAACTGACTAAAATTAAGTTTTTACCACTTAGCAAAATAAATGTTTGGGGTTGAATATTGTGGTTCTCTCCCCTGAATGTATTCCCTGTCTCTCTCTCTCGCTCTCTCTCTTTCTCCTTGACTACCAGCAATGAAGCTTGGGGAACTGCCCTTGACTCAAGTGAGATACATGATTGGTCCAAGGGTATTTTAATTACCTCTTACCCTTAATTAATTCAGAAATGGATAAGGGACCCAATTCTGGGGAATTATGAGTAAAAACAATTTTATAGAAGTTTCTAGGAAGGTTCATAGTAACCAATGGCAGCCATCAAGCTTTATTTCAAACAAGATGTTTTTGCAGCCCAACTGTTGTTGATGGCCACCCTACAGTCATGACCAAAATGAGTCTGAAGCCAACAGTGTGGATGAAAGAGCAGAAAGATGAAAAGAACTTGGTCCTTAATAACATAATTCAGCTTTTAAACCAGCCCTGAATTCTTCTCTACATTTGCACTTCCTCTTACACTAAGCAATAAATTCTTTATTGTTTAAATCAGTTTGAGTTGGATTTTTTATTGTCCACAGTTAAAGCATCCTGACATAAGCTCCTAACAAATATTAATTTTAGTCATAGAAAATGTAATAGTTACTATTTTTTATGCCACAGTTGAAGGACCAACATTTGTGTGTGTGTGCTAAAATTTCTTATAACCTAAAATTAAAGTTCCTTTTTTGGCAAACTCAGTAAGTATTCACTCATACCAACATAAAACACCATAAAATTAAAAGATAATTTTAATATTTATTTATGTATAATCACTAGACAATTCCCACTGTGTAGTTCTTTCTCATTCATTTATTTAACAGTGATTACTAAGTACCTACTGAATGCCAGGCACTGAATCAAGTCTGAGGACACAATGGGGATCAGAGACCCTGTTTTCATTGATTATCAGGTGCAAGGAATTCAAGTCAGAAGTGGTTTAAATACCTCCACCAGGAACCCTTTAAATGGGAGAAAAAGATGTGAGCCAAATTGTTTTTTTTTTAAATTTTTAAAATGTATTTATCGTTACAGAGAGAGGAAGGCAAGGAGGAAGAGAGGGAGAGAAACATCAATGTGCGGTTGCCTCTCGTGCACCCCCTACTGGGGACCTGGCCTGCGACCCAGGCATGTGCCCTCTCTGGGAATCAAATCAGTGACCCTTTGGTTCGCAGGCTGGTGCTCAATCCACTGAGCCACACCAGCCAGAGCATGGGTTAAATTCTTAGATGAAGGAGAATTCCACAAGGAAGGCAGCTCTAAACACTAGGCAATTGGAGTCCAGATTGAGTTGGTTATGGAGTCAAAAATCTCAGGAGAGTTTTAAATGGGAGCTTCCTAAGGATGCCTTGTCCTAACGGGGGTAGTGTCTTGGGCCATATACAAGGCTTTTCTCTAGTTAGCTCCAGAAAACATTACTCTTCTTTCTTCCTGAACATAAGTATGTATAAATAAGCCGCTTGTCATTTTATTCATTTAGCTAAAATTACTGAGTTCCTATCTACATTCCATGCTCTAAAGTAGGTATTAGGGATACAAAGTTGAATAGGTTTCCTACTTTAATAAACTTTAAGTTTAATCGGGGATTCAGACATACAACAAGAAAAATGGAACAAAACAAAAAATTTGAAAGAATGACCTGAAGTATCAAAGAGACCTTAATCAGAAGCTGGGTCTAGCATTTACAAGCCAGGTGATTTCAATCCATTGGCTAACCTTAATTCCCTCACATCTACAAAGAGAATAATAATAATACCTATTCCACAAAGGTTCTTTCTTTTTTGATGATTAAATGCTTTTTGAAAAAAAATCATATATCAAACACACAGTAAGCACTCAATAAATATTAACTCCTATTACTACTGATTCAACACCATCTTTCTTTAAAAAAAAAAAAGATTTTATTTGCTTATTTCAGAGAGAGGGAAAGGGAGGGAGACAGAGAGGGAGAGAAACAACATTGCCTGTCACATGCCCTCAAGTGGTGACCTGGTCTGCAAACCAGGTATGTGCCCTGACAGGGATCAAACCAGTAACCTTTCTATTCACGGGCCACTGGCACTCAATCCACTGAGCCATACCAGCCAGGGCAACACTATCTTTCAACAACAGTTCTAGATTCAAAGAATCTAGATGCTTGTGATACTTCAAAGAATCAAACAGATAAAAAATCTCTGTCTTTATGCAGCTTACATCCCTATTTTCATACAGTATAATAAATATAATGATGGTATGTATGAAACTTGCCATCGTATCTCCAGAATCTGTTTTTCTTAGCTTGGGACTCTCCCAGATCCTGAGAAAAGGATTAGGGTGTAATAGTCCTTTTTTCCGAGAGGTGACACTGGAAAGTATGGTGAGGGAGAGGACAGTGAACAAGGAAAGGGAGGAAAGCTGCTACAGCACGTGTGAATAAGAGAGTCACCTCTGTGGGCAACTGGGCTCATTCTTACAAGGACCCTCTGAATGCCTGTGTAGAACGCACCTCAGCACTGTCCTGGGGTATTAGTTCACCAACTTGTTCTTCATTGGTAGAAGGTTGCTCCTGAGGCATCCCTCAAGCAGGAAGACATAGAAAGCCACCTGCATGCACAGGAATTGTCCACATTTGATCTCACTGCTGGGTTAAGGGGATATGGGTGAGAACCAAATAACTGCTATAGTAGCAGTGTGCCAGGCAAGTGGTTGGCAATGGATAAATGAAAAAGAAAAAGGGGAAATTGCTTAAGTCTATCTGAAGGAGACACAGGAGCCTTTCTAGAGAAATTCATAATTTCTGAGGTTAGATTTTAAGGATGTGTCTGCTAAGGGGACAGAAGCACAGAGTGTATCCCAGGGAAAGGGAGTAACATCTAAGGTGTGGATGATAGAAGGAGAAAAAGACCCAGAATCACTAGAGGTTAAAGGAGGAAAGGATTAAGGATAGAAGAGGCAGGAGAGAGGGCAGGAGCCAGATCCCAGAAAGATTTCTGTTTAGATTTTATGTTAAGGGAATAGAGAATCATTGAGTTATACAAGTACAAAAGCTTGTACTTTAGAACTGGTTCTAAATTTTGGAAAGATAAATTTGTCCTCCTTGCGGGCACCCGAGTAGAATGAATTGAGTCTAATGTAAGGTAAACTAATTAAGACAATGTTAATAATACTCTAGGAGAGACAGTGGCAGGAGAGAGAAAGCAGAAGACTCAATTATAAGAATCACACAGATATCCTGGCAAGGTAGCTCAATTGGTTGGAGTGACTTCCTGATGCACAGGGGTTGCAGGTTCTATCCCTGGTCAGGGCACATACAAGAGTCAACTGGTGAATGCATAAATGAGTGGAACAATAGATCAAAGTTTCTCTCTCTCTCTCTCTCTCTCTCATGTCAATAAATTTTTAAAAAATTAAAAATTACCTAAGAAATAGTATAAATCATTCAGATGTAGGGGAAGAGAAAGAAGTAAAAATGATGGTCAGGTTTCTGGCTTTTATGACTAAGAAAAAGTGGCAGCCCTCCCTGAGCCAGGAACCACAGAAAGAGAAGAATAGGCGAGGGGGTGAGGAATTCTTTTCACATATATTATATCAGAGGCCTTTGAACTTTTATGTGGCATTATCTCCTAAAATAATTTAGAAACATGCAACCCTAACACATTTTGACATTGCCTGTTAAAATTGTATATCATAAGTGTAAAAAGTGTCAAGGCGTATTATTTCCAACCACGCTATAATACTAACATTAAAAAAAAATTACTCCTTTTTTGATTTATTTTAGTTTTTTAGAGAGAGGAGAAAAGGGAGAGAAGCACTGAGGTGAGATAAACAGTAATCAGTTGCCTCTGGTAGCCTCCCCACCCCCCAATCAGGAACCAAACCGCAGTCCACGTAGGTGCCCTCACTGGGGAAAGCTAACCGGCCTCCTTTTAGTTTGAGAGTCAACATCAACACCCAACCAACTGAGCCACACTGATCAGGGCTATATCACTCTTTTAAATGTATTGGAATCTAAATACCATAGCCAATTGATAGCTACTATGATCCTCTTGAAAATTATGTGAACAAGTTCTTCTATGACAGTCAAATTTTTATATCGATCCTTTTGTACCTTGAACGAACAGCTCCATCCCACTTCCCCTCACATCCTCCTTTTATTGTGATGTAATATATTGTTATTCTTGAAAGTCTTTTCTTGATTACCCTAATATATTTGACAACATTTACATACATCAATTTTGATAATTTCCTGTGACCTTAAAAATTCTTTTTAATAACTCAGTTCTACAGCAGCAAAAAAATTATTAAGAAATGGGCAGAGGATCTGGACATGTTTCCAAACAAAATATACAGACGGCCAGCAGGTACATGAAAAGGAAGGAGCTCAGTATCACTAATCCTCGGGGAAATGCAGTGAGATGTATCACCTCACACCCGTTAAATTACTTCAAAAAGAAGTTGATTCTAGGAATTAAATTATCGTTATAATTATTAGTCATATACTACTGCTCAAAATAATGCATAACTATTTTGATCAAAGTTATTAAATAAAAATAATATTTTATTATAAATGCCTCTTGCTAAGATAAATTATAATTTTAAAAATTGGTTCATGTGAATATTATTGCTAGACTGTGATAGTGTTCAGCATTAATTCCACCCCATTTTCCATTTTTATAGATACAAGTATTGAGAAAACTTATTCACATAAATCAGAGGTTGGGAATAGAAGGAGTTTTGTTGCAGCAATATCATTCAATTCTTTGAACTCCTTCCAAGTTATATTCCAAAAACCACAGAATGATTTATTATTAAAACACATTTTTTAGTCATCTGTTAGCTGAAACTTGATTCTTCCCTTAATTCTGTTGAAAAAAATTACAAGCACCTTACTTGCAAAAGGGTTTGTTATCCAGTCATGAGAGTCATTCACTTTCTGGATTTCCGGGAAATTTATCAAGAAGGCTTTCTCAAGAATTTTCAAATGATTATTAAATCATACCCGTTACTTTTCCACCTAGAGTTATTTTGATTAACCTGATATGCTCTGAAAGGATTAGCAAATGAAAACATTATTAATTTCAAAATAGCTTGAAATTGGTTAATAAAAATTTTGGCAAGGAATTTTTCTCAATTAAATCATATGACTTAAATATAATTTATTCAAAACTTGGTACTATATTTTTAGCTCACTTGATTTATGGAAAATATCCACCTACCACATAACTGCCAAAGTCAGCCCTCACTGTCAAACCAACCGGCCAGATATCAGATTTTTTTTCTGTGTCAGAAAAGATCTGACTACATTTTTCTATTCAAATAAACATGTTAAGACACATCCCCATGACAACCATTTCATTTCTGAATTCAGAGAGAGAGAGAGAGAGAGAGAAAGAGAGAGAGAGGGGAGAACCCTGCTGAGAATTTGTTCCTGAATGAAATGGAAGATATAAAATGCCATTCTATTTAATGTGTTTTTATCAATACCCGCCTCTTGTTTTCTTCTCTTTTGTTTTTTTGTTCATGTGCATGTTTCTGCTGTCACAAGATTCTATGTCATAAGTGATAGATTCTTTGACAACAGTCAGGGGGTGGAAAGGCTGAGGTAGTTTAGTAAAAATTGTGTAACTCGATTCAAAACATGCCAGCAGAGGCAAAATAGTCCATTCCAGATGCCACCTTTCATTCTTCACAGCTTGTGTGTAAGTCAGGAAGAAACACAAACCCTGCTTTGGGTGCACACTCTCTGGATCAGAGAAAGGTTAGCCTAATCCAGTATTTTCAATGGTCTCCTTGGAGTTCTGGAGGTGTTTACGCCCTGTGCAAGGCATGTAATACAGTGAGGACAAGTAAAGCTTTTTATTTTATCAAATGGGGTATGGCTGATTGTGAAAGTGGAGAAGAGAAAGAAAACTGGTATAACACCTCAACACACAGCATCTTCTCAAGAGAAATCCTTTCTAGCAAAATTACATATGGAAAACAAGATCAGGAACTCATTCCCCTAAAAATTCTCTCTGCTGTCATGCCTCTTGGAAAGTCTTTGCATTTGTCTTTGAAAACCATTTGATTCATTTACACCATTTGATCCTCACAACTGCTCTGTAAATTTTGTACTTAAAACAGCTATTGACATGACTCTCATTTAACGGATAAAGAAACTAAGGTCCTTATGCCAATTACCCACAGTTACTTGAGTGCAGTTAAATAGACCTCCTGGCTTCTTTCAGCAGAGCCCCCTGCTACTGCTCCAGACAAGCAAAATAACACACAACCCCAGCACTCCCACCCTTCCACCTGGAAGGCTTCTGCGGCTCCTCTCTAACCCTTCATAGAATGTTGGACTAGACTGGTTTCTAGCAATTTCTCATTGACACTCAATCAGTGTTTTATCTCTGGCTCAAGCTGATGTTTTTCTCCAATACTTTATTATGAAAAAAGTACTTAAAATACATCTAAATTTTTAAAAATATTATATATCCACCTGTATACCCATCATCTAGATTCTACCATTAATATTTTACCATACCTGCCACGCTTATTTTTTTTTCATTCTGGAACATAAAACTCTTTTTAATTAAAGTATAGTTGACATGCAATATTATATTAGTTTCAGGTGCATAACATAGTGAGATTTCACATTTATATACCTCACAAAGTGATCACCACAAAAAGTCCACTATCCATCTGTCCCCATACAAAGTTATTGTGATATTATTGACAGTATTCCCTATGCTGTACTTTACATCCCCATGACTTATTTATGTTATAGCTATAAGTTTGTACCTTTCAATCCCCTTCACCTTTTTGCCCATACCCTCACCACCCAACCCTCTCCTGCCAGGCTTATTTTTAAACAAGCCTTGGGTGGTTTACATTTCCCCCTGTTATAAGATAGGAAAATCCCACTGTACCTTCATCCAAGGCGTTTTCAAAAATTTAGCATTCTGATCCACAGAAAACTATAAATAATTTTTCGCATCCCCACCAGTTGAGGTCATTCATTTAGTGCAGTGGTACCAAACCTGGAAGTCCACTAGAATCACCTGGGGGGTTTTTTAAACATACCAGGACCCTGGCTCTATCCCAAATCAACTGAGTCAGAACCTCTGGGAGCAGATACAGTACTTTCGCTTTCAATTAACCAACAACTAATTAATGAGTACCAACTATGTGTCAGGTCCCATTTTAGGTATGGGGATGGATATGGAAAGTCCCTTCCCTCATGGAGCACCACCCTTTCACCTCACCCCAGGATTTTTTACTAAACAGTGTGTTCCAGCCCCTTCCATCTAATCCTCCTTCCCTCTCAGACTTCCAGATTTTTGTTCAGGACCCAGAATATTCTTCCCCTTCTCTGACTGGAGAGTGCCTACTCATGCCTCAAGGTTCAGTTTACATGTCACCTGCTTTGTAGTCTCACCCCGAGCTCAGTTAATTACATCTGTCTCAGAAGTCCTAGTGCTGGTTTTTCATATCCAAGTTAACATAGCATACGGCACGCTGTGCTGGGGTTTCTGATTTCATGTGTGGGACTCCGCTAACTGTGAAGAAGCAGAGACTGCTGCATCTGACCTGATAACCTCATTACTTAGAAGAAATGCCTAGATCATGGCATAGTTTCATTTTTTTTCTTTTATGAAAGAAGATTTTCATTTTATTGTGTGTGTGTGTGCATATGTGTGTTTTATCCTCACCTGAGGACATTTTTTCATTGCTGTCGCCTTTTGGTGTACAGGATAACAAACACTCCAGCCAACTGAACCCCACGGGCCGGGGCTGAGTTTCATAATTTCAAACAAATAAACAAAAGATCAGTTGATAGTATATTGAATCTAAGACAATCAGCACCACCACGCCTAGCATGTTTCCTAAGACTCGTTCTGAATTCCTTGCAGATAGCTTGTTTGATGGTTTGAGGTAGGGGGAGCTAGCTTTTGCAGTAGACAGACTCAAGATAATGAAGGTCTCTGGAGGCTCACAAACTGTTTTTTTGTGTTCTGGGTTTTCTGCTTTTTATTTTTCTAAGTCCTCCATTGCAAACTCTTCATTGAAAACAAAACCAATAGAATTTGTCGTAGGGAATGTCCTAAAGAGGACATGACATGATAGACAGCGCTGGGCTTGACAGAAGTAGTATAGGCTTTGAAGTCTCACCTCCACCCCTACTACCTATTTGACTTAGGTAGTTTACTAAACCTCTCTGAATCTAAGTTCCTTTACCTATAAAATCAAAGAAATATTTTCACCTTCTTCTCTCTGCATTAGAATGCAAGCTTCATGAAGAATTACATTAATAGCTAACATTTACTAAGCGCTTACCTGTGTCAGGTACGTTGTTAACTCCTTTACAATTTAGCACATGAACCCTTCAAGGTATTATTATCATCCGTGTTTTACAGGTCATGAAACTGAGCCATATTAAGTGAGTTGTCAATGATTATACAGCTAGCAAAGAGGGGATTCAAATCCAGACAACCTGACTTCTAAACCTCCTTACTCCAAAGTCTGAATTCTTTTCTCCATACCTATGTTCCTTAAACATTTTTGCTCACTTTGTATCTTTTGTTTTGACATCTAGAATTTTTATCATTAGTTTATAATTGCAAAGACTGCAATTTCATGGGTATTATAAATATTGACATTTTAAAAGCATTACATCACCTTTTTTGGGTTAGTGGGTGGGGGGTGGTTAAAAAGTCCTGATCTTTTTTATTCCTGCTACCACTACCATGATCCACAAATCAGGACAATATGTGTGATGAAAGCAAAGCAAAGCAAAGAATAAAAAAGAAAAGAATAGAAAAGAAAAGAAAAGGAAAGGAAAGAAAAGAGAAGAAAGGAAGGAAGAAAGAAAGAAAAGGAAGGAAGGAAGGAGGAAAGAGAAGGGATGGGAAGGAGAAGAGAAGAGAAGAGAAAGAAAGAAAGAGGGAGGGAGGAAGGAAGGGGGAAAAAAGCTGCAACTTATAAAAGAGCACAAGAATGTACATCTAATTGACATTCCATCATATTAGTTATTAATCGCACTTTTTGCAGGCTGTGACTATGATAGTCCTGAACAAGAAGGTTTCTTGTTTAAATTGCAGTAACTTTTCTTGCTGTGGATGATCATCATTCCTTTTGTGGCGGATTTTCATGTTCTTCTAATGCATTTGGGATGACAATCTCAAAGCAACCTGCAATTTTCCCAAAAACTCTGCTCTCTCTCTTGTTAAGAACTATTGCCCTTGCCCTGACTGGTGTGGCTCAGTGGACTGAGTACTGGCCTGCAAACCAAAAGGTCGCCGGTTCAATTCCCAGTCAGGGCACATGCCTGGGTTGCAGGCTGGTTCCCCAGTTGGGGGTGTGCGAGAGGCAACCGATAGATGTATCTCTTGTACATGCTGTTTCTTTCCCTCTCTTTCTCTCTTCTCCCTCTCTAAAGGTAAAACAAATAAAATCTTTAAAAAAAACAAAAAACATAACCCTTTTCTGCTGAGTTTTTAGATCCTTCTACTACCATATCCACTGCTTCTACCATCAGACTCATACTCACCACAAGGACTGCCCCCTTTATTGGTCCATAATTTGATTGCTGTTGTCCACTATAATTTCTAAAATCTTTATAGTCCCTAGCACCACTATAGTTACCACTGCCAAAATTTTCTCCT
The DNA here is from genome assembly GCA_004026545.1 of Mormoops blainvillei. Taxonomy (NCBI): domain Eukaryota; kingdom Metazoa; phylum Chordata; class Mammalia; order Chiroptera; family Mormoopidae; genus Mormoops; species Mormoops blainvillei. Next base: position 353,789 of record PVJD01000404.1, on the reverse strand, counting down.
TCATTGTAACCGTTATATCCTCCAGCACTGCCACTGTACCACCAGCTTCATTTCCACATCCTGGTCTATCACCCCCTCTACTACTATAACCAGAAACATACCTGCGTAGTTGCCACCATCACCTGCAAATCTACTATATCTACCGTTATGTCTTTTAAAACTATCTGCTCTGCCACCACTACCATTACCATAGTTGTTCCACCAAAGCCACCACTAGGTGGAAGTTCCCTCCACAACCTATAAAATTGCCAATCTCTCCATGGCCTCTTTATGATCCAGAAGACTGCATTTCTTTTTTAGAAAGAGCCTTTTTCACTTTGCAGTTATACCCATTAATAGTGTAGTATTTCTGAATAACAATTGTATCAATGCATCATAATCACCAAAGATGACAAAAGCAAATCCTCCTTCTTCCATTCTGCTTGCCTTCCATAATTTTTATGGTTTCTACCTTGCCATATTTCTTAAAGTAATCTCTCAAATTACATTACTTTGTATCATCCTTGATACCACCAACAAAAGTTTCACTTCACTGTTAAGAGAGGCACCAGACTTTCAGGAATACTCTCTAGAAAGAGACTCTGGTTCCATTACATGCCCACCAGCCTGGTCTAGACACATTGCTACGTCCACCTCTTCAACATCAGAGTAAGTTACAAAATCAAAGTCCTTGGAACATTTCGTTTGGGGGGGGGGTCTCATCTGAATCCCATCCTCTCAATTATCTTCTCTTAGATGTTTCCCACCTGTCCCTCTACTGTTTTCCCATTCTGATTATACATGCAAGCTCAAGTCTCTCATATCTTGAGCTCTCCCTCTCTCCTTCCCTTCTAGAAAGAATTGTTTTCACTCCATATTTCCTCTTCCTTATTTGCCATTCATGCCTTCCTTAGCCTATTTCAGTCTGACTTCTGTCCCAACCACCTCACTGGGTTATCGAGATGACCCATCAGTCACTTCTCTCTCGACTATATCTACTGAGGTCCTGCTCTATGCCAGGCACTGGGAATATAGCCACAAACAAAACAAAATCCCTGTACCTACATAGTTCCCATTCTAGTAGGGGTAACAGATGATTAACTAATAAGCATTCTAAAGTAAAGTAGAGGCAAGAACCATGATGAGAAACTCATCTGGACGAGGGGCTGGAGTAAGATAGGGATACTATGTTCGATAAAGTGGACAAAGAAGACCTCTTTGAAGAGGAAATGTTTGAGGCAGAGTTCTGACCAAAATAAGGGTGTAAGGCATGCAAATATCTGGGGGGTAAGAGGAGTTTAAGAAAGGGAGGTAGCAAGTGCAAAGAGCAAAAAAAGAAGGAAGAAGGGACTTCTATTTCTTAAATCCAATCAAAGGACATTTCTCAATATTAACCTTATTTGACTCCCCGCAACATTCACCAACCATTGACTTCTCCCTCCATCTCGAGAACCCTCTCTCCTGGCTCCGCCGTGCCATGTTCCTGTGGTTCTCCTGCTTCTTCTCTGTCCACCCCACTTCACTTTTCTTCTTGAGCACCTCATCTGCTACCTACTTTTTAACTTTACTGAGAAATAATTGACAAGCACGATTGTATGTATTTAAAATACACAATGTGATGATTTGACATATGTTGTAGAATGATTACCAAGATCAAGATTATTAACACATCCATCACCTCACACAGTTAGCCCTTCTTTGTGTGTGGTAAGAACGCTTAAGATCTACCTTCGGCAACTTTTAAGTACACAGTACTGTATTGTTAACTGTAGCTACCATGCTGTATATTAGACCCTCAAAACTTATGCTTTGTGCCCTTTGACCTGCATCATTCCATTTCCCCCTCCCCTCAGCCTCTGGCGACCACCATTCTATTCTTTGTTTCTATGAAATTTTTTTTGAGATTTCAAGTATAAGTGATATCATGCATTGTTTTTGTCTGTCTCTGCCTGCCTTATTTCACTTACCATAATGTCTTCCAGGTTCATTCATGTGGTCACAAATCACTCTTAACTCTTAAACACGGGTACGTATTATTTTCCTGTGGTTTTGTCTCTGACCTACCTTTCTATCATTCTGTATTCCCTTACTGAGTGACCTCAGCCATGATTTTGGCTTCAACTACCACTCACACGTTGAGAAAACCAAAGTTTATATTTGTTTCTAATGCATATTTACTTTCTGAACTCCAGGCTCATATCTTATGCCCACCTCTATTTGGATATATCTTAGGAACTTCAAACTCATTCTGTCTAAAGATGAGCTCATCATCTTCTTTCTTAAAGCAACTTCTTATATAGTATTGCCTGTCTAAATTGGCGGGAAGTACCATCTACCTAAATGTCTCTGGGACTCCTCGTACTTCCTTCCCTCCATGTTTAAAGAGTCACAGGGTCAGTCTGGTTCTAGTTCTCCACGCCCAAAGCCACTGCCTATTGCAGGTTCTCCCCCACCATTTCTTGCCATTTCCTACCGATCTGGCAGCTTCCCAGCTGGTCTCCCTGTATCTAGTTTGTTACTCCTGACGCTTTTTTTTTTTTTTCATTCTTTCCCAGGGTATTAATTCCTATGCCAAAAATTCCCAAATTCTACATGGACTCCTACCTATGAACCTCAGGTTAATATGTTCATTGTATATCCGTGACTAAAATTCAGGGTAACTGTATGAACCAGAACTGTGAGGCTCATTCTTGACATTTAATTCTTTATTAAAGCCTGCACACAATCAATCATATATCCACCTTGCCTCCAAATCTGCTCATTCCTCTCTTACCCAACTTCCCTTAAACTAGCAAACCCTTCTTTCATGTTCCCTGACCTTATTTTCTGCACTGACTCTGAAAAGATTTTTATGAAATGTATACCCAGTCTTGTCACTCTACACTTAAAATGTTCCCCATTTCCATTAGGATAAAAACAAACTCCTTAGCAAGGAACATAGGGTTTTTCAAGACCTGACTCCTACCTACCTCTCCAAGTTCATATTCCATTACTCTACACAGGCACCTATTGTTCTGCCACTCTAAATCAATTGCAATCACAACTTTAATATATCGTGTTCTCACTGATCTTCATGCCTTTGTATATGCTGTGCCTTCTACCAGGGGTGTCCAACCTGCAGCACAGGTCTGCATGCAGCTGACGATGGCTATGAATACAGCCCAACTTAAAATCATAAATTTACTTAAAACATTATGAGATTTTTTTGTGATTATGTGTCACAATGTATTTAATGTGTGGCCCAAGACAACTTTTCTTCTCCCAGGGTGACGCAGAGATGCCAAAAGTTTGGTCACCCCTGTTATAGTCAGTGCTGGCAAAATTCTATTCAATCTTTTTTTTTTAAAGATTTTACTTATTTATTTTTAGACACAGGGGAAGGGAGTGAGAAAGAGGGGGAGAGAAACAGCAATGTGTGGTTGTCTCTTGTGTGCTCCCTACTGGGGACCTGGCCTGCACCCCAGGCACATGCCCTAACCGGGAATCCAACCGGCGACCCTTTGGTTCGCAGGCTGGTGCTCAATCCACTGAGCCACACCAGCCAGGGCTCTAGTCAATCTTAGACGCAGTTTAACCTCGCTAGCCTCTTCTCACTTCGCATACTCCCAGGTATTGCTATAGTAGGTGCTTCTCTGTGTTGTGTGTTGCCCGAATACTTGCCCACATCTCTGTCCTCCCTTATAATTTTAAATCTGCTGATTTTTTTCTTCCCCTTATTTATAAGCTCTTTTAATCTAGGGGTCTTTGGTTTGTTGCCTCTTCCTCTTTACCCCCAGCGTGTAGCTAGAGGTCTAACACACAGGAAGCATTCCATAAATACTCTTTTGAAGGCATGGAGGGAAGAAAGAAATAACCAAACACAACTGTGTTAAGGAGGACTGCAGAAACTAGGAACAAGATGAGGCCAGACACAGCAAACAGACCAGATGTCTTAAAATCCCTTCCAATCTTGAGCTGTGATGAGTCTCTGGGATGAGAAAACATGAAAATCATAATGAGAGAGGACATTTGGTGTGATTCATCTCATTCATCTCGCTCCTTTTTCCCTCTGGTCTACAAAAAGAAAGATATATTCAGATCCTGAACAAGGAATAAGCCAATGGTTTTACAGGTGCCATTATTTAACTGTTTACCTATTAAAGCCCAGCCATGCACGATCTGTCTTTCTTTCACTCCTCTGCTTTATTATCTGCCTTTTCATGAAGAAAGAAAAGGAACAAAAGACTTACTGGAGGAATATGAAATTGTTTAATTTGGGCTTCTCTTTTATCCTCTTAACAACCCAGCAAAACGGTGATTCTTAGTCTTTGCTGAATTTCACAGGATATGTTATTCTTGCCCATTCTACTGCAGGAGAATAATGGTGTGGGGAAGGAAGAGAAAGGGACGTTATTTTTCCAGGCCTTCTTCCCAACAAAGAGGAAAGAGGGAAAGGGTTATTGCGAAAGGGCTATGTGTTTTTCTAGGCAATGAATCTTTTTCTCTGGTAATATCTAAAATCCTCTGGTGAACCAGAAATTCGACTTTTGGAAATCTCTCTACTTAACTAAACTTATGAATAAATAAGAACACAGATACATGACTCTTTTATGCAATATGAGTTAAAGCTCAAGTGACAAAAGACAAAAACACTAGAAACTACCTGGCTATGTATTATAGAGGAATATATAAATAAAATATGGTGTATATAAACTATGGATCTTATGCATAAAATAAGGTTTTTTCTACCAATTTTTTAACTTTATTTTTATTGTTGACACTATTACGGATGCCCCCGTCCTCTTCTGCTTTAACTGCCTCCACCCAGCCCCAGCTCCCCTCTTCCCTCTGGCCATCACCTAAAATAAGTTACATCTATATGTATTTACCTGGAGTGGTTTGAATGAAATATAGGTGGGAAAAAAAAGTTATTTTTATGAGCTTGTAAGTCCCATTTTAAAAGAGTATGACGAAAATCTCTAAATAAGTGAATATGTATACATATTATACACACATATATATGGCATATATGATATGTATATATATATACACATACACACACATGGATAAGGGTGTGAAAAGATATATACCAAAATATTCACATTTTTGGGGGGAGCAGATTAAGGAGAATGGAATATTGTTGACTGATTTACACAATGGTATTATTTGGTTTGTTGCCTCAAGCGGGCATTAGTTTTGTACTTCAAAACGAAAATCCAAATTTTAAAAGTGTACACACACACACACAAGGGTAAAAAAAAGGGAAAACAGAGGCTAAAACCCTGTGGCTGGGCTCCATAAACCTTTTCTTAAATCGACCAGCCTGCCGTGTGACGGACCAAAGGCTGCGGAAGCCCAAGCTCTGCAATGGACCATCCGAACTCTGTGTTCTAGGGAAGGAGAAAAGTAGAAAAAGGCAGTTTGATTGCCTCTTGGCTCTGAGCCAAAGGAGTTGCTAGGGGTGGGAGTGGAATTTTTCCATGGCAAAGGAAGAGGAAAAATCAGATCACATTTCCTACAGGCAGAGCCCTATTTATTCAGGAAGATCTTGGGGGCTCTTGCTGCTCATAACAGGAGCATATTCATTGGGTCATGCCTTAGTTTTTCACTACTATAAATCTTTCCTTCCCTCCTTCCTCTTCCTTCCTTTCCCTTCCTTCCTACCGCTTTCTTTCCTTCTTTCTTTCTCTTTCTTTCTTTTTCTTTCTTTCTTTCTTTCTTTCTTTCTTTCTTTCTTTCTTTCTTTCTCTCTCTCTCTCTCTTTCTTTCTCTCTCTCTTTCTTTCTTTTGCCTTCAGGTTTGAAGGTGTTTCTTCCTAAAATGCAAACTAGAAAGCTTCCTAAGAGAAGAGGCCTGTGTGACCGTTACTAGACTAAGTACACGTGGAAGCCAGGGGAAACAAATGTGAAGAGCTATTGGTTCAGTGAGGAAAGTTACATCCTCCAGTAGAAGCAGACATTCCTCTTTTACCTCACAAAAGAAACTGCATTAGCAGTTTGGGGGGACTTGAAAGCCCACAAGAGGGGGCTTCTCTCCTTTACCTCCTTTCCCACTCTCTTCCAGCCAGAGTACTTGGACAGAAATTATGGACATTCAGAAATCATTTTTGTAAAAGTGTACTTGGGAGCAAATTCAATGGTAAGTGTGGATGCATAAAATCATGTACTTGGAAGGGTCTTATTACCCATCTACTCCCACCTCTAATAATACTTGACACCATTTCCTGAGGGCTTGCTATCCACAGTGTGCCCTCTCACTTCACATAATCTCCACAGTATCGCTAGGAGGAAGGGACTTCACTTTCCCAGCTTAGATGAACAAATGGGCTAAGAGACTTTTTGATGTCACACAGGTGGTAAGTTATTATGACCAGGTAACCAGCCTCCAGGTTCCATCCTCTTTGCCCAGGTACACTGCGTCACCAAAAAGTGGTCACAGTCTCTATTCGGATAGGTTAATGGCAGGCTCACTATTTTTACAGGCAATTCACTGCTAGTTATGAGGATTTTTTTATTTTTATGCTGGCTGTCTTCAGTTCAAGTGCCACTCAGAATATATCTAATCTCCAGATCTCTGTTACCTGTTCTTAGTTCTTTCAACTGTCCCTTCTTGTTTCTCACCATTCTGTTTCTACTCCTCTTACACAGTCTCCTGTTTGCTAGCTTCCCAACTTAATTTTCATGGCCAGAACTGAAAACAATACCCCATTGTAAACTGCATGATGGAAGAGAATGTGTCGGCCTCATTCCCCAAATAGAGCCAGGCTCTTGTCTCATTCTGGACGATTTCAAAGTTGGCCGATGCCGCCTACGTCACCACTACCTTTACTGTCAGTCCACCCACCTCCACACTGACAACCCACCCAGGTTTCACTGTCACTCAAATCACTACGACTCTCTAAAAAATACTGGCTCATAGCCAGGCAGGTCTTCCCCAAACTGCTTTTGTAAAATCAGTTTGTTTTGATTTTTTGCCTGCAGAGATGGTATGCTATAGTGGATAGAGTGTAATATTTGGCGACATGCATCTATATCTGGGCTTTTCTATGTTCTGACTGCATAACCTTGGATCAACCACTTAGCCTCTTTCAGCCTCCATTTTCACAATCTGTAAAGTGGGGATAATAATGCCTCTTTCACATAAATTTCTTGAGGATTAAATGAGATAATGGATGCAAGGTACCAAATATGTGAGAAATGAATGTACTCAAAATAAATTTCTGTCTTAAGTTCTTGCACCGTACAGGGTGGGACAAAAGTAGGTTTACATTAGTATGCAAAAAAAAGTTTATTTTTGTATTGTTATTTATTAATTATTGTACTATTTTCCATATGAACAACTGTAAACCTACTTTTGCCCCATCCTATATGTGCTACTTAATCACTTAAGGACATGGTATTCAGCCTGAAAAGCAGAAAGAAAGAAGGATATATGAAACTCCTGGTGTTTATATGAAGAAAACAAAACCTAGGAATTAAAACACCTTAAAAAAAAAAAAGAAGATCAAGGCTATTCTGTAGAAAACCACTCAGTCAGATATCTCCCTGGCATAGTGCCAGGGCCAGAACAAACAACACACAGCCTGTAGTTATGAAACACTGAGGGCACAGAGAGCCATCGGGTAAGGCAAGTGACATTTTGATGCCTCCAGTCCAAGCTTCCAAGGCATCAGAAAGATAAATCGAAAGCAACAAATGCCAGCAATCAGGAAAGAATAAGGGCGAGTTTTGGGAGATTTACCGGTAATCCATTCACTTATTCAATAAACAGAATAGAGTGCCCAATATATGCCAGGTGCTGTGCTCAGCTGCTGCCCACACAGGAAGGAGAAAGTCTAAGTTGCTGCCTCCCAGCAGTTCAAAGTCTAGCTGGGAACACAGGAACACAGATATTCTCAAGACAGTGGGGTAAGTGCACAAATGTTTGTGCAAAGTCCAGTGGAGGCAACAAAGGAGTAGAGAAGGTGTAATAAAATGACCCCCTTGTTTCTAAAGTCTTACATTTGAGCAAGGGGAGAAATGTTATCTGGAAAAACTAATGAGCTGAGACTTGGGAGACGGGAGCTCTAATCCTTCCTGCTTCTCTTGGACTCTGCACAAATATTTTCAACTCTTAGGGACTTAGTGTCCCAAGTGAACTACACATTTCTTAAGGTTCGGGCAGTGACTTAAGCTCTCTGTATGTCTAAGTTTCCTCCCTGAAAAATGGGAACAGCAATAATATCTCCCTCATAGGACTCAATGGCTTAATTTTTGCAAAAGTACTCAGAACAGGACCAGATTCACAATAAGCACTATACACCTGTTAAATAAGATAATTATGACTATCATAACTGTTTGTCACCAGGTCTCTTTTTTAGACCTCTGAGTGAGAGGAGTTAAAGGACTTTTTAAGGATACTCCAAGCCCCAGCGGTAACTCTCATATCATCAGGCCGGGCTGCCCACCACCCTCCTTCTTACGGTCATCTGCCAACACCTGGGTTGCTCATTTAGTTCCTGGTACACGATGACTCTGCCAACACTATTCCCATTATAATCCTGTGATTTATTACCCATACAGACAATTCTTTTGGTTGCAGAGCCTCTGTGTCCCTTGACTTCTCATGTTCATTCTCCTACCTGGGGAGTGCAAGGTCCTGGGTCACACTCTAAACACTGTCATTTTGACTTCTGACACAGTGGAGTTTATTCCTATGTTTCCTTAGGGTACTCCCATTTAATCCTAGTGTGTACAGAGCTATGCATAAAATATAGATTTTTGAATATGTCTTCAGTTTTTCTGATTAAAGGACTAAATGGGTCATAACATAGCAAGTTGAAATAACAGAGCTACTTACAACTTAAATGAATCAATTCCATTTCTAAAACAAACATATTTTATTTTAGACATTTCTTAGTTGAAAGTTGCAGTCCTTGGAGGTTACATAGGTAGTCTCTATTTAATATTGCACTAATGAATGGATGGTGGGTGGGGAGAGCTTTTGTATTGAGTAGCTCAAAAAGAATCTGTGTATGCCTCAAGAAGGCTGTCATTTTATTATGGCAAGAAACAGGAGATCTGTTAAAATTTAAGGCTCTTTCTTCACTTCTAGATTCTCTCATGCTTGTGTTTACCAAGTTAATAAAATATCTCTCCACTCCCTCTTCCTCGTCTTCACCAGGCCTCCTGACCCACAGTTGTGAGCTGCTTCCCATGTGGCTTTGGCTGTGGAGTCCTTTAGCCCTTGGGACAGAAGCAGCTTCTCTAACCTCAGCCCTTGCTTTGCTGGGTCTGGGAAAGTGGGATTGAACTGCTCCCCGAATCTGCCAGGAGCCCTGGGCCCCCGCCTTAGCCCACTCTTCGATTCCAGCCTTCCAGAACCTTGATATACTGACCCTGCCTCCGCAGCTACAGGAGGCTCCAAATATCCCATTTGTACTGGAAATCTCCACTGGGCTGAGAGCCCTTCTCTGACCCTTCGTCTGCGTATTAAGGCTCTCTTACTTAGCCCTTGCTGGAATCGCGATGCTGTCCCTAGTCGTAAGACCTGGGATAAGGAACCTAAGCTTTCCGAATCTTCATTTTGTATTCCTTTTTATTTCAGTTAAAAACATTTTACCGATTTTCAATTACAGCACTAAAGAGTTATGCTTCACTTCCTCTGTGATCACTGGCAAAAATTAATACAAAAAATGAATATTTTTTCTATGTAACTTTCGATAGGAATTGAATCTATAACATAAAGCACATTAAGAAAATGATGCCATAGTGAAGTAACCAACTTAAAAAACAAGCAAAGAAAGTGTCGAAAGAAAGAAATAGAGCAAAGGGGAAAGAGAGAGAGAGGAAGACAAAGGGAGGAAAGAAGAAAGGAAGGAAGGAAAAGAAAGAATCTCCATTTTCCGAATCTCCTCAGGGCTGTTATGAGACAAAATGAATGTGATGGATAGATACAGGTATGAATACAGATTAGGATATAAACAAAGACACATAGATATTCAAGAAACATTAGTCCTCTTCTATGTCTGCCTTTCACATATCTCAGCTTCAGGTGTCATGTCCATTGCTTCCAGCCTCCTTGACTCCCCATGAAGGCCCAGGCTTCCCATACTTTCAGAGATGGTCCTGAGTGACTACCAGCCTATGCCATCTCCTCCCTCTTCATCTTCCTCTGCAGCCTGTGACACTGAGGTCTCTCTGCTTGCTCCATGATTGGGTCAGTACATCTACCAACAGTTCCATCTGTTTAGACCATCATCTTCTCTTCTTCCTTATCCTCAGATCCTCGAACCCATACTCTCCAAACATCACAGGCTCAAAAGTTCAGTCTGAGAGCCAGCAGCGGCAGTGTCCCCTGGAGCTTCGTAGAAATGCAGAATGTGCTGCTCCACGCAGACCTACTGAATAGTTACTGCTTTGTAACAAGATCCCCAGGTGATTCGTAGGTGCCCTACAATTTGAAGAGTACAGCACTAGATGATTCTTTAGTGTTCAACTCAAAGTTACCGCCTCTATGAAAGTATCACTGATCCTCCTGTCCAACTTGTCCACTTACCTCCACTAGACACTGTTACCTACTTTCTTCTCTGTGCTCCCAGATACCCAAACACTCACCCATTCATCCATTCATGCCTCCATCCACCCATACCTCCATCTATCCATGTCTCCACCTATCCATGTCTCCACCCATCCTTGAATCTGTAAACACTCAGTAAGGGCTTATCTTGACAAGACACTTCCCTTACTGATGATGATAAAAAGATAAACCCTACATACTCCTTTCCCTTAGAGATCTCACAGTCTTGTGGAGAAGGTAACTAGTTTATAGACACTTACAAAATATTGATCAATGCTATTCACTCAGTAGTCACAAATATTTACTTCTTTCTACCAGGCTAGGGAGCACAAAGGAGGAACACACTACTCAGCCCAGTTGGGGTCAGAAAAGCTAACCAGAGACATTGACATCCAAGCTGAAGGCTGATCTTTTTAAGTCTAAGCTTACAAATGCCTCCTCCGGGGAGCCTTCTCTGATATTTCTCTTCTAGGTTAGGTACTCCTGCTCTATGCCCTATCCCATAGGATTCAGCCTGCCAAAAATGCCTAGAAAATACATTCCCAGCCTTGGGAACAGCATGTGCAAAAGTCCACAGGCTAAAAATATCATGGAACATGTGGTGTATATATATTAAAATATCCCCTGCCCTGCTGTGATTTCCGCACCTATCATTCTCCCCTACTGATCTGTGAGTTTCTAAAGGTCAGGACCTATGGCTTATTGATCTCTGCATTTCCAGCACTTAGCACAGTGCTCAGCATGTAGTAAGTGTTCAATGACAGGACACCAACAAGAAGACAGGTTTGGAGAGAGGTTTCTTCTGGGTTTAGTTCACTGTCCTTCAAACTAATATCTTGGACCCGTTCTAGAGTAGTTAGATAAGACCTCTAAGAGAAAAAAATATTTTAATTAAAGGAAAAAAATTACGGACTATGGCAGGTATATGAATTCTGTGTAAGCAAAAATTTAAAAAATTTATCTCATTCATTGGTAACAGTCAAAAGGATGGAGAGGAAAAAGTTCAGAGGTGGTCAACTAGTAAAGCATGAGCATATGTTTCTGGTTCTGCTGCCTCTCCACCATCAAGTCCAGGGGCATATATGTCCTTCACTGGAGACTCTTGTATGTGGCTTGGTTATAGTCCCTGTGTTACATTTCTTCTGCATACAGCACCGAGGTGGGTGCCTCTTCTGCTCACTGCTAAGAAGGGAGCCTGAGGTCGGCAGGTTTGCTCTGGTTACATGAGCTGAAGTTACGAGCGCCTTAACTCCTACATCCTTTCAAAAATTCTATTGGGATTATGAACTTTAAAGTCAAACAGACATTTAAAACTTTTTCTACCTCACCAGTTTCCAACTTGCAGCCCTTGGCTCCATTTGAGTTAATGGCAAAAGGTCCGTGAACTTATACTGGCACCCTGCACTGGGTACAGGCTGAATTATGGTTACACTCAAATAGGCTCTGTTTTTCAAATCATGTAATGTAGCAGTTTAGAATACTGACTCTGGAGCCAGGCTGTCTGGCTTTGAATTTCAGCTCCACCATTATAAGCTTTGTGCCTTTAAGCAAGGTACTTTTCTATACCTCGATTTCCCCTTCTACAAAATGGGTATAATTAACTACACTTCTTGTAGGGCTAAATGAGCTAATATTTGTATAGTGCTTACCCTAGCATCTAGAATGTAACAAGCACTATGTAAATGTTGGTTAAATAAAACAAAACAAAAAATAAAGTTGGTTGCAGCATTTATTATAACTCAAATAATTATTTGTTCATATATTAAATATTATCTGTCTCTCCCTAACCTGGAAGGGCATAAGAGGACCATGGTGGTGACCTTTTCCTTAATGACATTGACAGTGTTGGCAGAGTGGCTGGCACACGAATACTATTGTAAGGGGTAGGTTCTTCACCTCTTTTCTCACTGTATCCCCCTGCTCAGGAACCTACTATGGCTCCCTGTTGCTTACTGCACCAAATTCAGTTTCTGAGCCTGAATTTCAAGGCCTTGGTAACCTGACCACTTTTGGCCTCTCTGTCCCATGCCTTCTCAGCAAGCGCACTATCGTCCCCAAGGGTGCAAATACTGGTTCTTGGGATTGAAAAAAACCTTACTCTTTTCACAGATATAGCACATAAACAGATCTACAGCATATAACAAATATATATCTGTGGTATTAAGATCTCATTGGAGGGGTAACTGGGAAAACTGACTAAAAAGATTCCTGCGCAATAATGAAAAAAGCTTAAGAAACATTGATCCAGCCATATTTCCCTAAAAAGAAAGAGCACTCACTCACAGCATAAAGAGCCTGGAAATCATTTCGTTTTTTCTTTTGGTCATCAGTCTCCTGGGGAGTGAAATGAAGGAGATCTGCCCTTGACCTCTGAGGCCCCTTTCAGCTCTGACAGTTGATGCCCCCAATAACTGAGCCTTCACCGAGAGGACACATACATACTTACTTACCTTTTTCATGTGTGAATTTCATTACTACCCACTGGCCAGAGGTGGATTTAACGGCGGGTGCACCGGGCGCGCGCCCTGGGCCCCGACTTCTGAAGGGCCCCGCCAAACCCCAACTTTACACTTTTTGCTAATGACACCAAGTTTGGTTTCATATGTGCAATTTTAATTGCATACAAGTTTACAATTGGCGGTAAAACCTGATGGTATGTTTAAATATTTTCTTCTGTGCCCAGGGCCTCAACTGACCTTAATCCGCCTCTGCCACTGGCCCTTATTTACTCTTGCTGTTCACCTCCCCTGCACTCCCAGAACTTCTGTTCCCTTCCCTTTTTGAGGATCCACCTCCTTCACATCAAGCCTTCTCTGATAACACTCCCTCCTGCCCGCTTCCAATCCAGGTAGTGCCGGCTACCCGGTGGGAGGTAGGATTTGAGTGATGAATAGTTCCTCAGAGCCCTAGGACATGAGATTTTTAGTTGGTCCCCAGCACGACCCTTGGCATAGGCAATGAATATTTGCTGAGTCAATGAATGAATGGATAATATTTATGTATCTCTCTCCCTTCTCCTTCCCATCCCTTTTCACAATATCCAAAGCAGTAAATAACTCATTGGACAGGGAGGGTTGTCCTAATTTGAGATTCCCCAGAAGCAAACCATGAGACAAGAATTGGTGTGCAAGTTCTCTCTTTGGGAGGTGACCCCAGAAAACACTGGTAGAGGAGTGGGGAACTAAGTTGAGGAAGTAACAAACACCAATAAAAGTTGGGATATTGACTCTGGCCAGGTAGCTCAGTTGGTAAGAGCATTGTTCTTATATGCCAAGGCTGCAGGCTTGATCCTTGATCAGGACACATACAAGAATCAAGCAATGAATGCATAAGTAAGTGGAACAACAAATTGATTTCTCTCTCACAATGTGTGTGTGTGTGTGTCTCCCTCTCTCTTTCTCTAAAATCAATTTTTAAAAAAAGTTGTGATATTAAGCTACTTACCACTCTGGACAACCAGAGTATTCATCTTGCTTAATTCAACTGGAGAACTCTAGGGGCCTGCGTAGTTACCCCACAAGAGAGGAAGGAGATGAGCTACTTTTTCCACTAGACTATGATTGAGAGCTGCTCCCTGGGTTCATTAGCTCCATGGTAATCCCAGCCATGGTGAAGGCATAGTGGTTGCTGGCATCTAGAGAATGCCCTTTGATAAAGAGACCTAGGCACTGGCAGTTGATATTCAGGTCAGAAACCAGAGATGCAGTTAAGATCAAGGGATATGACAGGATACCTATAGCATCTGCCTCAGGGATACAGGTGAGGAGTGAGGGAGAAAGGACTGCTCGAGACTTTTCCATTCCAAACAGATAAAACATACTCCATCTCAAACAGGTGAAAGGACTGTCTTGCATTTGTAAAACACCTAGCATTTTAAAATGCTTCTTTCACTTTTCTATCACATCAACACTGGGGGGGTACCCCTAGGATGTTGCACAACTCCTGGCCGGGCCCCAAAGTCCCTGTCTGGATGGGGTTCCTATACTGACAGAACGTCCTGCCTGAGAGGCAGGGAGGACAGGAGTGCAGTGGTGGTAATGTTATCGCTCTGTCTCCGTTTGACAGATAAAGAGACCTTAAACACCCTTTAATCAGGGACAGGATTGAGTGAGAAGAGAGGCAGAGGCCAGAGTTCTTTCCTCCACCTCCCCTACTCCTAGAAGTGGTGTGTTTAGAACACTGTGGTCTAGTTACCGGCCTGGTCTCTACTCCTCAGGTCCCTTCCTGTCTGTTAGGACTGGCCACACCTGAGCCACTCCATCCCCACGATGCTCCTCATGCAGCTCCATGAGCAAAGTCAGAGGCTAGAAAACAGCTGTGCTTGACAAAGGGCCCTCTGACGCCAACCCCCCGCCCGCCCGCCCCACTGGCAACTGGGAAGAAAAAGCCCTGAGCTTCTCTCTGCCACTGACACCCTGTGAGGCCGCAGCCAAGCCATTTAGCCTCTCAACCCTCATTTGCCTCGTGTGTAAGATAGTTCAATTCTCTTGTTGACACTGAGAGATAAACTAGGAGAAACTGTTTTGTCAGGCTGTAAAGTGCTATAAAAATATAAAGTATTTTCATTGTTGTAGTTAATGTCTCCTTTCTCTGAACAAATGTGCGTGTGTCAGAACCACACAATAGCACTTACATTTTCAACCACCACAGCATTCTAAATGACTTGCCATTCCCTGCAGGTGCTGTGCTCTTTCTTGTCTCCATGCCTATGTCTCTCTACCTCTGCTCGTGTTGACTTCTAGTTACCTCCTACTGGTCCTTCAGGGCTCCACTCCAAGGACGCTTATTCCAGGCATTCTTTCCTGACCACCACCCTCTGCAGTCTGAACGGATGCCCCATCTCAGCATGCCCGTCGTTCCCTGGACTCTGCTCTGTTGCTTGCTGTCTTCTTTGTCTCGCCCACCAAAACAGAAACCCTGGTAGTGCAGGGCAACTGTATTATACTGTTAGGGCCACCATAACAAAATACTGGGTCGGGTAAACTACAGAAATTCATTTTTTCAAAATTCAGGCGGCCGGAGTTTTGAAAGCAAGACCAAGGTGTCAGTGGAGCCGGTTTTTTCTGAGGTTTCTCTCCTTGGCTTATAGACGGACACCCTCTTATGTCTGTGTCCTAATCTCTTCTTCAGAGAAGGACACCAGTCATATTGGACCATGGCATATCCCAAATCTAGCTTGGTGCTGAGCTAGAGTTCCCCCAAATGAGGAAAATCCCCACTAACCTGGGTTGGGGGAAGAGGAAGCTGAGCAGGGCCATTGAGAGTTACTTTGCATTTCTAAAGAACTTGGCCGGTGTTTCAGTAATGCTAATAGCTGTGCCTGCCACCTTGGAGCCAGGGAGATGGGTGTGACTCTAACCTGTGATGCAGCTGGGAGGCAGTCCCCCGGTTACGGTGTCAGTACGAGTGGCTTCGAGGTGGTTCCCACGTAAGGGGACCAAGCCTGCCTGGATTAACAATGGCAGCTGAGAGGCAGAAGAGACCAGAGTACTGGCAGGTGTAACCTTTTGTGGGAGGAGTCGGAAATGGGGTTATGGAGGAAGATCCACCTGGGAATTTCAACACTAGCGTGGGGCAGCCACACTGGCTTAACCATGTGGCTTGGGAAGGAGAAGCTCTGGACCGTGTGGCTTGGGAGCGATCTTGGCCTTGTGGTTTGAAAGGATGCAGAAGAACCCCCACGGGCCCAGCATGGGGAATGACCGTGCATTTTGGGGTTAATAGCAGGAGCCTAGCTGAGCACGGAGGACTGGAAGAAGCTAGAATACAGATGGGAATCTGCCCAGCTAAGCTACAGACTTCTACATGTTTTCCTGAGAGACGGTATCCCCGACTGGCCTGGTTTGACAAGGGGAGGCAGGACTGTGTGATTACGGGTGGGTTTTTTGTTTGTTTGTTTGTTTGTATGATTGTTTCTAAAGGGAGTGGGAGTTAAAAACAGAATTGTGCCATTATTCTGAACCTATATAGCTTTGGAATAAATAGTTCCTTTCATTTTCATAAGACTCTGGCATTGGGAGTCACAGCTCTTGTCAACAGTGGGCAATAGAACCCAGGGTGGTTCTCTTTCAATCTAGTGCCTAAATCATGGCTGTGATAATTGCCTGTGGCAGGCCGACTCCCTCAAGAGTGGGAAAGTGAGACCATGGAATCTCCCAGTCTCTGAGAATTTCTCTACACCCGTCTTGAGGGCATCAGTTGCCTAAACACGCCTGGAAGGTGAAAAGGAAATGGATCTGGGCAGGGATCACACAAACGAAATGGTTTGGCTGAAAATTTGTTCCTGAGCACTCTTTTGGAATAATGGAGTTGTGGATAATAGCTTTGGTTTATATGCTGCTTCCAGGTTGTCCTGGTCTGCTCGCTTACACAAAGACCCCATTTTAAAGTAATCACCTCTTTAAAGAACCTATCTCCAAATACAGTTACATTCTAAGGGACCGGAGGTTAGGGCTTCAACATATGGATTCTTTGGGGAAACAGCACAACACAACACATGTTATGTCCCTACAACTCTGCTGATACAGAGAAAGTGTGCAGTAAGCAATAGTTGATTCAATAAGTGAAGAAATAAATAGGTATGAATTATACGGGTTTTCTTAGCCGGAGCATAAGCTACTTGAAGACAATGAAAGCACACTAGATTTGGAATTGGGGGACCTGGATTATTCTTTGCTTTATATTAGTAGAGAAGGAGACCCTTCTGGCAACAGCATCAAAAGATGCTCTTTAACTTGGATCTAACATGCCTGTTTTCTCTCCTAAAGACATCAGAGATTCAGAGCATTTATTTTTCACAATGCCTAGAGCACTTGCCAAATTCCAAGCTCCTACAATTTCAACTTAAGAAAATGCCATTTGCTGCTCAAAAATTTATTGTTGGCCTCCCCTTGCCTGCTACATTCTTCCAGTGAAAAGCCCTGTTTCCCTGCAGGGCAAGTGATTCTTCCTTAGCCACTTACTAATCACTGGAGAATCTGTTGTTTTTACTATTGTTGCTTGATTACTCCTTAGTGTTTATTCAGCCTAATGGCATTTTGGAATTGGAAGGAGATTTAAAAATCATGGAATTTGGAGGTTTAGATCCAAGTTTGACTTGCCTCCTTGGACAAACTAAGGTTTCCTCATCTGACAAATGAGGAGAATAATATTTCTCAGGCATTTTCTGAGTATTAAATAGGATAACAAGGGCCTTGTACATAAGAGGATTGAAATACTATTAATTTTTTTCCTCTTTTCATTTTGTAGGTGAGTAAATAAAGACCCAGATTAGTAGAAAGCTCTAAGCAATATCAAATCACCAGTCTTTAAAACAAGTGAGAGTTTGAACACTAATGTCTTTAAAAAAAATTTTTTTTATTTCATTGTGGTACGAACACTTAACATGAGATCTAAGTGTACAATATACTATTGTTGATTGTAAGTACAGTATTGTACAACCGGCCCCTAGAACTTACTCATCTTGCTTAACTGAAACTGCATACCTGTTGATTAGCAACTCCTCCTTTTCCTCTACCCCCTGCCCATGACAACCACTATTCCATCCTTTGGTTCCATGAATTCAACTATTTTAGATATCTCATATTAAGTGGAATCATACAGAATTTGTCTTTCTCTAATGGATTTGTTTCATTTAGTATAACACCCTCGTGGTTCATCCATGTCGTCTCATATTGTAGAATTTCCTTATTTTTTGAGACCCAATAGTATTCCATTAGTATGTATGATCCCCAATGTCTTGATTTCAAGTCCAAAACTAATTCTTTTCTCTTGTGTTGGGTTTATAAGATCTCTTAACTGCCCACTAAGGAAGTAATTGTTTTTAAACAACAAGCAGATATCTCAGTTGGCAAGTCACCAAGTACAGAATGGCGAACATTTAAAAATCAAGCCAGGTTTCTGTAAGAGACTGGCATCCAGCACTTGGGGATCTCGTGGCCCAGGGAAAACAGCTTCCCTTGGAATGCTCTGCCATGTAGGCTAGTCTAACCAGTGACAGAAGTTTAAAATTCAGGCCTAAGGATGAAATCCTGCAAAATGTGTTTCCCCATATTATACACTTGCTTCTGCCTTCAGCATTATTCTCCGGATGTTTCTGGAACTTTTGGCCAGAGGATTAGTGCCTCTACTTGAGGACAGCAGCCTCCTCATTAGATTTCCAGTCTCTTTTCAATTCATCTTACTGTCGACTTCAGAATTCCCTGTCCAGGATACCGATCTGATCTTGTCTCTGCTCTGCTCAAAAATTCTACATGGTTCCCAATTTCTACAGGATAAAGTACAGGCTTTTAAAAAAGATTTTATTTATTTATTTTTAGAGAAAGGGGAAGGGAAAGAAAGAGAGGGAGAGAAAAATCAATGTGCCGGAGAAACATCAGTCGGTAGAAACAACAGCTGGTTGCCTCTCACGTGCGCCCTAGCGGGGGACCTGGCCCCAACCCAGACATGTGTCCTGACAAGGAATTGAACCAGTAACCTTTCAGTTTGTGGAATGATGCCCAATCCACTAAACCACACCGGTAAGGGCAAAGTACAGACTTTTTAATGCAGGGCAAACAAGTGTATGTTTTAAAACGCCCGTACGGATCCGACCAGATTATATGTACGTAAGTTTGCTCATACTGCCATAACAAAACGCCACAGATTGGATGGCTTAAACAACAGAAATGTATTTTCTCATGGGTCTGGAGGCTGGAAGTCCAAGGTGTTGGCAGGGTTGGCTTCTCCTGAGGCTTCTCTTCTTGGCTTGCAGATGGCTGCCTTCGGGTTTGTTCTCACATGTCCTTTCTCTGTGCACACGTGCCCTTGGTGTTTCTTTGTGTATCCAATTTCCTCTTCTCATAAGGACACCAGTCAGGTGCCTCACACCCTGGCAGTCACCTGAGTTGCCACCACCACCACCACACCAGGAACAAAGAGAAGGCCAGACCCCAACTCTTCCTGCCAAGACGTCTACCGGTGTGCCAATTCAAGTCCTCTGCGAAGCTGAGGGTCACGCTGTTACATGTGAGACAAATGCCAGCGAGGTGTACCATGGGAAGCTCATTGAGGCGGAAGACAACATGAACTGCCAGATGTCCCACGTCACAATCACATGCAGAGATGACCAAGTGCCACAGCTGGTGTAGGTTTACATTCATGAGAGCAAGATCCGCTTTCTGATCTTGCCTGGCATGCTGAAAAATGCACCCATGTTAAAGAGCATGAAAAATAAAAGCCAAGGCTCAGGCGCCCGTCAGGGAAAAGCTGCCGTTGTGAAGGCCCAAGTGGTAACACAAGGAAGAGGATGTAGAAACATCCTCCAACCTTGTTTTTTTCTTTTAGGATATCAGGGTTCCATGGCATGTGTGCTTATGCACATGCCCTAGATTTTCTTTTGACACCTTTCTCTTTAGGTCAGGGGAAATGTTAATCTAAATAAATGTGTTTTTTTCTTTTTGAGAAAAAAGGGACACCAGTCAGATTGGACTAGGATTCACTCTAATGGCCTATTTTAAACACCTTTTTAAAGACCTTATCTCCAAATACAGCTGCATTCTGAGGTACTGGGGGTCACAGTTTCAATATATGAATTTTGGGAGGGGATGCAATTCAGTCCATTACAATATGTGTGCTTTTAAAAGCTACTCTTTGCAGTAAGAGTTTGTGAAAGAGGTATTTTATTTTAAATTAAATTATTTGCTTCATCTTTATAGTTCAGGTGTAAGTTCTCTTTGATGGGAAGACCAATAATTTGATATCACTGAAAGTATAACGGGCTTGAGATGGACACTGAGAACTGCCATAGTGGAACTCCCGGAATTATGGCTCTACTACGCCTCAATCCAGGCTTCCAGGTTCATTGTGACCTAAAATGCCATCGTAACTTTGTTAATTCCAGCCCAACATCTAACAAGCATTCAATCGTTGCTTTTTTTTTTTTTGATGCAATGAAATCAACCATCCCTGAGCCCTGCCCCTTCCATGCCCTAGTTATTGATCTCACTAAAACAGCATTCTCTTCCCTCAGCGTGTCTCTTACTCCTTTGTGTCTTTACACATGGTGTTGCCTCATCTTTGACTGCTCCTTCCCCCAAGTCAACCAATAGTCAGTGAAACCTCATGTATATATCGCAAACTCTCTCTCCTTTATTCTCTCATTTTATCATGTATGCTTTACTACTTGGTGAATATCAGAATGTGTTTTAAAGGTCAGTTTTCCAGTCTTCCTCACTAGACTTTATACTCCTTGAGGGCAAGAAAAATGTCCCATCACATATTAGGTGCTTAGCTAGATGAGTCAGGCTACAGTTCTGCACGGTGGTATGGGTGGCGGTCATATACACGGATGGACCCAAGGAGGGAATTTGCCTTAGCCTTGTGGTTTTTCCTGACCCAAGAGCATCTACAAGCCCAGCCTGACTCCAAGCCAAATAGAGGAAAGAGATCCTTTCATGATGAGGCCCCAGGACCCTCAGATCTATCTGCTGAGTGCCCAAATCAAAATACAGCGTTGGCCCTGGCTGGCGTGGTTCAGTGGATTGAGCATTGGCCTGAGAACGAAACAGTCGCCGGTTGGATTCCCAGTCAGGGCACATGGCCTGGTTTGCAGGCCAGGTCCCCAGTAGGGGGTGTGAGAGAGGCAACCACACATTGATGTTTCTCTTCCTCTTTCTCCATCTCTTCCCCTCTCTAAAAATAAATAAAATCTTTTAAAAAAAATCCCACCAAAATATAGCTTTGGAAGTTGACTGCTCAACTCCCCTAGCCCACCCTCTACCTCTCAGTCACTCCGCCATCTGCCCCTAGCACTAGGAACCTGTCAGTCCAGGTGTCAGGCTGCAATAAAAGATGAACCAGAATGATCTCAGACAACTGTACATGATAGTTGATAAATGGGGCCAGAGGAGGGAGGCAGATATTTTGTTATGTACTTTACTGGGAGGGAAAATACAAAAGTACTAATAAATATCTCTGGGAGGTGATATTATGGATAGTTTTTACTTATTCTGCAGAATAGGTTGCATTGTCTTAATTTCCTACAAAGACCATGCTTGACTTGTATCATTGAGGATAAAGATACATAGCATAAGGAGAATAAAACACCATCATAGCATCCTAGGATCCTAATAATATTCAATTGTGTAACATGTGGTGTCTTAGTATGACGAGATTACTGAAATGACCAGGGCAAATCAAAGCAACCAGCCAGGGTGCTTGGGGGCCAGATGTTGCCATCCAAACCTGTCCCTGCCCTGGCTGGGGTTTGGTACTTCCTACCGGGGGTGGGCAACAGCAGCAACTTGCAGGCAGTTCTAATTAGCCGACCCTCATGTTGCCAACCCAATATTGGGGATGCTGGGCACCCTTTGCAAAATGGGGCGGTCTGTGTTCCTGTCCACACCTCCTCAGAGGAAAGGTGGAGAGATGTGGGAAGTGACAGGCAAGGTCAGTTGCCTCATCTCTGAATTTCTGTTACAGGGAAGGATCACTGCCTGGGGGTCGTGGCTACCGCAGAGGAGCTTCCCTCAGAGCTCCCTTGAAGGAAGGAGTTGCTGCTTAGATTCCGGGAATGCAGTTAGCAGATGGCTTCCTGTTTGCATCTCAGGATCGGGCTCAGATTTGAGCCGAGGTCATGTTCTTTCTCAGCAGCTCCCAGCCAGCAGCTAAGCATGGTGGGCACACTGGGCTCTGGCTGTTTCTGCCCCACGTGGGGCTCTTCTAATGGACAATCTTTGTTCCAGAGCTTCCCAGTGGGTCATCCAAGGCTTGTCAGGTCTACATCAGAGTCTGAAGCTCTTCCTGCATAATCCTGCTTCCCCCTTTTATCTTTTAAAATATATATATGTATAATTTATTTATATTTTTAGAGAGAGGGGAAAGGAGGGAGAAAGAGAGGGAAAGAAACATTGATCATTTGCCTCACATGCCCCCAACTGGGGACCTGGCCTGCAACCCAGGTATGTGCCCTGACAGGAATCGAACTGGTAAACTTTCAGTTTGCTGGCTGGTGCTCAATCCACTGAGCCACATGAGCCAGGACCCTTTTATCTTTTATAGGGATTATCTGCAACAAACCTCTAGTACTCATAACTCTGGTTCAGTAGACCCTGCTGACAGGATTTTACACACACACTCACATTCACGGGTAAGGGACCCATGAGCATCGCTAACGCCTGAGCCATCCGTGCAGCATGGAAGGACATATTCGCTTAGCTAACATATGCTAAGCACCTACCCTGTGCAGGAACATTGTTTCTATACTTAACAAAGCCCTGTCTAATGGGGGAGACAGGGGAAAACAGGTCAGCAAATACATTGTAATATCTTCGTGCATGAAAGCATCCTTCTAATTGTTTAAGTAAATGAAAACCTCTAATGAGTTCCCAATGTTCTCATCCCACTGTTTTCTGCAGTTAAGTAAACATTCCTCTTGCAATCTTGTTTATTATTTTGCTTTGTAAAGCTTTTTGCCACTGACACAAGAAAGTTAAACTGGAATACACATCCAATTGGGAAATTCTAATAAGTGCTAAATTGGGGATTTGAATTCCTGAATAATAGAGTTGATTATTATATTGTCCTTAGTACACCAGTTCCTCGTGTTTTGTTGGTTTTGGGCCCTGAAATGACTAATGATCAGCAGACCTCATAATGACAATAAAAACTGAAGTCTAGAAATTACAAGACTTAAGCCCATAGTCACGTTAAAGCCAAAGTAATAATAAGCCTCCACACATATATTAAAGCCTTAGCTCTCTAATGGTACCTGTAACCTAAGGAACAACAGCAAGAAACTTCTGAGAGGAGAACCAAGAGCATGACTGAGGAGCCAATATTCTGTAGCATCACAATGGGATTTTCTCTGTTCTAAGAAACTGAAAGGATTTGTTGCCACCCTGGGGGAGTTCACAGCAAGGTGGAAGTTGGGCCTGATATTAGTTTTCCGAATCACTTATAAAACGGCCAGCGTTGTATCTTTGTACCTTTGACACACCAGTATACAGATGTATATATATATTAGTCTGTCCTGAAAAAGTCCAGCTATTATTAGTATAAAGAGAATGGTTCGCATGATATTGATGTAAAGAGAGTGGACCGGAATGCACATGTGTGAACAATGACAACCTCACTGTACTAGTCAGTGGGGCAGTAGACGCCACTGAGTGAGCATGTTTACCGTGTGGCCATCCCATTCAAAATGACTGAGTGAGTAGAGCAACGAATCTACATCAAATTTTGTGTTATGCTTGACACTCTTCCACGGAAACTATTCTGATGATTCAGAAGGCCACAGCTATGGACAACTGGTGATTGGCAGCTTTGTCACGACAATGTGCCCTTTCTTGCATCATGTCTCATGCAAAATTTTTTGGCAAAACATCAAATCACCCAGGTGACTCAGGTACCCTACAGCCCCAGATGGGCTCCCTATGATCTCTGGCTTTTCCCAAAACCAAAATCACCTTTGAAAGGGAAGAGATTTCAGACCATCATTGAGATTCAGGAAAATATGGTGGGGCAGCTAATGGAGATTGGGAGAACTGTATGAGATCCCAAAGTACCTTCTTTGAAGGTGACTGAGGCATCATTGTCCTATGTACAAATGTTTCTTGTATCTTGTATCTTCTATATATACACAAGGTCTACCCAGAAGGTATCCAGCCATGTACTATGAAAAATGGTGACATTTATTGATGGAGATACAAGAAACATACATTGTATGTATATATATATTTCATATGAATTTCAAAAAAGTCGGAACTAATGTATGGTGATAGAAATCAGAACACCTGTTACCTAGGATAGGGTAGGACAGATTGACAAGAAAGGAACACTTTCTGGGTAATGGAAAAGTTCTATATCTTAATTAGCATAGTGGTTATAAGGGGATAAACAATTTTCAGAACTCACTGAAATGTACACCTAAGATGTGTGCAATTTATTGTAGGTAAATTACATTTTTGAAAATCCTAATGCTGTACTAATGCCATACTGTAGTCCGATTAAATCAGTCTGTGCGCAGAGTCTAGGAACAAGTGTTTTTTTAAAGCTCCCCAACAGGAGCCTCGTCTTTCACAACGAAAAACTCCACCATGGTGTTTCCATTTAATAAAGAAAAAACAAAATGAAAAACTGTCTTTTTGTATCTTTCAAAGGAGCTAACTCGAACCGGAGCCACATTTTAAAAACTGATTACAATTTCCCCCACTCCATATTTTTTAATGTATCACCATTGACAATGAAAAAGAAAAGGGGACTAACCTACACTGAGCACTCTATAGTCATCATCTAATCTTCGGAACTATCTTTTTGGTAATTATTATCTCCATTGGAAAAGAAATTATGAGAGTCTGAAAAGGCAGGTAATGTGCCAACATTTTTTTTTTACCTGGAAGTTTCCTTATTATTTCTTTGAAATCTGTAACTCCGATTATTTGGAATACTGGACCTCTTAGGTTAACCCTCTGATTATTTTATTATTTTTCTGTTAACCATCTCTTTCTTCTGTTTTCTGGGAGTTTTCCTTAATGTTATATCCCAATCCATTTACCGTGTTGTTACAATTTTTTTTTTTTAATTTCAAGAGTGCTTTCATGTTCCTTGTTTTTTCTTTTCTTTTAAAAATAGTTTCATGGTTTGGTTCTCTGGATTTTTGCAATATCTTATCTCTCTGAGAATATTTTCCTTTCAAATTATACACACACACACACTTTAAAGATTTTATTTATTTAGAGGGGAAGGAAGGGAGAGAGTGAGAGAAACATCAATGTGTGAGAAAAACACCAATTCATTGCCTTTCATATGACCCCAACTGGAGACCTGGCTTATAACCCAGGCATGTACCCTGACTGGGAACTGAACCAGCAACCTTTTGGTCATAAGCTGGCACTCAATCTACTGAGCCATACCAGCCAGGACTCTATGAAGATACTAATTTTAAATGTTCTTCTGCTTGTACTGCCTCTTTCCTCTGACTTAATGTTTTCTATGTGTGTATTTTTGTTTGGATGGTTGGTTTGGGGATTTATTTATTTATTTATTTATTTATTTATTGGTATCATGTTGGAGACTTCCCTCAGATGTCTCGTCTTCCTGGGCTGTCCGTTCATATTGAAGGGGGAGGCACTATAGAGCAAGTTGGAGGCTCTCAGTGTGGGTTCATGGTAGGACATCAGGTGCCTGGCTGGACTATTTCACTGGGGAGCCCCAATTGTTAGTATCAAATGGCACAGTTTGTTTTTTTTCCAGAAAAGGATCCTTTAGTCTTGACCCTCCCACTTGAAGGTTATGAGCCCATCTGCCCACAGTCCCAGAGCTTGGCCCTGTGTAGCAGGGGTAAGAACTTTGAGGCAAGCAGGCTAACACAATTCAGAATGCCGGATTTCACTCCATTTTTGATCCCAGTCCTTCTTTACACCCACCTTCTCTACAAAGTCCAAAGTCTCTCAGCGTCTCCAGAATCAATCTTTCTGTCTCCTGCATGAGTGGGGAAGGGGTCACAATAAGTCACTTGATTATACTGAGAATGGCTGGTTTCCTGACTCTTATATAATGACTTTTAAAAGATCTTCAAACAATTTCTGAGTTTTTAGGCCCCGTCCTTTTGGTTTACATGCTCCTTCCAATTCATGAGCTTCTCTGTGCTTCTGAGGGAATCAGCTCGCGTCCCATGGGCGTATGCCTCTGTGTGTTTCGGGCCTGCCTCTCCCAGTCATTTGCCACTCTCCCATCCGCTTTTTTGATTTTATATGTAGGTCAGGATCCTAACCGTCTCCTACTTTAGTTGAAGATATGGCGTTTGGGTTTCTGTTTCTTATTCTTGTCATTTGGG
Source organism: Mormoops blainvillei (assembly GCA_004026545.1). NCBI lineage: Eukaryota > Metazoa > Chordata > Mammalia > Chiroptera > Mormoopidae > Mormoops > Mormoops blainvillei. The sequence goes on along the minus strand of PVJD01000404.1, from coordinate 327,460 downwards.
GGTGATTTTTGAGAGAAAAGGAACAGAAAGAGTGTTACTCCAGCATCTTGCGCCAAAGTCTTGAGATGTCTTCTTGAGGTGGACAGCGGTGATGTTTGTGCCCAACAGTCCTGATCCTGAATTCTGGAGGCTGGCAAGTCCAAGATCAAGGTGTTGGCAGATGCAGTGTCTGTGAGCATCGGCTTCCTGGCTCATAGATGGTTATCTTCTACCTGTGTCCTCAGGTGGCTGAAAGGCACCAACAATTTTTTTTAATACGTGACAGAATAAAATTTATGTGTGTTCGTCTTGTAAGATTTTATATTATGCTCACATAGACACTTTAGAATATCTGACATATAGTAATTTGGAAAAACTACATTAAAAAACTTCATTCTTCATTGCTCTAAGGTACTCATTCTTCATTGCTCGAAGGCATTAGCTTTTGCATTGTTTGTTTGTGAAAATCATACCTTTAAGATCTAGGATTTCTTGTCCTCCCACACATAAGGAATGTTGTGATTTGGCAAGTAGTCTGTGACACCAATGTGAGTCCTAGAATCCGTATCTCAGCTGATGATTGTGAGGCAGACTATTTTCTCACAGAAACAGCATTATCATTGGTGGCTGCATTCTTGAGCTGTGTTCTCAGCACCAAATAAAGGAACAAGCAGTGATAAAAACAAAGATACGCCTTCACAATCATTTTGAACAATCAAACTGTGCTTACCAGGATATAAAATCGTCGCAATCTTTCTAAAGGTCCCCAGGGCACTCTTGTAAACTGTACATACAGTATATATAACATATAAGTCTAGGGTATCAAAAAATAAATCCAAAACCAATAATCTAGCCATAACCTATATTAATTAAACATTTAAATAATTATTTTGCTGGTATTTTTAGGATTTTAAAATGATTTAAAAAGATGATTTAAATGAATCATAGCTCTGCAAACTAGCTTTCAGTTACCAAAGAGGATGATTAGGGGAACATTATATCTATAACCTTTTGGACATATCTGGGTAGAAGGATGGAGGGAAGAAATTAAAATGTGTACAAGGTGAATGTCAATAAGAATCATTGCAACAAATAACTATTGAGTCATGCATTGCATTACATATTTTACCTGTGTCATTTTATTTAATCCTCACAACTTTGTAAAGATGGCACTGTTCTTATGATTATTTTAAGATGAAGAAATTAAGGTTCAGAGAAGTTAACTTGTCTAAGGATGCAGAGTTAGGAAATGACAAGATGAAGATAAAGGCCAAGCTTTTGACTATAAAGCCCTTGCCTTCCCAAATAATAATGACTCACCTTCTTGAGAACATACTCTGTGCTAGGCACTGTTCTAAGTACATTGCAGGTGTTGAATCATTTAATCCTTTCAACAGTTCTATGAATTGGGTACTATCATTACCCTCACTTTAGAGTAGAGGGAAAGGAAGCACAGATAAGCCAATGTGTACCTAGCTGAGCAACCATTTATGCTAATTATTGATCACAATCAACCAAAGGGAGGGTCTTCAATGGCATGCCACAGCTATCTGTCCCTGCACTGAACTTTTAGTTCAGACTTTACTTGGATAAAGACTGTGATGTACTGTCCAAATATGGGAAAGCATAAATATGGTGAGATAAATTATAGCAAATGGCAGAAAATCAGTATGCAAAAAAAGTCTCAGTAGTCTGAAATAATGAGCTAAGTCTACCAAGATGTAACTGCAGGAGAACTAAACATAAAGTCCTGAACAAGCTCATAAAATAGATCAATTGGAGGCTAAATAATTAACAGCGATACATGTAAAAAAGTTGTATAGAGCTTAATTGACAAACAGTGTGACTTGAGTATTGGACGGTAATTGAGTGCTACCCTCAGATGTTCACTCCACCCCTACACACACACACACTTCATTTGGAAGTGATAAATAAGAACGCGCTTTCAGAGTAAAACCATAAAATAAGTAATGGATCAGGGCAGACAAAGACAACATAACTAGAACAGAGAACTTCCTGCAAAGATATTACTTTAATCTGGTTAAGCGTATTATCTTATCTAAAAAGAAGAGTATCACCATCAGTACGATGGTTAGTCAACACCTGAAGCAAAGCTATTGGCAAGTCCCAGAGGCAAAGGGGAAAAGGATCTTAGATGCCTGAACACAAGCCCTTGGTTCTTGTGATGTGTTTGTCCTTGTACAGGAGATGAAAGTGGAAGACTGCCCTAGCTGGAGGTCAACACTGCTGTTAGTAGTATATTCCAGTCTTTATGAGGAGTTTAAGAACAGGCCACTCTGCCCCGCAAAGAGGAGTGATTGGCATTACTAGGGGTAAGGATATTTGGAAGCTATGATGTTGAGTGATAGAGAAACTGAGAGGGATAACTGAGATGCAGTGAGCAAAGAATTTAAAAGTTATTGTGATTCTCAGGTAACATGATCTTGTATATAGTTAATTGCAAAAGGAACTCTTATACACTGTTGGTGGGAATGTAAACTGGAATGGCCACTATGAAAAACAGTATGGAGGTGCTTCAAAAGATTAAGAATAGAACTAACATATGATCCAGCAATCCTACTTCTGGCTATATATCCAAAGGAGACAAAATCATTGTCTCAAAGAGATATCTGTACTCTCATGTTCATTGTGGCATTATTCATAATAGCCAAGAGGTGGAAACAACCTAAGTGTCTATCAAAACTGAATGGATAAAAAAAGTTACATATATGTGTGTGCATATACACACATTTATACATATATAGATATAGATATATAGAAGAATATTATTTAGCCTTTAAAAAGAAGGAAATTCTGCCATTCATGATAACATGGATGAACCTGGAGGACATTGTGCTAAATAAAATAAGCCACACAAAGACAAATACTGCATAGTATCACTTATAGGTGGAATTTTTTTTTTTTAAGTATAAACAGAGAGTAGAATGGTGGCTACCAGGGGCAAGGGGATTGAAGGGAACAGGGAGTGGCTGATAAAAGGGTACAAACTTTCAGTTATAAGATGAATAAGATCTGAGAATTTAATTTATAACATGGTGACTATAGTCGGTAATACTGTATTGTATAATTGAAATTTGTTAAGACAGTAGATCCTAAGTGTTTTTAACAAAAAAAAAAGAGAGAGAGAAAATAGGTAAATATGTGAGGTGGTGAATGTGTTAATTAACTCACTGGTGGGAATTCTTTCATAATGTTAATTTTAATTAATAATTTATTCATTTATTAATTAAGTGTTATTAATTTTTTTCCTTTCTCTTTTTCTTCTTCAAGCAAGTCCTTTAACATTTGTTGCAGTCTTGGTTTGGTGTCAACAAACTCCTTTAGCTTTTTCTTGTCTGGGAAGCTCCTTATTTTCTCCTTTGATTTCCTTGCTGGGTAAAGTAGCCTTGGTTGTAGGTCCTTGCTTTTCATCACCTTGAATATTTCATGCCACTCCTTTATGGCCTGAAACATTTCTTGATGAGTAACCAGATGACAGTCTAATTGGTCCTCCCATGTAGGTAACTACCTGCTTTTGTCTTGTGGCTGTTAGGATTTCCTCCTTATCTTTAAGCCTTGTCATTTTAATTATGATGTGTCTTGGTGTGGGCCTCTTTGTGTTCAACTTGTTTGGCACTCTCTGAACTTCCTGGACTTGTGCAACTTTTTCCTTCCACAGATTAGGAAAGTTTTCAGGTATTATTTCTTCAAATAGTTTCTCAATCCCTTATTTGCTCTCTTCTCCTTCTGGTATTCACATGATGCAGATACTGTTATACTTCATGTTGTCCAAGATGTTTCTTAAGCCCTCCTCATTTTTTAAAATTCTTTTTTTTTTTTCTGCTCTGCCTGTTTTTTTCTACCTTGTATTCCAAACCACTGATTTGATCCTCTTCTTTATCTAAAGTACAGTTTATTCCTTCCAGTATATTATTTATCTCAGATATTGCATTCTTTATTTCTGACTGATCCTTTTTTATGGTTTCTATGTCTTATTTCATGCTGTTGATTATTCTTATAATCAATACTCTAAACCCTCTATCTGATAAATTGCTTACTTCCATTTCATCTAGTTCTTCTGGAAAATTCTCTGTTCTTTCATTTGGATCTGTTTTTTTGTCTTCTCATTTTGGCTGCTTCTTTGAATTTTCCACCTTAGAAGTTAAACTGATCAGCTGGTAATCTAATCAATCTGTAATCAGCATTCAGGCTTAAGCACCACAGGGTGGGGCAGAGTAATTCCCGTGGGGGAGGTTTTTGCTTTCCCTCAGGCTGCCATTCAGAGAGGAGTGCTTTGCCTGAGAGAGATGGCTCCTGTAGTTTGGAGAATGACTCAGCACATGGATCCTGGTGGCTCTTCCTTCAGTTCTCTCCCTACACCCACCAACCCATGACTCTCCTCAAGCATCTCTATTCCACTCTGCCTCCCTTTGCCGGAACCCAAAGTAAGTGCTGATAAACAAAATTGTGTGGTTTGGCCCTTTAAAAGGCTCTCTGCATCTCTAGCCTTCCCTCCCTGACCAATAGAACTCCTGTGGCTTTTCTTTTCTTTTCTTCTTCTTTTAAAGATTTTATTTATTTTATTTTTAGACAGAGAAGAAGGGAGAGAGAACAGAGGGAGAGAAACATCATCAATGTGTGGTTGCCTCTCGTGCATCCCCTACTGGGGACCTGGCCTGAAACCCAGGCATGTGCCCTGACTGGTTCGCAGGCCGACGCTCAATCCACTGAGCTATACCAGCTGGGGCCCCCTGCTGCTTTTTCATAGCTGGATGTTATCTAGGTTTCTTTCTGGTTCTGGTGCTATAGCCAGGGGAGCCCAGCTTAGGGTTTAGACCCCACACTTCTGAAGGGGAATCCCCAGCCGCTGATATACCCCTCCGGCACTTCTGCTGCCACCATGGGAGCCCGGCCCAGCCCTCTTGCACCTTCTTCACACTGCCTACCAGTCACATTGTGCTGAAGCTATTTCTTCTGTCTCTTCATGGTTGTAAGGCTTTTCTCCAGGTAGTGTTCGGTTGGTTATTTAAGATGACTTCTCTACAATTTAGTTGTAATTCAAGATTAGTCTTGGGGAGAGGTTAGTGTAGCTTTCACTTACCCCTCTGCCATACTGGATCCCTTAATTACTTAATATTAAATAATAAAATATATTACAATTTTATGTGTCTATTATACCTCGATATGGCTGAAAAAAATTTAACTGAAACAATCTACAAAAAACTACTAGAACTAATAAGTGTGTTCAACAAGGTTGTAGTTGTAGGATACAAGATGAGTGTACAAAAGCCAAGTGTATTTTTATAAACTCTCAATAAACAATTTTATAATGAATTAAATTAATTCAATTGTAACATCAAAAGAATAGAATACTTAGGAATAAACTTAACAAGAAAAGTGCAAATCTGTATACTAGACACTACAACATTGCTGAGTAAAATTAAAGAGGATTTATAAAAATGGGGAGATATACAATGTCCATGGGTTGGATGATTCAATATTATTAAGATTGCAATTTCCTCAAATTGATATATAAGATTTAATGTAATACCTATAAAAATTTCATAGGCTTTTTGGTTGGAAATTGACAACTGTTCCTAAAATTTATATGGCAGTACAAACAACACAGAATAGCAAAACAATTTTGAAACAGAAATATACAAAGTTGGAGGGCTACTTAATTTTAAAACTTACTACAAAGCTACAATTATCAAGAAAGAATAGACATTTAGATGGATGGAAGAAAACAGGAAGTTCAGTAACAGACCTGGTCAACTGATTTTCAAGAAATTCAATGAGGAAAGAATAGTCCTTCAAACAATAGGTACTGGGACAATTGGATAAACACCAACAAAAGGATAAAACCTGCCCTTACCTTATGCCATACATAACAACTTAAAGAATACAAAGGATGAAATCTTTGCAGCCTTGGAGTAGACAAAGAATTCTTAAGCATGACACAAAAAGTATGAACAATCAAAGATAAAATCAACAAATTAAACTTGATCAAAAAAAAACTTGCTCTTCAGAAGACACAATTAAGAAAGTGAAAATATTTATAAAATATATATCTGATAAAGGACTTGAATCCAGAGTATATGGAGAACGCTTACAATTCAACAATAAGAAAACAAACAACTCTATAAGGTGCACAGTATTTGAATACTTCACTAAAGGAGATATATAATATAAACAGCAAATAAGTCCGGGAAAAGATGCTTAATATCATTAGTCATAAGAGAAATGCAAACCAAATCCAAAATGAGATAGCACTATACACCTACTAGAATGGCTAAAACAAAAAAGACTAAGTGTTGGGAAGGCCATGGAGAAACACATACTTTGTGGGCGGAGATGTAAAATGGAATAGCCCCTGTGGAAAACTAGCACTTTGGGGAAAAAGCTAAACATACACTTACCATTTGATTTAGCAATTAAACTTCCAGGTATCTACCCAAGAGAGATGAAAACATGTCCACACAAAGACTTGATACAAATATTTATAGCAGTACTATGGATAATAGCCCCATACTGGAAACAGTATCTATCACCTACAGAACTGATAAACAAAATATTGTATTATCTGTAGACTAGAATATTGCAATAAAAACATACTAAATAGAAGGAAGCTGACACAAAGACAATATATTGTATGATTCCATTTATTTTTATTTATTTTTTTTATATTTTATTTATTTTATTTTTAGACAGGGGAAGGGAGGGAGAAAGAGGGAGAGAAACATGAATGTATTGTTGCCTCTTGCGCCCCCTACTGGGGACCGGACCTGCAACCCAGGCATGAGCCCTGACTGGGGACTCGAACCTGCAAACCTTTGGTTCGTAGGCCAGCACTCAATCCACTGAGCTACACCAGCCAGGGCATATTTTAATTTTTTTATTTATTGATTTAGAGAAGGAGGCTAGAGAAGGAGGAAGGCAGGGAGAGAGTGAGAGAGAGACATCGACGAGCTACAGAACTTTTTTAAAAAAGATTTTATTTACTTTTTATGAGAGGGGAAGGGAGGCGGAGAGGGAGAGAAACATCAATCAGCTGCAAGTCTCTAACTGGGGATTTGTCCCACAACCCAGGCATGTGCCCTGACAAAGACTCGAAATGGTCACCTTTCAGTTCACAGGCCAGCATTCAACCTACTGAGCCACACCCACCAAGCCTGTTGTTCCACTTATTTATGTAGTCATTGGTTTATTTTTGTATGTCCCCTGACCAGGGAACAAATCTGCAACCTTAGTGTGTTGGGACAATGCTCTAACCAACTGAACTACTGGGCCAGGACCTGTATGATTCCATTTATATGGAAATTCTAGAAAAGGCTAAACTATAGAGATAGAAAGGTCAGTGGTTGCCTTAGGCCGGGGGTGGGGGTGAGGAAGTAGATGGGAGGGGTGGGAAAAAGATGGATTATAAGGGAACACTTTGTGGTGATGAAAGTGTTCTAAAATGGAATTGTGGTAATGGCTGTATACTTGGATAAACTCACTAAAACTCAACAAAGTTTATGCTTCAAGTGGACAAATTTTATGTTACCTAAATTAAACCTCAATAAAGATGTTTTAAACAAAACAAAACAAAAAAACTACTGTGTCTTCATGGCACCCTTTTTGGCTCACCTTTGAAATATCTGGTGTCTGCACAACTCTGTGGTACAGTTCTCCTTGAGCTTTCCTCTCCACACCCTCGGAAGGCCTCGCGGGAGACCCAAGTGGAAGGGTTGGCAAGCAGCTCTGACTCTGGGGGACCTGTGTTCTTTCTCCTGGCTGGGGAAGCAGAAGAAAACTGACAAACAGGAGTACACATAGCATGATCAGGATGGTGAAGACCTGATAATCATATCCTAATCACTCATCATTCTTCTATCAAATACTTTTTAGTCTTTCCTGTGTAAAGTTATTGCTGTGGCTATAAAATAATGAGCATTACAGGAAGATCCTTGCTGTCATGGAACTTATATTCTAGTGGTATGAAACGGATGGATGGATGGATGGGTGGATGGATGGATGGATAGAGATACATAGACAGATTTTTTAAAGTAATACAAAAATACCTTAATTACTCTGAAGAGAGTTAAAAGGGCAATGTCAGAGAATGACTGAACCAGAAGATGGAACCAGTCACGCAAAGACCAGGGAGAGGAGCACCCCAGGCACTATTATTATTATTATTATTATTATTATTATTATTTTATTATTATTATTACTGTCTCGCCCCTAGAGGTCCTCTATTTTCTCTTTACTCACCTTAAAATTCAGGGTCAATAAATGTAATCACTCTCAATAAACTTCCTCGATCACCTTAGTTCTTAGTTTCCAACCCTGGTTGGAAAAAAAATCATAACCCCAGTTAAATTCATCTTTTTACCTCCATTGGTCTGATTTTAAACTTGTCACCAGGAACCTCAGTAGGCCGTTACTGTTTCCCAGCTAACATCCTCCATCTCCCTGACCCATTCACTTGCCTACACTCTACACTCCCACATTCACTTTCTGCCAAGGTACTGTTTTATAACTTTTCCTCCCTTGTCTCTTATCCTCACTCTCTGCTGAGGATGGTGCTTCTTTCCTCAGTGAGAAAAGAGCCAGAACATCTAGTCACTTTTACCACATCCATATGTCCGTGCAAGTGTACCCCTTAGACCCCACCTTACCTCCTGCCCATCATGCTGCACTCTCAGTGCTCCTATATAAATGCTTCCACATGTAAATAGCATCCTACCATCTTGCAGACTCAAGAACATAAGACCCACTCTATCCTACATCATGAATTTATCTTCTATTGGACCATTTCCATTAGTATACAAAAGAAAACATTTCAAGCATTTTAAAGACAAACAAAACTCTCCCTTGGACTCTATGTTGCTCATTTGGTTACCATTTTATTTCTCTAACTCTTTGTAGCCAAGCAATTGTCAATACTATCTGTCTCTAATTCCTCTCCTCCTGTTCTTTCTCAAATTCTCTTCGGTCTAGCTTTTGTGCCACTAATGATCTGAAACTAGTCTTTTCAAGGCCTACAAAACAAACAAACGTTAAAACCCTACCATAAAGGAAAATGAATGAGGCAGCCCTGAATACAAGTAAAGGGGCACTGGGGAGAGGGGAATCCTGAATTCTAGTAGCTGGCTTGACTGCCTGTATCATAGAGTTCCTTAGATAATTTGTCTTCTTTTCCTCCATTTGGACGATGCATCCTTTCCATACATTTTCCTTATTTTCTCTGGAATGTACTGTTGCCCAGCTTTTTGAAGCAGTCTGAATATCAGATTAACTGCTGGCCATTTAGGGGAAAAGAGAGTAAAACAAAAATTACAGCAGTAGAGAAAGCTTTCATTTATGTTTTATCTCTAAAATCGATGTGAAACCTCAGAAACCTACAAGTCTCTTTAACTCAACCAGGAATAATTTTAAAGTCTGAGGAAGAATTGCCCCCAAACAATATCCCTATTCTAAGATGAATGTAATTGCCATTTGTGCTAATTCTGCAGCTATCCTTCTTTATAAATAGCCTTGCCAAGAATTTTACATATTAACCTCAGGCAGCTTAGAAAGTCTGGCTGCAGTAGGCTGCTTGCTGACCTTATCAGAGGGACAACTGCAACTTAATGAGGTGATCTCAGGTCCTTTTTTGAGCAAGTGGGTCCTACTGGAGACAGCACCAAATGAGGTGGACATTTGACAACTGTCCTGGTCAGTTGGTTAATATAGGAAATCTCAGTGAAAACAGTGCAGATCAGTGCTTAGCAAAATGAAAGTCACAACCCATTAGTGGGTGATGAAACTAATTTGGTGGGTTGGCCAATTTTTAAAAGATGAATATAACATAAAATATCAGAGTTTATGTACTTACTCTGGGTTGATATAGTTTGTGAGACTTTAGTTTTAGTTATGAAGAGGTGTGTCCTGGACCATTAGATTAAAATTTTAATAATTAAAGCCACTGGTCTAGAGCCATTCATAATGCAACAGCCGATGTGGACTTATTCAGACTTGATTCCTCTGGGCTCCAGCACCAGGGCAGCACCTTAAAGGCCACCAGTGGCATATGGGGAGGAACTGAAGCGTCCGGCATCAGGGCGAGAGCTGAGGGACAGTTTCCTCCTAGACAGAATTGCAGACAGCAGCCATTGTAACTTTTCTGAGCCCTCCCCAACACAGATCCACAGTACAATGGCACCATATCTGAATCTCCATCAGTCTGGCTCACACAGTAAGTCCTGCCTTCATGATTACCTAAGGGTCCATCCCATCCAACTTATGGGCCCACCCAAGCTGGTAACAGTGGCTTTTCCATATGAGGGGCTGGGCTAGGCTCAGGCTTCAGACCTTCCTAAAGCCGCTAAAATAAGCAATAGCTGAGCACAGCCCCCATACTTCTCGCTGAGTGGCCCCAGGCCCAGCACTAGCAGCAACTATCTGCAGATCACTTTATAGCTTACACCAAGGGGCCCCACTCAGAACACAGGGGGAGTCTCACCTTGCTGTGTACCACCCAGGAAACCCCAGAGCCTGAGCACCCAGCAGAGAGTTACAGACCATGTTGGAGCACCACCCAACCACCTCCACAAGCCACAGAGGGCTGGCTAAGGGTCACAGCCAGTCCTACCAGCTGTCTGGATTGGGTAAATCCCTCCCATTGATCTGCTGGTAGCAATCAAGACTCATCTACAAAAGGGGGGAGTATTCAGCCCACATGGGAAGCGCATGTTGAGTACCCAGCTTGGGAGACAGGGGAGGATGTGCCACTGGACCCTATAGGACAGCTACAATATCAGGCCATGCAACCAACACATGGAGTCAAAGCAGCTCTACCTAATACATAGAAACAAACACAGGGAGGCTGCCACAAAGAAATATGGACCAAATGAAAGAACAGAATAAAACTCCAGAAAAAGAACTAAACAAAATGGAGACAAGCAAACTATCAGATGCAGAGTTCAAAACACTAGTTATAAGGATGCTTGGGGAACTCAGTGGATACTTCAACAGCATAAAAATGACCCAGTCAGAAATGAGGGAGACACTAATATAAATAAAGAACAATTTACAAGGAATCAACAGCCGAGTGGATGAAGCCAAGAATCAAACCAATGGTTTGGAACAGAAGGAAGAAAAAGACATCTGATGAGTATAATAAGAAGAAAAAAGAATCCAGAAAATCAAGGACAGAAAATCAAGGAGCCTCTGGGACAACTTCAAACGTTCCAATGTTCACATCATAGGGGTGCCAGAAGGAGAAGAGAAAGAGCAAGAAATTGGAAACTTATTTGAAAAAATAATAAAAGAAAACTTCCCTAATTTGGTAAAGGAAACAGACATACAAGTCCAGGAAGCACAGAGAGTCCCAAACAAGTTGAACCCAAAGAGGACCACACTGAGACACTTTATAATTAAAATGCCAAAAGTTAAAGAAAAGAGAGAATCTTAAAAGCAGCAAGAGAAAAACAGATAATTACCTGCAAAAGAGTTCCCATAAGACTGTCAGCTGATTTCTCAAAAGAAACTTTGCAAGCTAGAAGGGATTGGCAAGAAGTATTCAAAGTGATGAAAAGCAAGAACCTACAACCCAGATTACTCTAACCAGCAAAACTATCATTTAGAGTGGAGGGGAAGATAGAGAGCTTCCCAGACAAGAGAAAACTAAAGGAGTTCATCATCACCAAGCCCTTATTATGTAAAATGTCAAAGGGACTTACTTAAGAAAAAAATCAAAACTATGAACACTAAAATGCCAATAAATACATAGCTATTAAAATTGAATCTAAAAAGCAAACTAAGCAAACAAGCTGAACAGAAACAGAATAACAGATATGGAGAACATTGGGATGGTGACCAGTGGGGAGTGGGGTCTGGGGGAATGGGGCAAAAGGTGAAGGGATTAAGAGGTACAAATTGGTAGTTATAGAATAGGCAGGAGGATGATAAGAGTAAGTACAGGAAATGGAGTAGCCAAAGAACCTATATGCATGACCCATGGACATGGACAATGGTGTGGGGATTGCCTGAGAGAGTGGGCGGTGCTGGGTGGAGGTGGGCAAAGGGGAAAAAATTGGGACAACTGTAATACCGTAAGCAATAAAAATAAATAAATTAAATAAATAATGCGGCAGCCAATGTGGCTGGATGCACTAATCAAAATTAAAGGACATTTGGTAATTTTCCACATCATTTTCTATCAGGAGGCATGAGCAGAAACAAGGGAACCCCAGAGCACTTCAGAGAGAGGCTTCCTTATACAACAAGAGGTGAAGAGCTTGAAATTTAGTCTCTAAACTCAATTACCATCAGAAAGTTTTTACACTTTACAAACCACTTTTGCAAACTTGATTTCATTTGAGTTTGCAGTGTAGGCAAGACAGGAAGGTGGCGGCACCGGAGGCAGCTTCAATGAACCATCCAGTTTAGGTGGGGAGCCCAGCCAGCAGCTGCAAGAAAAAAATCTAGCTCCACAGCCTCAGGAAGAGCGTTGGCAATGGTGAAAAACCATGTGGGGTTCCAGCCAAGTAAACCGGGGTTCAGGGCAGAGCTCCAGTTCCAGGAGGGAGAATGGAAAGGATGAACTGGAACTGGGGCCGAAGCCCAGTTACCAAACAAGGCATACAGGTGGCCAGGCCCATGCCCAGCACATGGATTCCAAACTCCCATCTGCATAGTTCCAGAACCTCATGACTGGCTTTTGAAGAAGCTGAAGAACGTGGATAAGGAGCAGGTTGATAGGTTACAAAACACTTACAAAGGCATGAAGAGACTAGTGGGAAATGGCAAGTTTATCAATCAGGCTGGCATAAGTAGGGTTGCCAGATAAAATACAGGATGCTTACTTACATTTGGATATCAGATAAACAATGAATACATTATAGTGTAAGTATATCACATGCAATATCTGGGACACATATATATCAAAAAATGTTGTTTACCTGGCATTTAAATTTAACCGGGCATCCTGTTTTTTTTATTCAGGAATCTGGCAAACCCTACATCTGAGTAATGGAGGATGAGGCTGGAAGGCTTGGCAGAACAAGCTCACAAAGGGTCTTGTGTGCCATGCTTGACACACAATGAGCAGTCATGACAGTTTTTAAGTGGGGGAATAATATAATTGGGTTTGCATTTTAGAATCATCATTGTAGTAGTCCTTTGGAGGATAAAGCTGTTCAGAAAGACAGGAACTGAGAGAGTAGAAGGCTGTTTAAATAACTTGGACTCGAGGAGGACTGAATGTAACTTGCTCACTTCATACTTTCTGACACTAGAGAGATTCCCGGGTTCCCTTGGGCTGTAGAGACCAAACTATTCTTTCAAGAATTGCTCTTTGCGGTGGTGGGGGGATATAGATATTTTCCCTTGCCCAAACCTTGTGATTGTTGCACACTTCTTGAGGACGTTGGAAAGATATCTGTACATATCAATCTCCTGCAAATAAGCTGGGTATCTTGTTCACCACTGCGCCCCCAGTAGGTAATCAATAAACACTTGAATGAGTTCCTCAAGGGCAAAGTCTATGTCTTCGTTATGTGTTTTTTTTAGATCCTGACCCAGGGCTGGGAATAAATTTCTCAGAAAATAGTTCTTGATTAAAGTGGTTTAATTAATTAACAACCAGAAGTGCTTCCTATTAACTACATCTTCCAACATTAAAGTACAACCTGTATATTTTTCATACACATGCAAAAGAAGCCTGACTTTCATAGTAGACCGGAAAACTGTTATTAAAAGCTGCAGAATTACACTGATTAGATGGAGTTTTAAAAGTAATCATCCTCATGTATGTGAAAATGTGAGCTTTTTGTTTGCTTGTTTGGGGGGATGGTTTCTTGGGCATTTTCCTAACTACTTCCATAGCTTTGTCATTATCTGTGTATTAACAAATCTAGAATTTAATTGAATACTTTTCAGGTAGGTCCTCATAAAGTGGTATGAACTAAGTGTGTGTCTTCAGTCTACCAGTATTGGTATAGTTATTGAATATGTGTCTTTACCGAGGCTCGTGTGAACTTATTGAAGGCAGAATCTATTCTTATTTGTCTTTATAGTCACAGAACTTTCACTAATAGTAGGTTTGTTGAATGTTCAAGAGCAGAAAGCCAAAAAGGATAGAATAAGAAGTGCACTGGGACAAGTAAAAATACAATTAAAAAGTTATTACAACCACTCATTAAAGATTATGTCACAAGTATCATGCTAGGTCTTTACATATATTTTATTAAATTTCAATTCTAAAAACTCCTCTTTGAGGCAGATATTATTATGCTCATTTTATGAGTAAAGAAACTAAGAATCAGTACTGATGAATAACTTGCCCAGTAGGACAAAGCTAATGGACTTGGTTCCAAAGTCTGTGCTCTCACACAACAAATTGTTGTTTTCTTTTTTTTTAAAAAAAATAGAATGTTTATCGAGTTTTTATTTTTTTAAATTTATCTTATTTTTAGACAGAGGGGACGGGAGGGATAAAGAGAGGGAGAGAAACATCAATGTGTGGTTGCCTCTCTTGCACCCCCTGCTGGGGACCTGGCCCAAAACCCAGGTATGTGCCCTGACTGGGAATCCAATCGGCCACCCTTTGGTTCACAGGCCAGGGCTCAATCCACTGAGCTACACCAGCGAGGGTACAAACTGTTATTTTCCAAGTGTGTATTGGAGAGAGAGAAGATTGTTGGTGTGCCTGTAACTGCTCTCTTTAATCAGCAGCTATGTGGTAACCCAGGAAACTAAACTTTGATCTTTGTAATGTGTGAGTGCACATATCTGGAAGACAAGGAGCTCTGGAGGTGTTTCCTATATTTTTGAGCAATGTTCCTTTTTTCTCTGTTGAGCTTTGTTTTTAAGGGGGTACATGACTTTAAATATAATTAGGTTTCATCTCCACCTTGCTGGAAGGTGATATTGTTACACTTAAAATTATTATCACACTATTATTATCTGGGATGAATACATGATCAGTAATGATGTTGTCATCAGTGATAGCAACTTTATCTGCAGTACGCAAAGGAATACGTGCAGTTCGTGTTCCCTTATTCAATGGAACGTCATCAATCTGGATGTGTATGAACTCATCTGTGACGATCCATACCCTTCAGTGAGCTGTAAATATAATTGCAAACATCAGTTATTCTCCAATCTTTAAAGTTGCAAATGTGCAGTTTTCGTCCAGATGCTGACATCTTTTCAGTAGCCCTCGTCAACCTGCCTCCTTAACTAATTGCCAGCCTCCGCAGTTCACTGGGTTTCAGGAGGAAGGAGAGTCTCATTAAGAATGTTGTCTCTGATAATTCGATTCCAGGATAAGCAGGCCGAAATCACAGCTTAACTTCACCAACCTCTGGAGTCTAGTAAAGCAAAAGTCCAAGGGCAAGCGTTGACACAACTAATCATATGAATGAGAATGAATTTGAAGAAGAGGAACCAAACACAGTAAAACTAAATAAATAAAAGAGGGGGAAAGAAAGCACTTGATTAAAAAAAAATTAAGAAAACAAATTATGTCTCCGTTAATTAGAAACCTGCCAATAATGGTCTGCAAAGGTGTAAGGACAAGAAAGCATCTCTAGTGTTCTGCCTTTACCAGAAACACGGAAGAATTTCCTACAGATGGTCAGGATGGAATTATGGAAAAAACCCTCACAGGCCTCCGTCCGTCTCTCACTCATTACCAGATAGGGTGCTAAACACGGAAAATATAAAATGAGCATGCATGGTCCTGGCCCTCCAACCTTACCCTCTAGTTCACATAAGTGTCGAAATTACCAAAAAGTAATATTCAACGGACACAGTGGGTGCACAAAATGGGAGAGGTCAACTCTGCGACTCTTAAAAAAGAAAAATCATAACAATCACGTAGGACTTTCTGTGAGGTGACAAACTTTCCCAGATAAAAGTGAAGTGGAATCTGAATTAACAGATACACTTGAGTCAAATCTCAAGAAAGGGGGTCTTGAAGAAGCAATGAATCAATTCATACCAATCCTAAGAAGAGAATGATTTGGTGAGTGTTCTCTATCTTTAATTTCTTGGATGTTAATTTTACAAAGCAGAATTTCTGCCATACATTACTAAGCAATCCCCCCCCCTCATCCCCCACTCTCCGTCTCCAACCCCCTAACAGAGTTATCAGGTGCGCGGGGCAGAATCCGAACTCCACTCTAATTAAATGTGTGACCTGGAGGAATTCCACCACTACTCAGGGCCTCAGTTTCTTCCCCTGTAAATTGTAGAACCCAGGTCAACTCTAAAGTCTATTTCTGCTCCAAATTATGAAATACAGACAAGAAACCAGAAAAGAAACTCAAGAGAAACAAAAGTGAAAGTGCCCAAAGGAAATACAGTAGTAAACAAAAGTACAAAATTTTATATCTCGCTGAAAAACGTGGTAGAGTTCCCAAATACCTTTTTTCCCCCCAGCAACCGTGAATACGGGACTTGGAAAGAATGAAATATCTATCACGCCCTCTGAATGTGAATAAGATCGATGTAACACGAATCCACCTTGCTCCAAGCAACTGTCTTCTTAAACAATGCTCCCCGACCCTGAACGACCATTTATTACAAATTTCTTCCAAAGGCAGCAGTCCGTGATGTACAGCCCATTCCCACATAACAACCTCCCCGCCCCCATAAAACACCACACAAGGGTGTGTCCCACTTTGGGCAGAGAAAGGGGTAAGGTAGAGTGTAAGGATTCGAACCAATATTAGATGCTGCTTGGCGTTGCCACGAGGTTGTCATAAACGACATAATCGAAGCACAGTATTTTCAAACTTGGGAAATACTTTATCATTTCTCTCCTTAGGTAATAGTGAGACCTCCCCAAACGTAACCCAAAACGGTACACTCGCCCAGGATCTACAGCGCGAGGTCTGGGGGTGGACCGGCAAGTGGAGGCCACTAGAAAGGACCAAGCTGACAGTTTTGCCGAGCGTTTGCGGCGGGTGTTGGACCAGGACAGGCGACCGCCATGGCTAGAGGGTGAGATCTGGACCCACCGATGATCACTGGGCTCCCTAGGTTGGAAGATGCTCCTTGTCCGCTGCGGGAGCCTCTCTTCACCGAGCAGAACAGGAAAGGGTGCACACGCGCGCGCGCGCACGCACACAGAGACACACACACACACACAAACACCTCCTTCCCTTGCAGTTGTGTCTCGTCTCCCTTTTGTTTTTCTCCCTTCCCGGTCATGAGACCCGGAAGTTTGTTTTTTTTTTTTTTAATCCCGTCTCTCTCCCTTTTCCGAACTCTCCCCCTCCCCCTCAATCTATCACATGGCAGAGATAGAATAAAAACAGAAAAATGGCGACGGTCACGTTGTGGCGAGCCTTGCTGCGTCATTAGATATTCCTCATGCAAATAGCGGGAAGAACAAAGGAAGGGGGGCTCGGGACTCGCGGGGGCGCAGGTGGGTGTGGGGGTGGCGGGCCCGGCACGGGGGCGACGGCGCGTGCGGGGGCTGGGCGCCTGCGGGAGGCGTGCGGCCGCAGGGCTTCGTGCCGCCGAGTGTCTACGTCCGTGTGCGCGTCCGTGCGCCGCCGTGCAGCGCTGGCCGTGGGCGCCGGAGTCCGCCCGGGGGCGCGGTAAGCCGTGGGGCGAACAGAGGCGTTCGGCGAGGCTGGCCGCGGCGCGCGCACACGCACACGCACACGCACCGCGGGGCTTGACCAGCTCAGCGCCCGCGCGGGGGGCGGGCCGAGGGCGGGCCGGGTGGGGGCGAGGGCCGAGGGCGAGCCACTGCCAGTCGCCTGCCTTCCTTCACGCCCCGGGGGGCACCTCGCGGAGCTCGTCATCTAAGGGTAGGTAGTGGGGCGCCGGGGAGGCGACGCGGGGCGGTCTCGGGGCTCCGCACTCCTGCACGGACTTAGAGCATGTTGCTTGGCTGGGTTTGTTGTTATTGCTGCGGTGTGTTTTTCTTCCTGCAGGGTAGGGGGGCGACCTCGCCCGGGGGCATTTCCGCGGTTTCCCTTAGGCCCTAGCTGGGATGTCAGGCATCGCGCTGGTTGTACCAGGGCGCGGGTGGCCCCCGGGCGCCCCACTCCGGCCCCTTGGAGGGGGAGCGGCGCGGAGGGGCGGGGTGGTTTGTGTGTGTGTGTGTGTGTGTGTGTGTAAATGTTGAAATGTTGCGCACTCGCTTTTCCTCTACCCCCGCCTTCTTCTAGGGTGCTGGCGTGGGTCCCTCGAGGTCCGGCGGCGACTGTAAATAGAGCCTGGATGTTGTTTACATGAAGGATCCGGCAGGAGGAGTCTGCGAGGAGGAGGCGGAGGAGGAGGAGGGAGGGAGGAGAGAGGAAGACCGGAGTCCCCGCGGCGGCAGCGGCGGCGGTCGGGGGTGAGGTTGAGCCCCGCGCATTCCAGGGATGGGGCGCTAGCAAGAGGCTGGGACGTTGGACCCTGGGGTAGGCGAGAGAATGAGTGCGGGACGGAGAAATGGGGCTCTGTCACCGTGGCATTTTTAGCTTGCAACCTGCCACGCAGATTCTCCCGGGCTAGAGGGGAGAGGGTGTGTAGGGAGGGCGGGGAAGCCTCGATTTCTCTTCACGTTCATTCTCTCAGCTCCAGTCTTTTCCCGCTTCTCCCGTCTCACCTGTTTATTTTCATCAACCAGATCTTGCAGTTTTTTATGTAGTCATGAGAGGCTGTTTCTTTTATTAGAAGCATTATTGGGGAGGGGGGTGTATTGCTGTAATTTATGCTGGTCCAGGTCGGTTTTCCAGAAGGGGGAGGGGACTTGGCGGAGACCGCCTGCTCCTGGCCTTAGCTGACCCGAGGGCTTCTCCCTGCCATCCCAGGCCAAGGAGTCCTTTCCCTCACTCTGCTGCCCACTCGCCAGAAGCCACCTTGGAGAAGGACCACACCTGTGCTTATTCCAGCTTTGAAGGAGAGGTGAGCCAAGAAACCAGGGAGTCCTCTGTTCCCCAGAGCTTTTAGCCAACCCCCATCCCAGAATTGACCAGAAACTGCTTCTTTCACCTGCCGGTTGCACTGGGCACGTTTATCTCCCCTGCCTGGCAAGTTGTGGTCTACAGATGTGTTGGGGTTTTTTCGTCCTCTGGACCTGCACCCCACCAGTCAGCAACAGACTGCTGCGTTTAGATCGAGAGACGGACGTCACCCCCCTCCTCGGTCCACTGCCGGTATTCATTCCACACTGGGTTTTCCAGTGGAATCCTCAGCTGTCCCCCACCAGTCCCCTTCATTTTTCCCCTAAGAGCTTAACCCAGAATCAGGCCTAAGCAGTTTCTGGCTCTCTTTCCCTGGGCCCCACCCTGGCCCCTCTTCGTTCTCCAGAGCCAAATACGCCTCCCAAAGCAGAAGGCACACCCAGCCCCAAATCTAACCATACAAAAGGAAGGAGAAAACAGTGGAAGAGAAGGGACCCAAGGGTCTTCGTGCTGTCCTGAATGTCCTCCATAGCATTTTCCTCTTTAGGCTTCCTAGATTTATAATCCCTTTATTCTTCTTACCAGCTGTCTCTCCCAGCCTCTTTGCCTGAAGTCCTATGACAGATATTTGGGGAGGTGGGAATGATGGGTGGAGAAAGAGACTGTCACCCTTGTTCTCTGGTTTGAGGCATTTTCCCTCTCCCAAGTCTTTTCATTTCTGAGGTACTTAAAAGAGTAAACTATGTAAATATGTTTGCATGCTTATTTGAACTTGTTTTCTTGCTGGCTAATGAATAGCTGGGACTCAAAAGGGAGGGAGGGAAGAGAGATGAGAAGTGAATATTCCCCCTGGCTTCCACCATGTGAGCATCCCCAGAGTTGCTGGAGAAGACCCTTGTGTAGAAGCCAGCGGTCTCCCTTCCATGACATCACCCCCTAAGCCCTTCCAACTTTAGCTCCAGAACAGGAAGAAGGCTCAAAAATAGAACTACCTTAGGAATCCAGCTCCTTTAGAAGATCAACTCTTAAATCAGCACAGGAGGAACGCTGAACTTTGACATAGGGAGGGAAAGCTGTAGTGTTTGTAATTGGTTCCTTTGGGGAAGTGTGGGGGGATGCTTTTCATGTATATTCAGAAAAGCTTTTCTCAAGATAACTTGGGTATCTAGATCAATGAATGATTAATAGGATAGTTTGAGATTCATTTATTGAGTTAGTCATATGTTTCAGTATGTCAACAATAATAAGTATTGTTCAGAACGAATTAAAAGGGGACTCCTAGAGTGTGGGCTAGAGATAGAGGAGGTTGTCGGGGTTAGGCTGGAAGGGAGCAATTGAAGAAGGTGAAAAATCTGAGGATGCAGTGACAGCTGTTGTGAATATGGAAGCCGAGAGGCTCATTATAAACAATGGCCATAACTTTTGAAAGGTGACTAATGTCCTGGACAGAGAAGTAACGATGTCAGGATTTTCAGCCCTTACCACAGAAACAAACTCTATCTCTGAATCTCGTGTCTCCATTCTTTCGCTAAATTGAGATGTGCCTTTCTGAGCTAAGAGAAGTTGTTCAGTCTTTGGAAAGAGCTGCTTATTAAGAGATCAGCACTGAAATATGGACAATTTAAGTAAGGATAATTTGAGCACCAGGTGGGTGCTGTAGAAGGACTTGCTACTGAAGGCGTAACATCTTTTAATCTGGTTCAGGTTTAAAAGAATCCAGGTAGCCACTTAGACATGTGTCCAGCAAGCACCTGAAATATGGCCATGGTGATGAGGAACTGAATTTCAAATTTTATATAATTCTTGAAATTGATATTTGATTCAGGTATTGGAAAACTTAATTAAGTTTGGAAACAATTTGGGTATGTGCGTGGACTTTTTAAACTGTGAATTTCACACCATCCAAATACAGACTAAGTATTTTTGATGAATTTAGTGTTCCAATTGATATGTGTTATTAGCATAAAACATGCTCCAGATTTCAAACACTAAGTACAAAAAAAGAAAGTAAAATACCTCATGAGTAGTTTGCACGTATATGTATATATTTCATTTTTTTGTGTTTATTTTTAGCGAGAGAGGAAGGGAGGGAGAAAGAGAGGGAGAGAAACTTTGATTGGTTGCCTCTTGCATGCCCCCAGCTGGGGACGTGACCTGAAATCCAGGCATGTGCCCTGACCAGGAATCATCTGGTGACCTTTTTGTTCAAGGAATGATGCCCAACCCACTGAACCACACCAGTCAGGGTGAATAATTTTTATATTGATTACATGTTACAATGATAATATTTTGGTTATACTGACTTTAAGCATATTGTTAAAATTAACTTTATCTGTTAATTTTTTTAATGTGGCTACTAGAATATTTTAAATTCCATACGTGGCTTGCATTTTACTTTTCTTGGACGGTGCTGGCCTAGAACTTCACTCCTTTTGGTCCATGTATTAATTTCAAAAGAGGTGACTGCGTGACAGTTATTTAGTGTTTGTCAATCTTCTACTTTCAACGTGGAGATTTGGGGACCCCAAGTTGTTATTACAGTATGTGAGACCTTACAGTACCGCTTTGCAGATTTCTATGCAGGAATTGTACTGTATTCAGGGTCAATAAAATATGTAGTGTGCTAGAAGGGCTAGTGAGGGCGGCATGGGAAAATTTAAGTACCTACACATCTGGCCATGGCTGCTTTTGTAAAAGGCTCCTAGACATGCCAGAATATATCAGAGAACAGTGTGTGGCACAGTAACAATTGTGACACCTGGTGGCATTTAAGTGATTCAACTTATCACTCAACCTTTGTTTATTTTCTCTTCCTCCTTCATTTACTTTCTCTCCCTGTTCCCAGTCATAGTTCCACTGGTGGTAAGTGTACCCAGAAGGTTGCTGACCCATTTCCTCCAAAAAAAAGTACAGTGCTGGCTTGAATAGATACAGTGCTGTGTTGGGGGTTTGGTTTTGTCTCCTGAGCTCCCATAATGGTACTGGAAAAGACTTAGGGGCCATTTAGTACTATCCTTTTCATTTTATCATTGACAAACTGTCAAGTACCTTGCCTAAGATCATACCTACAGAGGCTGGAATTAAACGTACACTTTTGTTGATAACCTATTTAGAGAATCCCTGGGAAATGAAGAGGTTCATCAATTAATCAAATGTTTGTTGAGCTTGCACTTTGTGGAAAGGATCGCTACTACTCATGTTGTGAAGGGACATGAAAACAGGCTCGACTTCAGGAACAGTACTGTTGATACCAGTAAATAAGAGGTAAACAGTGCTAAATTAAGTTCAGCATAAGATACAGCATTTAATAATGAGTGCAGCCCTACTGTGGCATGTGTTAGAAGCAGAAATGTGTTCATTTTACAGATGTAGAATAGAGGATCTGAGAAAGGTGAACTCTGCAGAATAGAGGAGTATAATTGTGTTTCTGGAACAGCCCCCGGCTCTAGAATTGGAGGTCAGTACAAGTCTTTGGTGTTGCCCCCTTTAGCTGCCTATTAAGGGAATTTGAGAATTTAAGACCCAGCATTTTTAAATGGCACTGCTACAGCAATGAGATCATGAGTTAATTGGAGACAGGGTTTTTAGAGACAGTTAGCTAAGAGTGGATCATTTTGACTAGCTACTCTAAAAGGGTGTAATGCCGAGGTGAAATCAGAGTAAAAGTGACTCGTGAGCAGATTGGAAAGTCCAAACTCTGGGGAAAAAATGAGATCTAGAGCAAAAGCAGAAAGTAAAATAACTGTGGAGTAGTTATATATATAACAGTTTATGGGCCGGTCCATTTATTTGTGAATTTTAGTCTCCTGCAGCCTTTTTAAGCAAGAAAACAAATTCCTTTTTCTGTCTGTATATTATTGCATACATAGGTCTTTTCCTCCGGATGGACATGCTAAAGCTATGAAGCATGAGACTATTTAGAGGTCAGTGCTTAAAGTAGGTAAAACAATGACACCTCCAGTTAAGGCTTCTCTGCGAGAGTTGGGGCACACTTTGCACAGGGCAGTGGTCCTTAGCTTTTGTCATGCCTTTTCAGCCAATTTCTCTCTCATTCAAAAGTTTCCTATTAAACTTTGGCACAAGTTAGTTTTAAAACACTCTTAATGGAGCAAAGCTTTATAATAAAATACAAATACACATTCTTTGTGCCTCTCACAAAGCAGTATTTTGTTGACAATACATTTTTATAATATCACAGTTTGGTCAAATTTGCATTTATTATAATATCATTGAGTTGAATTACGATTTTCACATTGGGGAAAAATCACACTTCAGTAGAAGACTGGTAGATTTAAATTAACCTATTTTAGTTTAAAAGTAGTTTCAAATACTTTGTATTGCCAGCAGCTTACTAATACCTCCAATTACTTACTATATAATCAGACACTTGAAGGTGCAAAATCATTATATTTTCATTTTCAGTCCGTGGATAGGAGGACGTAAGATGGTTTTTGTGTGTTTTTACTACACAAGATTTAAAAGCAAGTGCTTTAGCATACCTGGCAGAAGTACTTGATTTCCTAGATAATAATATTTGGTACATACATCATGAAGAAATTGTTCTCAGTTGTATCATTTTTATTATAGAAGAACTGAATTTAAAATCAATTTACTCTCTGGAGAAAAGCATTTTATATCACTTTCTTTTTCCCTCTCTTACTGTGCACTATACTCTCATGCTGTGGCATGAGCATCTGCATTCACTTGTTTTAAAAATTAAAACAATTCTATTTTCATGAAGAAACATCTATGGAAAAGAAAATGTTTCAGGTAGATTAGGTTTTTTTTTAAATGCATGTTTATAAAGAGTAATTTCTAAGAAGAAACAAAACTTAACATTTTTAAAGCATTTATTTATTTGTACTTATAAAATACAATTCTAAAAACCCATAGTTTTCTTCCTTGAAATTGCTTTAGAATTATTCTGAGAGAATATTAATTTCAGGAAGTATTCACAGAGTGACAACTTGCTTTTTATTACTTAGTATGTTGGTTTTTTAACCCTCAATTTAGATAGGAGAAAAAAACTGAAACGAGAGAAAAATACAAAATAAAGGAAATATCCTTTACTTTTTGTACCAAAAATGTTTAGTTGTCTGGTTTTTGGTCCTGGCTAATAGAGTGAATTTCAACTTTGTAGTATATTACAAACATTAAGTTCATCTTTGTGTACTTCATATTTAGACATTCAATTTTACTAGTATTCAGTCTTAGAGAACAACAGTCGAATAACTAATAAGTACATCAGTGTCATTTTTTTATTCCCATACTTATCCTCCCCTCAGTATTAAAGAGTGAGTATTCATCTTTTCTAAAGCAGACAGAACGTGTGGCCAGGAAATGTTAGGTGCTTATCTTTTTATCCTTGTGATGGATTAGCTGTCTTACATTTTATTCTCAAATAATCACAATATCTTTGTTCATTTAACAGATGTTTATAATTTGGGTGAAAATGTGGAGCTATTTCCAGGAATCTTAGATTATGGGATCCAAAATCTTCATTGCCCTCTCGTGTTTTAACTTTGTATTACATCAGCTGGCTAAGACCTAGGCGATGACCTCTTTAACTTTTAGATGTTTTGCACTTAGAGAATGTTGTTTTAATTTGTGTGTAGGTAGATTATTGCACTGGATATTACTTTTCTGAAGATAAGGTGAGTTTCATAGTGCATAGAAGTTAGTAATTGAGTTAGAATCATTGTATTCTATTTTTTTACTTTTGCTGATCAAAAGAATTGATTCATCTTCTGACTTATTTAAAGTGCAATGCTTAATGTCTAATTTGCATATAATGAGTCTTTGAAACTGAGCAAATGTCTAATTGAAAACAATTATTTTTCAAATACCTGTCAAGTTTTACACCTTTTGAAATAACTGAGAACTTATGACTGATGTGGGAAAAAACCGAGTGAATCATGGTTTTAATAAGTTGGTATTCTAAAGTCTGAATTCCAATTTCAAAATCTTTTTTGTATTTTTTTAATAAAAGTAAGAATCATCCCTGAAATGACTTCAGGGTACATCTGAAAGGTATAGATAATTTCAAAGCACGTGACATGTATATGCTGATTTTTAAAAGAAGGCATCCCTAAGGTTGTCAGTGATTCTTCCACCATCATAATTGTAGGATTGATGTTGACCATAGTGAAAAACACCCTGCAGGTGTGCTAAATATGTAATCATCACTGTGAGCAATTCAAGTACATTCCTAGCACTCAGAACAAGAACAATATCTTTTTTAACTAGTGTACATTTCTTCTTAATGCATAAAACCGGTACTAGTTTCTGCTTTATGAGATGAGATACTTAGAAAACTGAAAATCTTAAGCAAAAAGGAGATGTTTTCAGAAATCCTTTTGTTTGTGTAAATTGTGCAATCTGAATATCCAGTTGATTTAGTTGAATGGCCAGATTTGGGTAGAGAAAAATAAAACCCCTGGGCTCCGTCATAGACATGGATTTCAGCCCACCTTCACCGTAACCTAGAGTATGATCTCAAGTGAAATACCCAACCTCTGTAGGTTTTTATTTTCTATCTGTAAAATGGGCTAATGCTATCTAACCTATTTCCAGAATCCTTTTCCAATGAATTAATAATTCATTGGCAACCCAGTAGGTTCTTATGGAAAACCAAATAAGAAAGCACATAGAAAATAACTGAATGTCAGGCACAAGTATTATTGCTGTGTTTGATTGGGAGCACTCTGAGACCAGGGACCATGTCCGACTTGACTTTTTTTTGTTTTAAATCCTCACTTGAAGATTTTTTTAATTGATTTTAGAGAGGCAGAGAGAGAGAGAGAAAGAAAAAGAGAGAAACATCAATCAGTTGCCTCCCATACGCGCCGCCGGTGGGGACTGAACCCACAACCTAGGTATGTGCCCTAACCGGGAATCGAACCTTTTACCTTTTGGTATAGGGGACGGTGCTCCAACCGAGCCACCTGGCCAGGGCCATGTCTTACTTAATCATAATTACTTAAGCATCCAGAAGAGGTCTTGGAACATTGTAGTCCTACAATAAATATTTATTTCATGAATGATTGAGGTCGGGGATAGAGTCAGTGAATCTGCGCATGGAAGAAGTGCATTGTGAAACAAGCTGGAAAGCATACTGCATAATCGCGTTTGCTCATTCTCATTAATGTGTATAAATCACATGTTCGTCTTTCATTCTGTTATAATTGAGCTCTGGGCCTATTAATATTTCAGCATCACCATTTGCTATGATTCCACTTTTTCTTCTGCTTCCTCTCATCTCGAACCAGAAGGGGATCTTTTAGTCTTTCAGTTCATGGGGGGCCTTCAGAGGGAGTCATTCAGTCACCCGGAAAGGACGCCGCCAGCCAGCACAGTGACTGACAGGCTGCCCTGGCTCAGTTATCACAGTGCTGATGCTGTCCATTCTAAAGGTACAGTACTGTGATAACTGAAGGATGGCAGCCATCTTGCCTTCCGTCAAAGGAGCCATCATGCCCAGAAAGGAAGACAGAAGATGAAAAAGGCATGTGAAACAGGTGCAGGGATTCAGAAACCCTCTTACACTGTACCTTTATTGTACATTCCCTAGCACATAGGGAATATTTTTTCATCTGTCTTTGCCTTTTTTTAATATGGGGATAAAGGGAGTTGGGTAGTTGTTTGCACAGCAGCGGGACGGCTTGTACTGAGTGGATATATATTAAGGTGATTGGAACTTTTAAGAGACTGATATAAGTACCGACTGTGAATTAGTATTTTGGGAGGGAAATTCAGAGAAATGTGTGCCATTTTGATAAATGTAAATGGTAACCTAATTGGAATAGCTTGGCCCTTGTCAATATTACTTGTTCATAGTGAAATTTAACTTAAACAGGGAGAAAGAAAAGCCCTACATGTTGAACAGTATTGATACAGTTTAGCGGTTTTCAACCTTTTTCATCTCATGGCACACATAAACTAATTACTGAAATTCTGTGGCCAATCTGACCAAAAAAAAAAAAAAAAGGCATAATGTTGATTCATTGACACCAGACAGTTGTTGTTGTGTGGCTGTTGTCATTTTTTTTATTTGACAGTCTAAGGGGAAAGAGGTCAGTATCCCTGATTCAATAATCTGGTGTTGAATGTTACAAAAATTCCTGTGGTACACCGATTGAAAATCACTGATGTAATTGGCGTGAATAAAATCACATCTTTGTGTTTAAGAAATGGGTGTGGACATAGCGTGTTTTTTCAAGAACATAGATGTTTAAAATCTAGTTCAAGTCAAAAAACTGTTTGCTGAGTGCCCATGTTATTGCTATTGGTGTCACCTTTACATGAAAATAAAATTATTTTTATCAACTAGTTAAGGACCGCCTTGCAGTGACATCTATAGGAAATTTTACAGAGCACAGGTCTTTAAGCTGCATCCTATTCTAGAGAGTATCGTTGGGGTGGCCTTATTAGAGAAGCCAGAGTTTCCCCTGTTCTTCCCCCCTCAAGACTCCTAAAACATGGACAGCAGCGGATGAGAATCAAAGTGGGTGACTTTATCATAAAATAGATCGCAGTTGTCTGCAGGGCTCAGGTAATATCATGTAGTTGAGGTTCAGTGCCTAAACAAGGACACATTACCTTTCCTCAGGCTCATGCGTGTATCTGGAAACCTCACCATGGTGGATGGCTGGCAGGTGAGCAACCCAAAGCAGTGACCCATGTGCCTGGGCACAGAGAGAACAAGGCCTGCGAAAGTCCGGCCCTACTTGGACCTGCCTACCACGGGGTGGGAAGAGCCAGCACGAAGGAAAACCACATATGTGAAGTTTTAACGTACAAGAGTCCTAACCCGCTAATCAGCACAGCCCAGTGATTGCCTTAGACTTGGGCTCTATGTATTATAAACTCCTTCACTGAAACAGAGTAAGGAAAAGAGGGAACAGGGAGCAAGTGGCTAAGTCAGTGAAGGTCCACAGAGGCTAGGTTTCACTCCTCCTCATGTAGTCCTCAGGCAGTCCTCGTCACTTCCTTTGCTGGTTCACACAATTCTCTTTATCCTCATCTATTCTCTTCTTGCTCCTGAAAGTAACCCCTTCAGCCACACCTACTTGTCCCTGAATTATTTTCCACATGGCATTGACCACATGATAGCCCGGTACCTTCACACATCTTCATATATTCAGAATTTTTCTAAACTGTAGGCTAGGCTTACATTTTTTATTAATTACAGGGAACCATGGCTCTGCCCAGTTGTGTATTATCCCACCAGCCCTCCTCCTTTACCAGAAAAGGAATTTCTGACAGAAATCCTGGAAGGACTTCTAAGAAAGGAAAGTTCTGGGATTGGTGAACTCTCACATAATTTGAAACACTCCTAATTTTTTAGTAGTATAGCAGGTGGGGAAAGTGCTTCAGGGAGTGAGGTGTTGTGCAGTCATTGGCTTTGGTGAGGGTTTCACCGCCTTCCCTGATCTTCCTGTTTTCCTGTTACTAGTTCCGTAAAAAATCAGGTTTTGTACTTAGCCGACATTGATCCCAGGATCCGCACCCAAGTCTGTGGGGTGTTAACAGAGGTGAGTGTTGGGTGCATTTCTACAGATGAAAGCATACTGGGCCCTACTTCTGTCGATAGGGAAGCTTGAGGCCCAGTCTGTTGGAGCTCCAGGAGGCTTGCCTAGGCCTGGAGGTCCTTAGCATCTTCGTGGCAGTTCATAGATGTAAAGTATTCCAGTGGGTTAAGTGAGGAGTAATGCAAGAGAAATCCGATGGGGTTTTTCCACTGCTTTGATTAAAACACACAAAGTGTGTTGGTTGGTATATTCATTGTGTTCTTTGGCTTAGGTATGTGAGAATGGGAAGAATGGAATAAAACTTAGAAATACCATATGATCCAGCATTCCACTCCTGGTTATATACCCAAATGAAAAATCTTTAACATACTTATACACCAGTATTCACAGCAATGTTAGTCACAATAGTCAAAAAAAACAAGCTACCCAAATGTGTGTTGATGGGTGAATGGATAAACAGAATGTATATAATACAATGGAAGATTCAGCTTTAAAAAGGAAGAAAACATGCGTGCTGCAAACATGGATGAACCTTGATGTGCTAAGCAAAGCATGCCAGACACAAGGACAAGTACTGTGTGATTCCACTGGTATGAGGCACCTAGAGGCGTCCCATTCGTAGACCCAGAGAATGGGGTGGTGGTCGCCAAGGCTGGAGGAAGGGGCGATTGGGAGGGTAATGTTTAATAGGTACAATTGGGGAAGATGAAAAAATTATGGTGATGGATTCACAACAGTGTGAATGTACTTAATGCCAAAGAAGTGTGCACTTAAAATAGTAAGTTTTATGTCTTTTACCACCAAAAAAAAACTTTTCAGGGCAGTGGCACTGTTACAGCCAACAACAGGATTGAGTTGATGGCTTTTTCCCTTAGTCTTCAGGGTGAAGATAATTGTTATTTTATGTAAGCAATTAACATGTAATTCCCATGTCCCTAGCATTTGAAGTTCTCTTAACTTGTGGACTGTTAGAGGTATTTCCAAGGTTTCCAATGAGGCATAGCTTTAAAATTTTGGGAAATATAAAGAAAACCGTAACAGTGAAAGTACTAAATTAGGAAAAGACTTCAACCAGAAATTAAATGATCAGGCATCTCTTGATAGCTTTAAGCCTTTTTTTGGTGAAATTGGGCAACTCCCTGAACCTGCCTGTGCTCCACCTCTTTGGAGTTGTGGTAAAGGTGAATATATAAATACATACACACACATATGTGTACACATGGCCATTTTGATGACCAAAGGAGCAGTCAGATGTGGCATATTATTTATCCATGAAATGCAGAACTACACTGAAACAATAGCATTAACATTTTTAAGTTGAAGTTTTAAAAAATTCTAATTACACTTGCAACTCATGTATTACCAGCCTCATTAAATGGAGCATTCCATAGCTTACTCTCGGTCACGCAGATTTTCTGTTATGTTTAAATTTGAAGGTAAAAATTAAAAGCATGTGGACTAGAAATGGATGGCAATAACCTTCTCTAAGGGCTTATGTGTTTTATTAGCCGTGGTTGAAAAGCATTCATTTGCAGTCCTGTCTGCTTCATCACAAAGCTCCTACTTGGGGTCGCGCTTTGGAAATCAGATTCAGTTGTGCAAATGGCCCCCACCAGATTCCATGCACTGTCCTACCGTGATCACACCACACAAAGCTGGAGCCCAGAGGGAGCTTTTCTCCTAGCACACCAATTGCAAATAGTGTGCTATGCTTAGTACATTTTTTAGCTTCTCTGAATAATCAGCCAATTACAAATATGCCATAAATTTGTCTATACCATTCTTAAACTGATTTATTCCAGGTTGTTTTTATGCGTTACACAGGGTACTTTTCCCCTTAAAAATTGCTTTCTTAAAACTGCATTCATGTTTCCACAGTCCTGATCGAAGATAGTTCATTCTCACCATTACCTGTCAATGTTTTACCACATGAATTCTTCATTATGAGCAAGAGTAAGGGAGGCACCAAAGAGCCACTTTGTATTTTTCTTCATATTCAAAACGTGAATGTGAGGGTTCCCAATGGGATAAAATGCCAAGTATGAGAACGTGTGCCTGGAACATTCTCAGCTGGGGTTCTTCATATTTATATTGTTTGAAAGGGTTTGAGGTTGTTACACATTCCTCTAGTATAATACATGTTAAAACAATTCACATAATTGAAAATCAAGTAAAGTAAACTGATTATATCTTGCTTTATGCATTTGGACTATTACTCACATTTTCCGTGCAATTACGAAGAAATGGATAGTGATGTTGAAAAGTAGGAAGATGTAGAGAATAGTTCCAATTTAGTGGAAAATTCGTTTTCACTTTGTACCACTATTTTTGTAAATGCAATTCCAGGCATATTACTTAGACGCTCATTGCTTATTTTTGGTGGTTTTTTTTCCCACATTTTAAGTATGAGTATCTTTGGACCAGGAATATCTTAGGGTCAAGTTGGGGTAGTACCTAAAGCACCTTGCTTAGAAGACTTCTGAGGCCACATCTGGACTCCATAGAAAGGAGTGCTGTAACCACCGGTCCGTGCCCACCTGTTATCAACTCTCAGAGTCTGCCATAGGCATCAGATTGGAAAGCAGTGGTACATTTGCTGACCCTTTTCTAGAATACAGTATTTTTAGTATACAACTATAGATCCTCTGGGAAGGCAGAAATTTTCAAAGTTGTATCGATAAGGACTAGATTTCTGGGAAGCTGTGTCATTAGGAATGTAGATACCCTTTATGGAAGACAGCATTATAAACTTTTAATTAAAAAGTCTGTTAGTGTAATGTGTAATGTGTAGTGTTATGTCTAGGCATGAATCTTTCTCATTATCACTCATTGATTTCTATTTTGATGAATCCAGACTCACCTGTCAGGTCTCAAATTATTCTAATCCAATAAAAATTTGCCATTCTGTAGTAAGCATTTTGGTCAATCCTTTGTATAATTTATATGTGTAGAATTTTGTATAAGTAATAGTATCAAGTAGCTAGAAGAGGCCTTTCTTTCTTTTTTTAATTGACAGGATTGTTTGCTTGAGGTGAGCCAATATTTGTTGAGTGTCCTTGTACCAAGGCACTCATTTCATTCTAATTCAAATCCTCAAAGAGGAGAAGAGTTCTCTACGTTTTGCAATTGAAGAACCTGCTTCACAGGCTTACCCACACAGCTAGTAAGTGGGAGAGCAAGGCTGGAAGTCCAGAACAGAAAAAGTATAAGAAATTAACACAAATTAATTTAACTTTGTTCTTGAATGTTGATTAGCAGGTGAGGCTTTGAGAAGGAATTAGACCCAATATGTGCAAAGGGGCTTTAAAAACTCACACATCATCATCCGTGCTATCTTCCACCATCCACTCTGGCTGAAATCTGATGCCTTCTCAGCTGTTCAGCTAGAATTACCTTTATAAAATGAAAATTTCGTCACGACACAACTTTATTTTAAAACTCTCTAATGGCTTTAGCTTGGGATCAAGACGACAGCCCTTAACATGCCCCATGAGGTCCCAGGTGGTTCCTGCCTACTTCCCAAGCCCCATCTCCTGCACCCAGTTGACATTTGACCCAGAAATCAAGCCACTTTCTATCTCGGGTGCACTGCCTTCCTAAGATACCCTTACCATTCACTGCAGCTGGTTATCTCATCCTTCACTCTAGTTAAGTATGAATTTCTCGGACCCCTTTCCAGACACCCCGAACTATGTCCAGTCTCCTGTACTTCAGAACCCTGGTCACAACCGAATTACATAGATTGAGATGTATGTTTCATGTCTCGTTAGGCTGTGAGTTCTATGAGGGCTGGGACCATGGTTCTATCCATTGCTTTATTCACAGAGCCTGACACAGAACCTGGCGTGTAGCTTGCAGTAGAAATCTAATGCTGTCTGAAATGCTAAATGGAGTCTTTCCTGTTTTCTTCGAATGAGTGAGAAGAGCCCAGAGCTAAAACAAGGTGTTTTTAAATCCCTGTGTGTGTGTGCGTGCGGGGGCGGTGGGGGTCAGAGAACTGCCACTCTGTGACCATCACTTTCCTGCATGCTTTTTTAAAGGGGTGGTTTCTGCAGAGCCGGCTGTTGCATTGCTCTCATCCTTCACACCCATATAAGAGGGTTGGAGGGGGCGGGGACTGGGGGAGATGTCACCTTTGGTGGAATCTCCCTCAGACCAGGGTAACATTCACATGAGAGGTAATCTTTTGTCTGAAAGCTGGTGAGCCACTGTCTCAGAAAGAGCTCCCTGTGCCCAGGCCGTACAAAGCTAAGAAAAGGAGTGGAAGGAAAGGTGCCATGTTTGATGGGACAAGGATAATAGGTTTCTTGGACACTGGTCTCAAGTGAATTCGTAGAAGGTGTCTTGGGATTTAAGCTTTCTGGCTAGTGTCCCACAGGAGAACAGCCCTTGCATCCTCCCCACCCTCACCCAACATATGTATGGACCCATCCGTGCCTCTCAACAAAGAGTTAACAGATGTGCCCCAGGAGTGAGCCAGGATATGGACGGCATCTAAAGTACAGGCCTTTGGCCAGTCAGAAAACTTGCCCCCACCAAGGTGGGGTAATTCACTTAGGGACTCTCTTTTGAACTTCACAAGGAAGTGAGCCAGCATTTCTTGCAGAGCATTTTCCAAAGATTTTATTTGAGCAGAACCAACTCTTAAATGCACTGTGATAGTGATGACAGAAAACAACCTGAAGAATAAGCCCAGGGAGAAGGCGGGGTGGGGAGACCACCTCACTGCACCCCCCCCAACCTACCCCAAGCCCGGAACCTCAAGCCTCACCTCAGCCGGAGACAGGTGCAGAGCTTTGTGTTGAATATGAGATTAAAGTCTAAATCAAAACGAAATGTTTAGCTGGTAATAGGGCAATTGAGAGGTTTTCACTAGTTGAAAGGGGAAGTTAGAACACAAAAGTTGAAGTTATTGAATGTAAAATAATTTCATGTTTTTATTCCTTACTGAGCGGAACTCAAAACAGTTAAACTTATTCATTAAATGGGAAGAAGGACTATAAAATATCCCTTCAGAAAGGAGGTCGCACATCAGTATTTACTTTCCCAGAAAAGTCCCTTTACCCGCTACTTGTAACATGTGAAGGAATGGAAATACCAACACAGTCCTAACACCTCCAGTGGCCTTTTGACTCCCACTGCTGTCCCCTTGCCTTTCTCCAGAAAGCAGAAGGCAATTGAGCAAGACAGCATAATCCAATAAGGAAATTCATTTTATTTATTTTTATTTTTAAATTAAAGTTTTGGGATGACATTGTTTAATAAGATCATACAGGTTTCAGGTGTACATTTCTATGATACTAGGTCTGTGTATCGCACTATGTACCCACCACCTAAAGTCAGACCATCTTCCGTCACCATGTATTAGGCCCCTTCCCCTCCTACCCCCTTCCTTCTGGCAACCACCACATTGCTGTCTGTGTCCATGAGTTTCTTGAGCTGGACTCCTGGCACATTTGGCTGAAGAAAACTTGCATGAGGGTAGGTAGGGATATTTCCAATAATACCTCTAGGTTATTATACAAAGGTGTGAGGCCAAGACACCCACATCCTTTACCATTCCTCTTTATTACCAATAGACTCACTAAGAATATAACAATAGAGAGCCGGCTGGTTTAAACACAAAAATAAAAACCTTTAGCCCTGGCTGGTCTAGCTCAGTGGATTGAACGCCAGCCTGTGAACCAAAGGGTTGCAGGTTCAATTCCCCAGTCAGAGCACATGCCTGGGTTGTGGGCCGGGTCCCCCAGTGAGGGGTGCATGAGAAGCAACCACACATTGATGTTTCTTTCCCTCTCTTTCTCCCTCCCTTCCCCTCTGTCTAAAAATAAGTAAAATTAAAAAAAAAACAAAACTTTAGATGCACTTGCTTTTAATAATGCTAGTCCTATCTAGAAATCAAGTTATAAATAACCAACAGAAACCCACTTACTAGTTGTTAGTTCCATCAATATACCAGCAAGGATGGAAATCCTCAAGGTCATTTGCTCCTTTGTTTTTCAAACTGAAAAACTGATTTAGTTGACATCAATTACATGTGTCTTGGCCAGCATTTAAAAAAATAAAATAGGATAGAAAATATGAGAATGCATGCATGTAGTAAGGATAACTACGTCATGAACTTTGCAGTTGCTTGCCTGATTGTATGTTTGTGAGTTTGTGTCCTGGGACACAAGTGTATTTTTCACTCTGGTTTCAGTTAAGCTCATAAGTCACTGATCTAGATGTTCGCGTCTAAGATTCCAGGTCATTCCATTGTGTATTGTAAATTTTGGAACTGAAGCCCAGAATGGTAAAGACACTTGTCCAAGGCCAGTAGGAGCAGAGTAAAGCTGGGACCCACATGTCAGTCTCCTGGCTAATGTTCGCCCCTCGTCCCACCAGCCTGGAGGCCATGGCGACAGTAACAGCCGATACTGAGTGAGTGATTACATTGCGCCAGACACTGCACTAAATATATCATCTTATTTCATGGAGAAAGGGGGCAAATTGGCTTTGTGTTTTGTTTCAAGTAAATGTTTGTGACTAAACAGTGACTGAGATCAGTGTTGTCGTCCGTGGCAGGATTAAATACAGAAGTTGTGAGTAAACATTTAAGGTTTTTATAGCAATTTGTCAGAATAATTTTATGTCTGTTGACTCTAGTAATAAAAACATTGGCTTGCATTTTGTGTCTTTAATTTTTTTCTAGCAGTTAATTTTTATTGTGTTTTATAAAAGCATTAGACTATGATGGATTGGCAGTGAGAACAAACTGGTCCTTCACCGTGGATAGTTTGTGAAGCACTGAATTAACACCCAGCAAAATTGACCTTCTTGTCGGTGGATGCCTCTTTCCTCCATTTGAAGTGCCAGGTGGTCACAGCTAGCCTTGGAAGGGGCAGATTTCTGGATGCAAGCCCGCTAACAGCAAAGTAGGGGTTACTATGGTATCTAGAGTGCTGGGGAGGGGGGACTTCTTATTCTAGAAATAGCTCCCCTTGTGTTGAGAGGGCCAGTGGAAACTGCACTAACATCAATAAATACCCCAAAGCTTTCAGTTACTTCAAAGTTTCCAGAAGAGGGACTGATGGGGATGCGAGGTTTGCCTTCCCCCTTCTGAGAAAACAGAAAGAGCCCCTTCCTTGCAAAGCTCTCCCTGAGAGAAAAAGCTAAACACAGAACAAATTAAATTCTCATTCCCCAAGATTCTCGGCCAGAGCGGTAAGAGGCAGAGGGACCATGCCACAGAGGTCTCTGGGAAAACAGGCTGATTAAAGGGAGCCTGTGTATCTCCTGGACTCGCAAGCTCTGTGGAGAGAAGCACACTTCATAAATCCTTGAGGACTGCTTGTTGGCTACATCCTCAGGTTTGTACGAAGAACTGTTGTGAGTGAATCAGTGTGTCTTTGTTTGCATCTTCTGGAATTCCGAAGATTGCAGCCAAGGAGCTAGCAAGGTTGAGCACTGGACCGAGCATTTAATCAGCTGAACACTTCCTTATGTTTTCCTGGTTTGTTCTCATAACAAGTGGCCGTAGTCCAACTCCTAGCAACATGTGATTGTGGAATGTTCCCTCCTGAGGAATACTGCCTGGGTTTTTCATTCTGAACACACTGAAAATCTCTGAAGATGCAGATGATTTTGTTGTTGTTGTTGGACGGTAATAAAGTAAGCTAACTGTACTGCCGTGTGCCCAGTGTTTTACATACGTTATTACAAAGTGTTGAAACCACTCTGGCCAAAAACTAATGCTTAGAAAAGTTAGGTCACTTACCTGATGTAACACAGTCCAAGTCCCAGTTTCTGTGTTTCTAAATTTTCTACAGGTTCTCTTCCTTGCACAGATTAGTCAATGCCAGAACCCCAAAGTCATGAAATTTTCACTTACTCCTTTCTTCCATCTGAAAACAGTGTCAGGATCCACTTCCTTTTGGTTTTGAATTTGAATACACATACCTGTTGAATAATTCACGAGTGGGACGATGCTTTTAACTGTGGGTCCTGCAAGCCGGAAGTCCTCATGGTAATAATAGCTAACACTGAAGACTTTCTCCTGAACTTGCCTGTGCTGGTAACTTTTATCCGCATTGTCATACCTAATCCTTTCACAGAACCACCTGCCCATCCCTGTCCCTTTTCCTGCTTTATTTTCTCATAGTACTTTTACTGAGTATGTTCACACCAACACTTCACTTTCCTTAGTGTGTTTCTTGCTACCTCCTCCCCACAAGAATGTAAGCTCTATGAGGACTGTGTGTGTTTTTATCTCAGTGATATACTTCCCCAGTAGATAGAGCCAGGCCTGGGACATAATAGGTGCTCAAATATTTGTTGAGTGAATGAACGGTCCTTTTAGGTAAATATCACTGTCATCCCCATTTTATAGGTAAGGAAACCGAGGTTTGTGGAATTAAATAATGTGCATGACATGGAAGCTTTTTTTTTTTTACTTGAAAATTAGTTTTTACATTTTAGTGGCAGTAATAGCTTCCTTTTTTCCACTATATTGTTGGAGTGAGAAAACACAAAAAGGTTGGTTTGGCACTTCAGGTACCCACCTTAGAGTGGATAAGCAGTATGTAATTCTTGAATATGTATGTTGGACTTTTTTATGTTAGTAACTATAGCTAATACTAAGTTTAAAAATATATTTTTCTCTTCTCTTCTATTGTGGTGCTCCCAAGTTAAAACAGTGAAGAAAAAGGCTCACATAAATGACTCACTCACACAAGACTGCTACTGCTGGAGTAGTTGCGGGCCTCTCATGAGAGAATTGCAGAGTTGCGAAGACGTTGGGAGATGTCTAGCCCAGCCTCTCCTCCCCTCTGCATGCCCCAGAGCCAGATTGTGGGACTCAGGTCCTCCCCATTGGACAGCGTGTTCCAGTGATGGACAGCTGCATTGTCATTGGATGACTGCATTGTTAGAAAACTCGTATTAAGCTGAAATTTATCCCCAGGTAACTTCTACCCGTTGGTCTGAGCTCTGCCCTCCAGGAAATGACATAATAAATGAAATTGTCCTTTCACATGCCAGCCCTTAAAATATTGGTTTATTTGTACTTATTCTTGGGCTTGTCTCGTCCTAGTCTTTCAAACATTCCTTGTGAGGCATCTTTCCAGCTGTGTTCCCATCCATCTTGCTCCCTTTGGCATGCTGTCCAGCTTGTTCACGTCCAGTTTAAATGTGTTATCCAGTCCTGCAGGTGTGGTATTGGAATTATAGCCATAGTTTTTTGGCAGTCACACCGCTCTGTTAGTTCGTCCACACCCCTACAACCTTTAGTGTGAACTATGTTCCAACTCTAGTGGGAAAAAAGTGCTGCACAGATGGAACCACTGATTACTGATGATTTTGAAAAATAATAGGTCTGTGGACACTGTCTTCCATGTCTCTGTGCACTCCTCCTGCCATACTCGAGAAGCTTATGATGAGGACAACCATTTATTGCATTCAGACTGTGTGGAAGACACTGTCCTATTTAACTTTCTAAACAACTGTATTTGTAGATAGTATTAAACTCTATTTTGTATTTGAGACTGAGATTAGAACGGATTAATGTGTTTAAGATCACAGCGTTTGTAACTGGTGGAGCATGGATATGAATCTTGTTTGACTCTAAGTCCCAAGCTTGATAAGATACATTTCTAGGAGTTACAAAAAGGATAAGTTTAGCAATCCAAGGCTCCTATTTTCATTCACTCTGAAAAACAAGCACAGGGAGGTATTCTAAAGGAGTTGGTATCTTCTTCCTATTCTTTGAAAAAAGAAAAAAGGATACAAATTACCGTGTTCCTATTCTATGCCATTTGTTTCATATCTGTTTATCTCATTTAGTCCTCAGGGCAATTCTATGAGGGGAGTTACTGTTATCAGTACCATTTTACAGGTGAGGAAACCGTGGCTCAGATAGGATAAAGCTAGGATGCCCACACAGCTAGCTGACCAGAGGCTTTCTGTCACACTATGCCACCTTTCTCACAGAAGGTTCTTAACGCTGCCTCACTCCCAGCGGATATCTGGCTAGACTGTCACCCATGTTGATCATCCCCTCTCTTCTCCTGTGCAGTGTGTCCAAACTTAGTCAATTACCAAATTACCTCAGTGGAAAAAACCCTTACCAAATTAGATGATCATTCATTCATTATTAAAGGTTTCCTATACTTGTAGCTTTAGGCCAAGGATTAACCAAGTAAGAAGGTTGCATAAGTTAATGTGGTCCATTGTGCCCCCTTCCACTCCAGTGGTTTGACCCCACCCATGAACTCATGGTGAGTGCAGCACCTGATCATTTAGTGATGCGATCCCTGAGGGTTGTGACCCACCAGCCTTCAGACTGAATTAAGTAACTTGCCACATCATAGCTACAGAAATAATTTATTTAGGGACCACTAGCAGGAATCTTACCAAATCACATTACTAATCATTGCATTTGTATAGAACATAAACGTTTACAAAAATACTTTTTACTTACTTACGTCCATTCGTTTGTCTCTATAACCTGGTAGCGTATGTCTGTATAACCTGGTAGCGTAGGCTGGGCAGGGGCACATTGCCCTGTTTTACAGATGGGGAATCAGAAACTCAGAGAGACCGACTTGCTCAGAGCCTCACCATGTCTAAGGGGCAGCATCCAGACACAGTCTGTTCGGGCTGTGAATCCTGCGCGTGTACTGCATTATCCCTTCTCTTCACTCCTCTCTTTACACTAAACTCCTTGTACATCTCTGCCCTTGCCATTGGCCTGTTGGCCGGGAACCGTCACCAGCTCAGAAGGAACTGAGCTGGACCAAGCTATAGCTGCTGCTTTTTTTCAGGCTCCACTTCCCAAGCCATCTGGTCCTTCTGACTTTCCACAAAACAGATGCAGTGGTTCGCAGGCTGTCATCCATCTTCGCCATCCCTTGAGAGCCCAGCGACGTTCTGCAGCGCCAAGCTGCTGTAAATGCTCTTTGTGCCCAGGCTGGTACCTGTGCCTGTTAATCCTAAGGCCACGCTAACCATGTGAAAAACTCACAACTTCACTTAATTTCTCTGAGGTGGACAGCAAGTCAAGAAAGTGCCCTGGAGGCCAGGGCTTTCCTGTAGGTTGGCTCGAAGACGGACATCTGATCTGAAGCGTGCTCTGCATTGCCCAGTGGCAGAAGCGGCGAGCTCCATACCACCCGGCTCAGAGTCAAAGCCTGCCGACCACCCTCCCCAACCCTACCTCTAACCCCGTCAACCGCTAATCTAGTCTCCATTTCTAAAATGTCGTTTCAGAAATGTTATGTGAATAGAATCATATAGTATGTAACCTTTGGAAATGGCTTTTTCTGCTCAGCATAATTCCCTGGAGATTCAAGCCTTCCTATACGGTTTTGTTTTTGTTATCTAAAGTCCATACAGTAAAAATTTTAAATTTATTGTTTAGTTTTAATTAATTTTTTAAAATTTCACTTAGATTTTTGTTTCACTTTTAATTAACCAAACTCCATAGCCAGTGCCACTTCCTGGTCAGGAGAATTTGTGTATTACTTAATCTTTCTGAGACTCCATATCTTCACCTTTAGAATGAGCATAATAATTAGACCTCTGTATTCGTT
Source organism: Mormoops blainvillei (assembly GCA_004026545.1). NCBI lineage: Eukaryota > Metazoa > Chordata > Mammalia > Chiroptera > Mormoopidae > Mormoops > Mormoops blainvillei. The sequence continues at coordinate 287,503 of PVJD01000404.1, read as the reverse complement.
TGACATCTCAAAGTTTCAGGGACGAAAAGCATCCATAGTCCCCTCATTGATGGAAGGTTATTGTAAACATGCAAGACAATGTCTTTAGCCACAGAGTAACGTCAAGTCCCAGTACTTCAAGGATTGGGATAAACAGCAGGCCTGGTGCATTATTTTAGGGGGAACAACATTAGATTTGATGATACACCTTTTCTGTGACCCCCTGTCATTCTTACTGTCCAGGAGAAAGGATCTGGCTATTCCCAAAATAGAGAATAAGGGGCCCTCACCACACCCCTTAAAGGCATTGTCTGCTCTCACGGCCCTCTTGTAGACCCATGGCGGAATCTTTAAACCTCTCTGTCTGGCTATCTATCAGAACCAACCAAAGATGGAGGCTGCCTTGGGAGGTGATGCCGTGTCCCTGGAGGTATCAGGATGAGGACTCCATAGCAGATACGGGACTAAAAGCGGAGAATACAACTGATGCCTGGTTCAGCCGTTAGTAGATGAAGAGCAGTATTTATCTTACTCTGTATAGTACAAAATGAAAAGTCTGCACTTAGTCAACATTCTCAGAAGGGGACTTTGGATTTGAAAGGTCTTTAGGCTTAATGGACCCCTCCCATGGAGGATGGGTGTTTCACACAGGGTTGTTATAAGGAGCAAAATTCAATGTCCAAGAATACCTTTGGCCAACTATAAGGCACTAGTAATTTCACAAAGTTACCTGACTTAATATAAATTCAGTCTCATTTAAGTAGTGCTTTGGTTACGTGCCACTGGAAAGAAATTGTGTGTGTGTGTGTGTGTGTGTGTGTGTGTGTGTGTGTGTTAAATAACCTGGTTTGTCATAACTAGGAAGATTAAACAGGAAAATTTATATTTTTATACACACACACACACACATACATATGTGTGTATGTACTTGCTTGTGCTTCTGAAAGAAGACAGTAGAGTTCAGTACAGAGCTGGAAACAAGGCCCCTGGTTCCTGGAAAAGCCTGTGGACAGGAACATACAGACCCAGATGACAGCTTCTGAGTTTCCTGTGATAAGCGTTACAGAATGGCCAACAGGTAGGAACAAAGGTCAATCGCCAGGCATGTGCAGGCTGCTGGCTGTGACATAGCATCTGAAACAAACATAAATCATTGAAAGCGTACAAGCTCTGGCTCCTTCCTCAGACTCCACATTTGAGATGCAGAAAGGAACTAAACTACATCTTACTTAATCTAACAGTTTCTTCCCTTTCCAGCTTTCAAAATAAGACCTTCTTTCAGATCAGCTCCGGACTGGGGAAATGAGAGGATCAACCACCTGGGACGAGCCCATCCCCCCTGAACACTGTAAATAGCTTCTTCCATTTGGCAGGGATCCCCCCCCCCCCATCTTGGTAATGAGTACCTGCTGGCTGCCACTGACCCCCTGCCGAAGCCAGCCGTCGGGAGCACAGAGGGAGGTCTGTGTGTTCCTGTGCTTCTCTGTGTCTCAGCAGCCAGCTCTGCCTGCCTCCACTGGGCATCGGCACTTCGGGAACTCCTAAGACCAGCTCACAGATCCTCATTTTCCATGATGAATCCTACTGTCTTGATTTTGGGGAACTGTGATAGGAATATATCTTTGCATATCCCTCTCCACGCCAAACCCAGTGTCTCTTCACCTATTGTGTTCCCTTTTACCCCAGGAATTGCCATATTTTCTTGTCTTTCATGATTTTTCTGCCAGCTCGACCAAAATGTGAACTCCTTCAGCGCGGGGACTGTCTTTCTCTTTGGTATCCCCTGCCCCTAGCAAAAGGCCTAGCACATAATAGATGCTCTATAAATATTTATCAGCTGAGCACAGAAGAACCAGAATGCATCCACAGGAAGGTGAACAGGATAGAGAAGGCCCTGGAACCCAGGTCACATGGGGAGCTGTGCTTGTGGGAGAGAGAGGAGTGGGTAGGGAGGCTAAGCTGCACAGAACAATGGGCCCCCAAGGATATCCATGTCTTTATCCCTGGAACCTGTGAATACGTTATGTTACATGGCAAGGGGGAATTATAGTTGCAGATGGGATTAAGGTTATTAATCTGACCTTAAAATGGAGAGATTATTGTGGCTTGTCCAGGTGGTCCGTGTAATTATGGGGTTCTTAAAAGAGGGAGGCAGAAGGGTCAGAGTCAGAGGAGACATGATGACAGACGTAGTGGCCGGAGTGACATAGCCACAAGTGAAGGAATGCAGCAGCTAATGGAAGATGGAAAAGGGAGAGAGCAGATTTCTTCTAGAGCCTCCAGGAGGACACACATCTCTGCGGACACCTTCATTTTAGCCCTGTAAGGACCATTTCGGACTCCTGACCGCCAGAGTTGTTAGGTAATAAATTTGTATTTTTTTTAAAAATGTATTGACTTTTTTGGGGTGACATTGGTTAACAAAGTTATATAGGGTTCAGGTGTATGAGTCTGTAATGCAACCTGCGTATTGTATTGTGTGTTCACTACCTAAAGTCGAGTCTCCTTTCATCATCATTTTAAATTTGTATTTTTCGAACCTCTAAATTTGTGGTAATTTGTTACAGCAGCAGTAGGAAAATAATATAGAGGCTAAGCTGGGGTGGGGGATGTGGAAGGAACCTCAGGAAAGAACCTAGCAGGAAGCATGAGCCTGGGAAAGGAAATGGCCGTGTGATAGTATCTCAGTCAGCATCCAAAAAGACCCCAACTGAATCGCCGTAGATCAAAATTGGTTGATGGTAAGATCAGCATTGGCTAACAGCTCAATATTTGGGAGGCTGCCTCTAGCTTCCCAAGCAGGAACTGTCTTTAATAACTTGAGACATTAGCACATGGTGTAAAAGTCAACCAGACCTGGGGTTGAATTCTCTGCTACCCATGACTGTGTGATCTTATACAAGATATGTAACCTCTCTAAGCCACAGTTTTCTTATCTACAAACTGGGATAAATTTATTTCTTAACTAGGAGAGTTGTTGTGAAGATTATATAAGATAATACATGTAACATGCTTAACATAATGCCTGTCATATAGTAAGCAATAATTGGTTTCTATTACTAAAAATATTCACACAATCTTAGGAAACTTTATAAGAAGTGTTTGAGGCATCCATACACTTCCTACTGACTAGACCATATGTAGAGTCTGTGGTGAATTCGGGGAGCAAAAGTCAAAGAACAACCAGGATGGTTGAAAGACCCCAAACCAGGTCAGATTAAAACAATATCCAAAGGAATGGGGACATTTGACATGAAGCGATTTGAAATATTTTCAGGACTGGCTACCTAATTTGTGGAGTCCAATGCAAAAATGAAAGAGTTGGTTCCCTCATTCAAAAAATTATTAAGAATTTTTCAAGATGACAACAGGAGTCCTTCTAAGCACAAGGCCCTGTGCCCAGTTTCACACACTCACGAAGCCACCCCGGTATATTATCGTGTAAGAAGTGATAGATTCACTCTGTGAGGCAGTGGTGACAGCAGCAGCAAGAAGATGAAGAAGTTCAAGTTCTTGAGAGATGATGATGATGGGGACCATGATCAAAGTGAAAATAACACGTAGAGAGATGGTGAGAAGGAAGAAATGGAATGAGATGTGTCTGAGCAGCAGTAGGAGGAAGACTGTTGTGTTGTCCCTGGACCAGCAGAGCATCCCCTGCAGTACAACCACACTTGCTGGTACTCCAGGAAAAGCCCCGGTGGGCCCACTGGCTCACAGCTGTGAACAGAACATCACACAGATGCGTACCTTGGCCTCTGTGGGGCGGCTCTGGAGGTTTTACAGCCACGTAGTACCTCCCTAGAATCTGACAGGTGGCTTCTATCTCTTGAAAGAAAGAATTGAACCCGTGTTGGAGAGAACTAGCAAATAAAAATGGTGGCAAGTAGGTTACTTGACTATGTGAGGGCTTGGCATCCTGTTCCTGGGAGGATGTCATCCTGGCCCTGTTGGGGGAACAGTTCATGGTTGGGGAGATCTGTGGGCCTGTACATCAGGAGGTTGCAGGAAGACATTATTATTTCAATATGGAGTAAAATTGGCGGCAACCCAGCAACTACAATCCAAATCTGATGTGTATGTGTATGGTCCAAATGGATGGGAGGGCTCCAGCCAGTCCTTCCATCAGCTCCCAGCAGGGACGCCCCTGAGGGGCATGCTCCCCATCTGTCCTCATCCTGGAGGGCGTATTCTGCTAGACGCCCTCCAGCATTGATGATTTCATACGGCAGAAAAATGGAAAATGTGACTTTGTAACAGATAAACTTTGTTTTAATGGGGTTCTGTGGAGGAGTGTTCAACCTTTTGTTTGCTCTGTGCTGTCCAGATGCCTCTTGGGCATTCTGTTGGGCTCTTCTCACTCTTCCCGGGCTGTGTGAAAGGCATCGTGACCATGTGTACAAGACAGAGCTGTTGCCTGAGAGTTATCATTATTATGAATGTCTATGCATCCAGGAACAGCTTTTTGTTGGAGAGTCCTGGAATGGCTGTAAATGCTCTCTTCTAGCTCTACCATTAAATCATTGGGATGTTTTGTTTATTTCTGCGCCCTCTTCCCCGAAGCCCATCACTTTCTGAAAGTGTTGTTGCAGATTTTGGTGTCATCTCCTGCCTATGCTCTTGTCTGCCCCCGCCTGCAGCACTCTCTTTCCTTTTAGGCACTGCTACACTTAGAATTTTCATTCTGTGGACCACACTGGTTTTATCGAGGCTGCGTCGAAAGTAGGCCTTGGTAAATTACACTGGAGCAGGATCCAGTGTGATCAGGAGCTAGATTATAAAATATGTTCCACGTGTAGGATTTGGAGCTGAGGGCAGTGACTGAAATCACTTTCCCAGATGATCAGAGCCTGTGCGTCAGGCCTGTTTCTGTGGGTTCTCGAGGGCACCTCATAGAGGAAGGGAAATGGAAACCTGGTTGTTACCAGGCATCAACATTTAATATGGTAAAGTCTGTAATTCTGAAACTAGGACACCTAAAGAAAAGGCAACCTCGATGGGTGGTTTCATTTGCATGGATGTGCCTGTCTGCAGTGGTTGGAAAAACATACTGTCAGGCCTCATCACCTGATACGTATGTTAGCAAATGTGCTCTGATCCTGGATCCCCGTATAGTAATTTTCTGAAGGCTGATGCAGGCGTGCTGAAAAAATGACCAGTCACTCATCAGAGCACCTAGGATTCAAGTAAGTGGTGATTAACAGTCCTATGGCAACCTCCAAGTAGCACTCACTGTTGTAATGGACTCTTCTGAGCAAAGGCTGCAGTGCCTTAAATGAGGGCTTTTCATTAAAACATGCCCTCGAAGGCTAGAATACCTAGGCACCTGGTGTAGGAGAAGTCATACGAGGGTAACAGGCATTTCTTTATTGTGCTTATCTTACTCTTTTCCTACTTTTTAACTTCTGAACACCCTCTAATTACCACCATTTGGGGGTGCCTTTTTCTAAAAGAATGGAGAAATACAGGGGGCCAAAAAGAGGGGCTTTCCTTACAGGTAAAGGTAGATACAGTAAGGTTAACTGGTGCTCCAAGAATGAATTTCTAAGTACTTGCCAGTGGAGAAGTAGCAGAGGCTGTGACAAGAATGATTACACTATTGGAGCAATTGTCTACTGCTGTGATAAATAAAAATATCAGGGGGGAAGAAAAGGGATGGATTTGACCCCAACAGAGAGAACTAGAATTAAAGGGACGAAACTACAGGCATAACATCAGGGAAAACATTGTAATATGCTAAGTAAAGATAGGAGAAACTTTGGCACTTTTGTCTTCAGAGGTACTCAAGCAGAGGGTGGGCAGCCACTTTGCAGTTACTTTATACTGGAGGGTAGAGAGCTGCTCCGCCCTAAAAGTGTTCAGAATCTGAAGGAATAAAAAATTAATTGCATGACTTCTCAAATTCATTTCCAGTTCTGAGAGTTGGTGGTTCTATCAAATATTTTTGTATTTTTTATTTTTCTTTTTAAAATTTTAAAGATTTTATTTATTTTTCAGTGGAGGGGAAGGGAGGGAGAAAGAGAGGGAAAGAAACATCTGATGTGGAAGAGACACATCGGATTGGTCACCTCTCGCACACTCCCAACTGGGAACTCAGTCTGCAATCCAGGTATATGCCCTGACTGGGAATTGAACTGGTGACCTTTTGGTTTACAGGCTGGCACTCAGTTCACTGAGCCATACCTTCCAGGGCTCTATCAAATATTTTTTAAAGGGGCATTTAAAGAGCCCTCAAACTTTTCTTAGAAAAGTAATGTAATTTTTGAACAATATGAAACACACACACACACACACACACACACACGCACACACACACTCTGTTCCTGCCATCACAGGTTTTGATATATTTTCCCTATTGTGTTATTCCACTTATATACAGCTTTCCTGTTTATGCATTTTATTGCATACCATTCCATGAAATGGACATCATATAATTTGTTATTCCCTAGGTACTGGGTTGCTCAGCTCTTTCCAATGTTTAGTTATTATAAAGAGCAATGCTCTAGATATTTTTTTCAGGTATTTTTGAATATACAGGTTCTCTTTGCTTGAAATACTTTATTAGAGTTAGAGTTTATTTCGTTGCAAGTTACACAGCTCATTGGAGCAGCTTAAATAAAAGAGGCTTTGTTGATAAGAACAATCACAAAAATACAAAGTGCAAGACACACCTAGAAACTGGAAAGTTGTCCAACACACCCCATCTCCCTTTCCTTGTCTCTTGTTTTCTTTAGAAGGTCAAGTCTTTCTCTGCCTGCTCTTGGTTCCTTCACTTTGGCTCATACGGAGCTTTGACTTGCCTTGGAACCAGAGACCACGAGTCTGTATCAAGAGTCCAGAGCCGGCCACTAGCTGATTGGAATGTCTGTGTCTCTTATATTAGATTCCTAAGCAAGAGTCTGATTAGCCAGGCTCCCCTGACTTTGTGACCTGTGCTCTCCGGTTGGAGGGGAGAGGGGATGGGCGGCGGAGCCAGGGTTCTGGAGCCTGCCTCGATTCAAATCAAGCTTCTCTGTGTCTCTACTTGCTAATCTGCAAAATGAAGATAACACTGCACCTACTGCCTGAGGTGATTGGGAAGATGAAATAAAATAATTCTTGCAAAGGAATATAAGACGGGCCCCTGAGACTCTCTGTAGGTCCTATGCATTAACTCTTAGTTTTAAAAAAAAATCTTAAGGAAAATATACATAACAAAGTTTACCATTTTAACTGTTCTTAAGTGTACAATTCAGTGGTGTTAGGTCCGTTCACGTTGTTGTGCAGCCTTCACCACTATCACCCCCAGAACTTTTTCATCATCCCAAACTGTTGCTCTTGTTTTACATTATCATTATTATAATTATTTCAAATATGGCCACTTGGGTCCAGCCTCCGGAAGAGTGTAATGGAGACTCTTCCCGAAGAAAGGAACAGAGTGAGTAACTCTCCAAGTGCTACTGAAAATACACACTTTTACAACTCTTTAAGTCTTACAGGGCACCTTCACACATTATTTTACGCAGTCTTCCCAAGGAAGGACCTCTTGAAGTAGGAAGAGGTTATAGTCCTTATTTTACAGGAGAGGAAACTGAGGTTCAGAATATCTGTTTTGCCCAACGTCCCTCATCTTATTTGGAGACTCAGGACTCAAAGTCAAATCTTTCCTTTTTTTTTTTTTTTTTTTTTGGTGCCTTTTCCATGATAGCTCAGAGATCTGATTACTCAGCCAGGCTTTATACTGAGTTGTTTGTATTTCCTATTACATACTCTATTTCAGGTTATGAGAAGGAAGAGAAGAATTCTCAAACTGGAAATTGTGGGTGGGCTCTCTCTGGGAAGCACAGGCCTACAAAATATCTGACAGTTATTTAGTGTACCAGTTTCTTTTCTTGCCTTTTTTTTGTATATTTTATTGATTATGCTATTACAGGTGTCCCATTTTTTTCTCCCCTTTATCCCCTCCACCCTGCACCACATCCCATCATCCCCACATCTCATAGCTTATGTCCATGGGCCGTACATATCAGTTCTTTGGCTTTTCAATTTCCTATACTATTCTTAGCCTCCCCTGCCTATTTTTTTTTTTTTAGTCAACATTTTCCAGCCACCACTTTCCCCAGCCCCACCCATCCCTACCTCCCACCCTCAAATCTTCCCCCATTTGGCTTTGTCCACGGGTTCTTTATGCATGTTCCTTGGTGACCCTTCCCCACCTTTTCCCGTTACCCTCTTCCCTCCTCCCCTCTGGTTACTGTCAGTTTGTTTTTTATTTCAATGTTGCTGGTTATATTTTGCTTGCTTGTTTATTTTGTTGATTAGATTCCACTTAGAGGTGAGATTCTGTGGTACCTGTCTTTCACCACTTGGCTTACTTCACTTAGCATGATGCTCTCCATTTCCATCCATGCCGTTGCGACAGGTAGTAGCTCTTTCTTTCTGCTGCGTAGTATTCCATTGTGTAAATGTACCACAGTTTTTTGATCCACTCATTTACTGTTGGGCACTTAGGTTGCTTCCAATTCTTGGCTATTGTAAATTGTGCTGCTATGAACATTGGGGTGCACAGGTTCTTTTGAACTGGTGTTTCAGAATTCTTAGGGTATAATCTCAGCAGTGGAATTGCCAGGTCAAAAGGCAGTTCCATTTTTAGTCTGAATTGGGTAGAACTGATTCATCTGGTTCTTTCTGCCCATTATCTGTCTGTGTCTATAAGTTTCAATTTTATATCCCATATATGAGTGAAATCATATGAGTCTTGGCTTTTTCTGACTGACATTTCACTTAGCACGATATTCTCCAGGTCCATCCATGTTGTCGCAAATGGCAATATTTCATCTTTTCTTATGGCTCAGTGGTATTCCATAGTGTGTGTGTGTGTGTGTATATATATATACACACACACACACACACCGTGTGTCCAGGTCCATCCATGTTGTCGCAAATGGCAATATTTCATCTTTTCTTATGGCTCAGTGGTATTCCATAGTGTGTGTGTGTGTGTGTATATATATATACACACACACACACACACCGTGTATATATACATATATATATATATATATATATATATATATACACTCACACACACACACTATATCTTCTTTATTCAGCCTCTATCGAAGGACACTGGTTTTCTCCATATCTTGGCCACTGTGAATAATACCTGGGCTCTGGAAAACGTGAGGGCAGAGTGGGCTAGAGATGCCTGAGGAGAGACTGGGGATGGAGGCTTTGGGGAGAAAACTGAGAGAGTAGCCGCTGGGATCCCAGTACTGAGTCATCCCCCGTGAGGCAGCCTAGTATACCAGTTTCCATCCTAACATATAGGAAAAGCAATAATAATTTAACTTTATTATACAATGTGGCAATTCTGTGAAAACCAAGGAGTAGAGGACTTGGTTAATGGACCTCAACCCTTACCTTGAAAAAGTCCTGAAATATTACGGGAAACAAATGGCATTACTGAGTGGGTTTTTAAAATGAGATAGAGAAAAAGATGCCATTAGAATTGAAATGGGTGAGTTTCTGCTGGTGTTTTATCATTTGTACAGAGAAACATATTTTGTCTGATTGGCTTGATTAAAATTTTTTTAGTGAAAAACACCTCTGCCAAATGCCAAAGTCTTCATTTTATACAAAAACCACAAGAAGAAAGCTTGTATGGACTCAAGTTACCCTGCAGCACCTTTCTAACAATTAGATTAATGTTTGCTATTAGGCAATCTTTCCATTAAATTAATGTGACTTTTTGGATTAGACACTCACTCATTTTCCATTTGGCACTCCAACTTATTTCCTTGTCACTTGTTCTATAAGAAAATAACTCAGGATAGCTGAACATCTCAACGTGATGTGCCTTTATTATGTCTGTTCTGATCATTCCTTTGTATAAAATTTATGGATTCTCTTTTTCATATTAAGTCACAGATCTTCTCTTTGGCTTTTAATCTTATCCAACCCCATCTATGCCACCCTGATCTCACACTATCTATGCCACTCTATTTTCCTTAGCTCTACAATGTCAGTTATGTTGATTTCCTTGCAAGTCTCAAATAGGTCATATCCAGCCAATCCCCATGTCTTTATCCATGCTATACTTGCATTTCCCTTTATTCATGTGAAATACCTTTCTCCTTCATCCACTCTGAACATTTTCATTCTTCACTGCCAACAATATCCAACTTATTCTCTAAGGTTTTCCTGACAACTTCAACTCATACAGATTTCATCCTTCAGTGAGGTTTTATAGCTTTTATATACTACTATCATTTATTTAGCCCTTATTCAGTGCCAAGCCCATTACCTCTATTGCTCATTACAGCCACACAAGGTAATTATTGTTATCCTAATTTTATAGAAGGGAAAACTTAAGTTCAAAAACCTTAGATAATTTTCCCAAGATCATGTACCCTAAGTTGCTAAGCTGAGGACTGAGCATCAGCGGTGACTGATTCTCTTGCTTCGTGGACTATCTCTTAGCTGTCTACTATGTGGAAGTGTTCTCTAAATGTTTATAATGCACTAGTCTTCTCTCCTCAATTACTTCTTAAAATCGGGCACTGTAGCCATGGTTGGAGAGGTCAGTTGGTTAGAGCGTCGTCCCCATATGCCAAGGTTTTGGCTTCAGCACCCAGTCAGGGCACAAACAAGAATCAACCAATAAACGCATAAGTAAGTGGAACAACAAATCGATATTCCTCTCTCTTTCCCTTCCTCTCTCTCTAAAAAAATCAACCAATCAATCAAAAATTTTTAAAAATCAGGTACTGTATAATTCAAGAATTGCAGTCAGCTGCTAGGTACAGAGATACAGGGTGATGATGGGTTCAATAAGACAGAAGTTGATTTCTCTTTCACTTAAAAGGAGCCCAGGACTGATCATTTCTACCATAGTATCGTAGTCCTAGCCTCTTTTAGCTCTTCCGTCTTTTAGCCATCCCCAGGGTATGGGTCTTGTCCTAGTGTTTGCAGGATGGCTCCTGAAAGCCATCATATTTGTGTTCCAGGTAAGAAGAAGGCAAGGATGAAGGGGAAGGGATATGCTTCCTAGCAGAATTTTAAAGACTTTTTCCAGAAGCTCATCTTACAACTTCTGTTTATATCTTACTAGCTAACACATCTGCGTGGGAGGCTGAGAAATATTATATAGTCGAGTAAACTGATTCACCCAGCAATGAAGCTATTCTGTTTCTGAGAAATAAATGGGTATTGATCATATGTAGAAATGATCGAGTTTCAAAAATACAGGTAGTCGATAACAATAATGTTTCTCTTGATTTAGTGATTTACCACTTTTTTAACAATGTGACTTGTGATTTCTTTTATCACTCGAAACAAATATTCACTTTTGCACCTAAATAAATAAATTAATAAATGCTACTTAAAACATTAAAAAAAGAAAGAAAGAAATGACTGTTGAGCAGGCAACCAGTAGTCTCTGCTACAGGGATTCATGTCCCAGTCTTCTCTTATATTTTCATAGTGCCTAGAAGGTGCTCAAGAAACAATGGTAGGCAGTCTAATGCAGAGAAACGGAGACTGGCAAAAGGGAATTAGAAAATTGGTAAGTGAATAAACTGAAGAGGTGGTAGCACATGTGATTTCCAATTTATAAATACTTTATAAGAAAATAAATACCCATTGTTTTCTCCCTAATCAATCCTGCTGTCACTCAGATATCAGGTATGGAATGCTTATAAAGCTAACATCATGATGAAGAAAATGAGGCCAAGTCATTTGAAATTATTTTGAGTAGGTACACTGTTTCTTTCAGCCTTAATTCTTTGCATACATTTTATTTCCATTTATGAAACTGGAATAATAAAATGTCCTGTTTTTCAAAAGAACTCATTGTAAACAACCACTTCTGACAAAATGGCCAGTATTCAGGCAATACCTGAGGAGCCCTTAGAGAAAAAAAGTAAATTACATTTACAATAGAAATTAGTGCTATGCATTTCTGGAACTCTTCTGAGTTTCTTATTTTGATTTGCAAAATAATGAAAATGCCTGAAACAAAAACCTGTGGTAATCACCTCAAGTGTTTCCCCAATCCCCAGATTAACATCATCGAGAGAGGATCTTTGTTTGAGATTAAAGCACATTTTGTAATTTTAAATTTTGATACAATTTAAAATTTAAAAGACATTTGTAAGAAAAATACAAGGAACTCCAGTATCCCCTTTACCCAGCATCACTAATGTTTAGAATTTAGTCCATTTGCTGTATCATTCCCTCCCCTCCCACCCCCGCCCCGGCCCCGTCTCTCTCCTTGGTATGTGTATATGATTTCTTTCTGAAACTCTTGAGAGTGAGTTAGAGATATCCTATGTTAGGAGATCCCCTAAATACTTCAAAATGTTTGCTGAGGGAAGGATATTCTCTTACATAAGCACAGCAAAATGATCAAAGCAAGAAATTTAACACTGATGCAATACTAGTATCTAACACATGGTTCATGAGCAGTTGCCCCAATAACAAGTCATCTGTTTTATTTTCTCAGGCAAGAATCCAGTCTCAGATCACGCATTGCACTTAGCTGTCATGTCTCTATAACCTTCTTTAATCTGGAACAGTTTCTCAGCCTTCCTTTGACTTTCTCTAATGTGACATTTTTTAAGAGTCCAGGGAAGTTATTTGGTAGAATGCCCTTCAGTGTGGTTTTGACTGACTTGCCTGATGATTACATTCAGGTTATACATTTTTGGCAGGAATTCTAGAAAAGTGGTGCATCATGTTCGGAAGCTCATGGTACTGTTTTCTCTTGATGCCGGAGACGTTGACTTGAACAAGGCGTCTGTTAGATTTCTGTGCTGTAAATGTATTTTTCTTTTCTAACTAGTAAATAATTTGTAGGGAAGTTCTTTGAGACTATGTGAATATTCTCTTTTCATCTAATATTCTACTACTAGTTTTAGTATCCAATGATGATTTTCAAATTCCATATTGTTTGTATTAGTTGTCATTCTACTGTAAGAATAGATTTCTCTTCTAAGAGAAAGTTTCTGATGCAGTATGGCTACAGAACATTCATTTCTCACAGTTCTGGAGGCTGGGAACTTCAAGGTCAAGATGTGGGCCAATTCACTTCCTGGGAGAGCTCTCTTCCTGGCTTGTAGATGGCCATCTTCTCATTGTGTCTTCATAAGGCAGAGAGAGAGAGGACGCTAATGTCCCTTTCTAATTTTAGAAGGTCACTGGTTCCATCACAGGGGTCTCATGACCTCACCTAAACCTAATTACCTTCCAAAGGCCTTACCTTCTAATACCACCACATTGGGGATTAAGCTTCGACATATGAATTTTGGGAGACACAGTCAGTCCATAACAGACTTTATAAAGGAAAAACAACCTACCCCCAGTTTAAGAAGATGATATTTCCCTTGGACTGGGTAACTGTAATAGTAAACATTAAAGCCCATACATAGGAAAAGTAATTTCTTACTCTGTCCTCTTTAGTGTGACTCCTTAATTTTATTGTTATTTTTACTATCTAATGGTGAGAGAATTTGGCTACACTCCCCTTCTTTAGCCTTAAAGTCACATGTTGTTGCTGTCAGACAAATCTGAATTAAAATTCCACACTTGTGTTTGTGACATTGGGCACCTTCTTTGGACCTCAGTCTTCTTGCTCGTAAAATAGGGATGATAACACCTAATTCAGAAGTGTTGTCAGGAGGAGTAAATGCAATCATGTACATGCAGGCGTGTAACATAGTGTCTGATACAAAAAGCAGCTAACAAATATGTTTTCTGTCTAAAATAAAATTCCAGTTTTTAGTGATACGGCTTTGCAAGTTTCTTGACTTGCTTAAGGTTAGATGCTTGACCTTCACCAAGAAGTTGGATCGGGGAAACCCGTCCCTGGTGCCAAAAAGGTTGGGGACGGCTGGGTTAGTTGATCTTAGACAGGAAACATGAGAAAGAGGAAGATTTAGTGGTATCTCTCCATTATTAGATGGTTTGTGTGGTTATATCTATTTTATTCCTTCCTTCTTTCCTTTCATTTGACATAGATATAATGGCATTTGCTATATGCCAGTCATTATTTTAGGGATGCACTAGGGACAGAGCATCAGACAAAATTTCCTGACCTGACATCAGGTATATTCTACTCAAAGACAGTTGACAAATACAGAAAAACAATAAAGTCAGGAAGCGGAATAAGGACTGGGAGGCAGTTGCATTAGACAGTCAGAGAAGAACTCACTGATGAGGTGACATGTGATCAGAGACCTGAAGGAGATGAGGGAGCTAGTCATTACAGTGTCTGAAGGAAAAGCATTCCAGGCAGAGGAAACATTTCAATGTGAAGAAACCCAAGGTGCAGAGTGACTTACTGACAGTTCACCCAAGGGAGTCATAAAAGAAGCCAAGGCGGCTGTGTGGAGCACGACAACATTCTACTTCCCTTTTGTGAATATAATTATGGTCGAGGGCAGAGTGGTTAGATGGGTACTTGGAGTTGGGGTGGATGTGGAGGCTGCCACTCAGGCACCTCTTCAAGAAAGAACCTGCTTCAACAAATGCAGAGAGCTGACAGCCTCCAGCTGTAGCGCCTTCTGGGTCCACCTAGCATCTAAGGTGCAGCCCTTTCCCAAGACAGGGCTCGGCCAGGGACTGAGCCTGGTATAGATACCAGAACACGGCCACTGTTACGCAAGGTTAGACTCCTTCAAGGAGCTCCCTGTTAGGCTACCCGTGACATTTCCAGAGCTACATCACAGCCCGAGCCTCTCCTTACATAATCATCCTTCCTTCCCCTTTTCCTTTTACAAGTATTGGACCTGCATGATGGATGAGGGGATTTTCTGGTCACTCCTACACCCTCTTCCTTTTACCTCCCACAGGTATTAGTCTCCAGTAAGTTGCACTTCTAACCTCATCCCTAGAGAACCCAGGGGGCAAAGCAAAAATGCCCGTGAGGAAATTTTGCTCTGCCTCTACTACCCACGTAAATCAGGTACAGAGTCACAGAGATGGAAAGAGAGCAGTCCACAGTGATGTCAAGGGATAATCGAAGTTTCTAGATAATCACCATCTACCCTGCTACAAGCCATCTCAAATAGTATATGATCCAAGTGAAACCAACTTATTAAAAATGCAGTTTCAGAAACAGATTCAGAAATCAATATACTGATTTCAGCCAGACTGCTGCTGAGCATTTTTTATCAAGATATTCTGGAGTTTCCAAGGGAGCAGTCCCAAACCCTTAACCAAGTTTTGAGAAACAAGGGACCCACTGCTTAGCTACCATACTGGAATCTGAAGGGGCAGCGGGCATTGGCAGTGGGCGGCGGGGAAGGGGGGTAGTCGGCGCTCTTTTTCACTGCTGGAAGTCAGGCCATGAGAATCAGTGACATTTTCCAGGCCTCTAACTGAGGTGGTCATCTCTGTCTTCTACCCCAGGCTGTGTTCAAAGGCCACTGCCTGTGTCTGGCTCACCATGCCCCACTGACATTCCAACCTGAAGCCATTCTCAAAGTTGAGAGAACCACGCTGTCATCATGTAGCTGAGGTTACAGTCAATAATGCAATGATCCAAAGATTTTCTGGGTCAGAAAAGCAAATGCTTGGAAGGAATTGACTCTGGAGTGGCATCACTTGGAGGGAAGGTAGAAAAAGTTATGACTCATGATTTCAGAGTCAATACCCTTTATGTACCAGGCACTTTCTTGTGTTTATATTTCTAGAGCCACCCTCTAATGCCAGGATTATACTTTAAGGTAATCCCCTTTTTATGGTTTAGAAAAATGTGGTTTGGAAGGTTAAGTGATTTATCCAAGGTCATAATGCTAGCAAATAGCAAATAGATCTAGGATTCAAACTGGGTCTTCTGACTTTATAGTTAGTGATATTTCATGATTTACTGCTAGCTAACTGTTCTGTTGAATTCATCAGGATGCCGGTATCAGTAACAATACCCTGTGGCCTATCTCTTGGCTTAGTTGCATAGATAAAATCATATCAACTTTTAGTCATACCAGGGTTGGGAAGCACTGTAGTGGACATTTGCTAGTTCTTGATTTCTCACCCCCTATTTTCCTCTTCTTTTGGTAAACATATTCTAATTTCTCTCTAGAGAATTCTCCCATGCTACTCGCAGTCCATGAGTTTTGGGTGGGCTCTAACTCTGGCTTCAGGAATGAGACCTATGACTCCTCCTAAATCAATCAAGGTACCCATTCCCCCAGCCATCGCAATTAGGATTGGTATGGAATTAGTCAGGACCAGTTAGTCTTTGACCAAAGTTGCTGGGAGAAAAGCAAGTGCTCTTTCCCAGTTCACTTGAATGTGGGAGAACATAGATTGGAGCTGCTATAGCAATCTTGTTGCCATGATTGATTGGAGAGTCTGTCCAAGAATGATGCTTACACAGGAAAAAAGCAGAGCCAGGAGATGACTAGGGAGAAATTGGATCCTGGTATCTCTTTTTTTTTGGCACTGGATCAGGTCATTCTTAAAGCCAAAACTATCCTCAAGAACTTTCAGTTCTGTGATAATTCCATTTGTACCTAAGGTAGTATAGCTTGTATTTTCTGTTACTTTCAACTGAAAGAGGTTTACCTCATACAGCAGACTTCCTTAATTCAATTCAACCAGTGTTAAAAATCAATTAGGACTCAACAATAAAAATATAAATAATCCAATTTAAAGTGGGCAAAACATTTGAATAGATGCTATACACTGAATATTTGTGTCTTCCTAAAATTCTTATTTTAAACCTATTCACGCGATGTGATGGTATTAGAAGGTGGGGGCTTTGAGAGGTGATTAGGCCATAGGAGCTGAGCCCTAATGCATGGGATTAGTGCCGTTATGGAAAGACCCCAGAGAGCTCCTTTGCCCCTCTTGCCATGTGAGGACACAGCAAGAAGACTGCCAACTATGAGCCAGGAAGCATGCCCTCACCGGACACCAAAGCTGGCAGCATTTTGATTTTGAACTTCCTTATTTCCGTAACTGTGAGAAATAAATCCCTGTTGTTTATAGGCCACCAGTCTATGGTATGCTGCTATAGCAGCCCGGATGGACTAAGGCAATAGACATTTCTCCAAAGACACGTACAAATGACCAAGAAGCTCTTGAAAATATTACTCAACATCTTTAGTCATTAGGGAAATGTAAACCAAAACTACAATGACATACAACTTCATACCCCCTAGGATAGCTCTAATAAAAAATATAGACAATAACAAATATTGGCAAGGATATCGGGAAATTGGCACCTGAGTACATTGCCAGTGGGAATCTAAATTGATGTAGGTGCTTTGGAAAGCAATCTGGCAGTTTGTCAAATGGTTAAACTTAGTTACCATGTGACTAGCAATTCTGCTCCTAGTTATATACCCAAGAGGGATGAAAAGATATGTCTACAATAAACCATGTATAAGAATGCTCATAGCAGTTGTATTCGTAATAGCTAAAAATGGAAAACAACTAAATGTCCATCAACAGGAAATGGATAAACAAATTGTGATATATATTCACACAAGGGAATACTTCCCATCAATAAAATGAATGGGGTACTGATACATGCAAAAATATGAACAGATCTAGAAACATGTTGTGCAAAAGAAACCAGACCCAAAAGAGTATGTATGGTATAACTCCATTTATATGAAGTCCAACAACAGGCAAAACTAATCTATAGAAATCAGAATGCGATTGTCTCAGTGAGGAGGAAGGGTGTTTGATTAGAAAGGGACAAAAGGATGAGGGGACTTTCTGGGACTTTAGGTGGTAGTTACAGGGGTGTGTACAGTTGTCAAAACTTATAGAACTGAAACTTAAGGGCAGTGCACTTCACTGAAAAAAGGAATGAATACTCTTTTTTAAACGTTGACTGCTTTTTCGCTTCCAATAAGGAAAAGAGCATTCATTGAACTTAAGAGTTCTCCTATCCAGAAACGTCTTTCCTCGTCAACTTAAGAATGGACTGCCTTCCTCCCCCAACCCCGTTTAGTTTCTCCTTTGATATAAAGCACTGCAATCCCTAAATAAAATGCTATATTAAATGTCCCCAGAAACTATTTTAGCACAGGACTACTTTATGAGATTGCTTCCCCTTCTCCTTCTTAACAAGGCATGTCAACCTACTATTGACGAGGTGACCAAGTTGTTCGAGACCCTGCCCATCATCTTATAAACCATTAATTTCCACCCTCCACTTCTTTCTTACAAAGCTGAAGAGCCACCAACCCTTACAAACTAAATTCCCACTTTGGGTAACTCATTTTCATTTATTCTGATCTTTTTTTTTTTTTTAACCTCGCCGCGCGCCCTCTCCCGTCCAGCCTTGTCGTGCCTCATCACTTACAATTTACCAGGTTAATGAGTCCCAGAAAAGCTATGGAAATCCTAACATTCAGATTCACTTACAAACTTTTCCAGCACGGTCCCCGAAACCCCTGCGGGTATACCAAAATATCCATTTTATGGTGTTTTATAGATTAGAAAGAGTCCTATTGCTTCCCTAGTATGGGCTTCTCTGTGGCTTTAAAAAAAAAAAGTGCAATGCGCACTCCTTTGGGGAGCAGGCATTACAAAAGAAAAATATTATTTTCCACTACCAAGGAAATTTACTAGCAAACACATTAAAATGCATTTGACTAGTCATCACACTGAATTGTTTTGGAAAAAGCCATGCTTTGGAAAAAAAACAGGGCAAAAACATCTTCAGTCCTGCAGGTTGGCACAAGGAGACAGCAGGATGACAAATGTCTTATTATTCCCTATGGTGCCTTAATATTTAGAGGACATCTGCTACTATGTTTCTAACCTCTCCTGAGGCACATTTATCACAATCTAACTTTATGTTACTGCCGTTTCCCATGTCCACCTGTTACAGTGATAAGACACAGGTGTACTCCTCCAGTGTGTGGGAAACAGATTAGTCTTAAAGTCAGGAGGCAGGCAAATATCTCGAATTCTCTTGGCTTCGGTGTCTTCCTATGAAAAATAGGAAGTATAATAGACATGGTTCCAATGCAATGGAAGCCTACTTCCCCCTGGTCATTAGGGGTTCCTCAGGCCACAGAACCCATATATACAGAAGGGGTTATGTGTCCAACCTGCGGCCCCGCAGGCCGCATGTATCCCAGGATGGCTGTGAATGCAGCCCAACATAAAATTGTAAATGTACTTAAAACACTATGAGATTTTTTGTGATTATGTGTCATAATGTATTTAATGTCTGACCCAAGACAGCTCTCCTTCCAGTGTGGTGTAGAGATGCCAAAACGTTGGACACTCTTTGATATACCCTTATAAGGGGTAATTGGCTTGCTGCTACATGTTGGGGATAGGCTAGGTTTAGAACTCGGGGATTGAATGAACAACTTCTTAGCACTCCTTGGCCCAGCAGCCAGGTCTGG
This sequence comes from Mormoops blainvillei, assembly GCA_004026545.1. NCBI lineage: Eukaryota > Metazoa > Chordata > Mammalia > Chiroptera > Mormoopidae > Mormoops > Mormoops blainvillei. The sequence goes on along the minus strand of PVJD01000404.1, from coordinate 268,166 downwards.
TCACTGGAAAAGTGCATTCGTCCCGTGAAAGACATGACTATCAATGGCACATATCCCACATGCATGGAATTTAGGTTTCTCCAAACTTGATTTAGAAAAGCAGGCAGAAATATCTTTCTCCCCCAGATATTTAAAAACAGCTTCATTGAAGTATAATTGAAAGCAAAGTCTACATACTTAAAGTGTACAATTTGATCAGTTTTGACATAAACACACCTGTAAAAATCATCTACACAATCAAAATAGTAAACATACTCATTATCACTGTCCCCCAAAAATTCCTTCTTAGCCCTTGGTAATCCTTCGTGCTACTCCTCAATTTCCATTCAGCCACTGTTTGCTGTCACAAAAGGTAAGTTTGCATTATCTAGACTTCACATATATTTTTTTTTGCTTAGTAACTGTATTCATTATTATTGCACAGATAAATTCAAACACAGGATATACAAGAGTTAGATACTAAGTCTAAATAATTCTTTTTAAAATTTTTAATTGTATTTATTGGGGTGACATTGGTTAATAAAACTATATAGGTTTCAGGTATACAGTTCTGTAACATATCGTCTGTGTATTGTATTGTGTTCACCACTGCAAGTCTCCTTCTATCACCATTTATCCTCCCTTTATCCTCTTCTACCTCCCCTCACCCCCATTCCCCTCTGGTAATCACCATACTGTTGCCTGTGTCTATGAGGCTTTCTTTTTCCTTAATCCCTTCACCTTTTTCACTCAGCTCCCCAACCCCTTTTCTCTCTCTGACAGTTGTCAATCTCTTCTCTCTCTCTCTGAGTCTGTTTCTATTCTGTTAGTTTATTTTGTTCATTAGGTTCCACATACAAGTGAAATCATATGGTGATTGTCTTTCTCTAACTGGCTTATTTCACTTAGCATAATATTCTCCAAGTCCATCCATGCTGTCGCAAAGGGTAAAATTTTCCTTTTTTTATGGCCAAGTTGTATTCCATTGTGTAAATGTACCACAGCTTTTTTATCCACTGACCTACTGAAGGACAATTGGGCTGCTTCCAAACCTTGGCTATTGTAAATAAAGCTGCAATGAACATAGGGTTGCATATATTCTTTTGGATTAGTGTTTTGTGTTCAGATAAATTCACGGAAGTGGAATCACTGGGTCATAAGGTAGTTCCATTTTTAATTTTTTGAGTTATCTCCATTCTGCTTTCCACAGTGGCTGCACCAGTCTGCATTCCCACCAACAGTGCAAAAGTGTTCCCATTTCTCCACATCTTCACCAGCACCTGTTGTTTGTTGATGTATTGATGATAGCCATTCTGACAGGTGTGAGATGGTATCTCGTTGTAGTTTAATTTGCATATCTCTGATGATTAGTGATGTTGACCATCTTTTCATGTGTCTGTTTGCCATCTGTATGTCCTCTGTGGAGGAGTGTCTATTCAGGTCCTTTGTCATTTTTTAATTGGATTATTTGTTTTTTGGGTGTTGAGCATTATAAGGTCCTCATAAGTTTTGGATATTAAACCCTTATCAGATGTATCATTGGTGAATACATTCTCCCATGTAGTGGATTGTCTTTTTATTTTGCTAATGGTTTCCTTTGCTGTGCAAAACTTTTTCATTTGATGTAGTCTCATTTGTTTATTTTTTCTTTTGTTTCCTTTGCCTGAGGTGACATATCAGAAAAAAAACATTGCTACAGAAATGGTTGAGATTTTACTGCCTATGTTTTCTTCTAAGATTTTATGGTTTGAAGTCTAACGTTTAGGTCTTCAATCCATTTTGAGTTTATTCTTGTATATGGTGTAAGTAGGTGGTTTAGTTTCATTTTTTTGTACTTATTTCTCCAATTTTCCAAACACCATTTATTGAATAAGCTATCTTTACTCCCATTGTAGCTTTTTGCCACCTTTGTCAAATATTAATTGACTGTAAAGACCTGGGCTTATTTCAGGGCTCTCTATTCTGTTTCATTGATCTATATGTCTGTTTTTATGTCAGTATCATGTTTTGATTCCTATGACCTTATAGTATAGTTTGATATCAGATAGGCTGATTCTTCCATCTTTATTCTTCTTTCTCAAAATTGCTGTGCCTATTTGGGGTCTTTTGTTGTTCCATATACATTTTTATGATTTTTAAAATTTTATTTATTTATTTTTGATTTTAGAGAGAGGGGAAAGGAGGGAGTAGGAGAGGGAGAGAAACATCAATGTGAGAGAGGAAGATTGATTGGCTGCATTCTCTATGGGAACCAAACCTGCAACCCAGGCATGAACCCTGACTGAAAATCAAACCAGCAACCTTTCAGTTTGTGAGAGGACATCCAACCAACTGAATCACACTGACTGGGGCACCATATAAGTTTTAAAAATATTTGTCCAAGTTCTCTGAAATATGCCATTGGTATCCTGATAGGTATTGCATTGAATCTGTACAATTTGGGTAGTATGGACATTTTAACAATGCTAATCCTTCCTATCCATGAACATGGTATGTGCTTCCACTTATTCGTATCATCTTAAATTTCTTTCTTTGGTACCTTATAATTTTCCACCTACATGTCTCTTACATCCTTGGTTAAATTTATTCCTAGGTGGGTGGGTGGCTTAGTTGGCTGGAGCATCATCCCGAACACCAAAAGGTTGCAGGTTTGATTCCCGGTCAGGGCACATGCCTAGGTTGTGGGCTCATCCCTGGTATTCCAGATCAGGGTACATATGGGAGACAACCAATTGATGTTTCTCACATCGATGTTTCTCTCTCTCTCTCTCTACTTTTATTCCTTTCTCTCTAATAGTGATAAAAGTATCTTCAGGTGAGGATTAAAAAAATTATTCCTAGGTATTTTATTCTTTTCAAAGCAATTGTGAATGGCATATTTTTTCAGAGAGTTTCCCTTTCCGAAAGTTCATTATTAATGTATAAAATGCAACTGATTTTTGAATATTTATTTTTTATCCTGTTACTTTACTGAATTCATTTATCAGTTCTAGTAGTTTTGGATGGAATCTTTGGGGTCCTCTCTAAACAAATGGGACTATACTATATAGTATCTTGTCATCTGCAAATATCGATATTTTTACTTCTTTCTTTGCAATTTGGATGGCTTTTATTTCTTCTCGTTGTCTGATTGCTGTGGCTAGGACTTCCAATACTATGTTGAATAAGAGAAGTGAAAGTGGACATCCCTGTCTTATTCCTGATCATAAGGGGAATGCCTGTGGTTTTTGCCCATTGGGTATGATACTGGCTGTGGGTTCATCATATATGGCCTTTATTACATTGAGGTGTGTTCCCTCTATTCCCACTTTGCTGAGAGTTTTTTATCATAAATGGGTGCTGGATTTTATCAAATGCTTTTTCTGCATCTAATGATATAATCATGTGTTTTTTATCCTTTATTTTGTTTATGAGGTATATTATATTATGTGATTTGCAGATATTGTACCAATCTCACATTCCCAGAATAAATCCCACTTGGTGTGTGTCTTTTTCATGTATTGCTGTATTCATTTTGCTATGTTTCGTTGAGGATTTTAGCACCCATGTTCATCAGGAGTATTGGCCTATAATTTTCTTTCTTTGCAGTGTCCTTTTCTGATTTTGGAATTAGGATAATGCTGGCCTCATAAAATGGCTTGGGAGACTTCCTTCCTCTTAAATTTTTTGGAATAGTTTGAGAAGGAGAGGTGTTAGTTTTTCTTTGAATGTTTGGTAAAATTCACATGTGAAGCCATCCAGTCTAGGAATTCGTTTTTTGGGAGTTTTTTGACTACTGTTTTATTTTCACTAGTTGTAATTTGTCTATTCAGATTCTCTGATTCTTCCTGATTGAGTTTTGGAAGAATTGTATGTATCTAGGAATATATCCATTTAGTCCAGATGGTCCAGTTTTTTTGCATATAGTTTTTCATAATATTTTCTTATAATCCTTTGTATTTCTTTGGTGTCAGTGGTTATTCCCCCTCCTTCATTTCTGATTTTGTTTATTTGGGTCTTCTCTCTCTTTTTCTTTATGAGTCTGGTTAAAGGTTTGTCAATTTTGTTTATCTTTTCAAAGAACCAGCTCTTGGTTTCATTGATCTTTTGTATTGCATTTTTAGACTCTATTTCATTTATTTCTGCTCTGATCTTTATTGTTTCCTTTCTTCAACTCACTTTAAGCTTTGTTTGTTGCTCTTTTTCTAGTTCCTTTAAGTATAAAGTTAGATTGTTTATTTGAGATTTTTCTTGTTTCCTGAGGTAGGCTTGCAGTGTTATGAATTTCCGTTTTAGGATTGCTTTCCCAGTGTCCCATAGATTTTGGATTGTTATGTTCTGTTATCATTTGTTTCAGGGTACCTTTTGATTTCTTCCTTGATCTCATTGGTAATCTATTCATTACTTACTAACATGTTATTTAGCCTCCATAGTTTTTGTGTGCTTTTCAGATTTTTTTCTTGTGGTTGATTTCTAGTTTCATACAAAGTCAGAGAAGATGCTTGATATGATTTCAGTCTCTTAAATTTATTGAAACGTGTTTTGCATCCTAACATGTGGTCTATCCTCGAAAATGATCCACGTGCACTTGAAAAGAATGTACATTCTCCTGCTTTGGGATGAAATATTCTGAAGATATCAATTAAATACATCTGATCTAGTGTGTCATTTAAGGCTACAATTTCCTTGTTGATTTTCTGTCTGGATGATTTATCCATTAAATACAATGGGGCATTAAAATCCCCTACTATGGCTGTATTACTGTTGATCTCTCCCTTTATGTGCATCAAGATTTGCTTTACTATTTAGGTGCTCCCATGTTGGGTACATACATGTTTACAAGGGTTGTATCCTCTTGTTGGATTGCTCCCTTTATCATTATGCAGTGAACTTCTTTGTCTCTTATTATAGCCTTTGTTTTAAAGTCTATTTTGTCAGATATAAATATTGCTACCCCAGCATTTTTCCTTCCATTTGCATGAAGTATCTTTTTCCACCCCTTTACTTGTAGTCTGTGTATATCTTTTGTTCTGAGGTGGGTCTGTTGTAGACAGCATACAAATGGATTTTGTTTTCTTATCCATTCAGCTACCCTATGTCTTTTGATTGGAGCATTTAAGCCATTTACACTTAAAGTGATTATTGATAGGTACATATTTATTGACATTTTATTCATTTAACTTTTAAGTATTGCTGTTTTTCTCCTCCTCTTCTTCCTCCTCATTTTCTTCTTCCTCCTCCTCCTCCTCCTTCAAGAAGGCCCTTTAACATTTCTTGTAATACTGCTTTGGTGGTAACAAACTCCTTTAGCTTTTTCTTGTCTGAGAAGCTCTTCGTTTCTCCTTTAATTCTAAATGATAGCCCTGCTGGGTAGAGTAGTCTTGGTTGTAGGTCCTTGCTTTTCATTGATTTGAATACTTCATGCCAATCCCTTCTGGCCTGAAATATTACTGTTGATAAATCAGATGACAGTCTTTTGGGAGCTTTCTTGTAGGTAACTAACTGTCATTCTTTTGTTGCGTTTAAGATTCTCTGCCTTTAACCTTTGTGATTTTAATTATGATGTGTCTTGGTATGGGCCTCTTTGGGCTCATCTTGTTGGGACTCTGCAATTCCTGGACTTGCATGTCTTATTCCTTTACCAGGTTAGGGAAGTTTTTGGCCATTTTTTATTCAAATAGGCTCTCAATCCAGTGCTCTCTTCTCTTCTGGTATCCCTATGATACAGGTGTTGGTATGCTTCATATTGTTCCAAAGGTTCCTTAAACTATTCTCATTTTTTATAATTTTTTCTTTTTGCTGTTCTGATTGGGTATTTTTTTCCTACCTTGTCTTCCAAATTGCTGATTTGATCCTCTGCCTTATCCAACCTACTATTTATTCCTTTCAGTGTATTCTTAACTTTATTCTTCATTTTCTGACTTTTTTTTATGGTTTCTGTGTCATTCTTCATGCTGTTGTACTTCTTACTAAGTACCTTGTAGCTCTCACTAAGTTCCTTGTGCTTCCTTATAACCATTTTTCTGAACTCTATACCTGAAAAATTGCTTGCCTCCATTTCTTTTAGCTTTTTTCCTGGAGATTTCTCCTGTTCCCTAATAAGGGGCATTTTTCTTTGCCTCCCCATTTTGGCTGCATCCTTGTGTTTGTTTCTATGTGTTAGGCAGATCTGCTATGACTCTCAAGCTTGATAAGGTACCCTAATGTAGTATGTGTTGGTGGGGTCCAGTGGTGCAGTCTCCCTGATCACCTGTGCTGGGTGCTCCAGGTATATCCCTTGTGTGGGTTATGTGGGCCCTCCTGTTATAGTTGAGTCTTGAGTACAATTAGCCCATTTGTGCATGGGAACGACCCTCAGGCTGGCTAACTTTGGGTCTCAATCCTGACCATGGTGTGCAAGCTGCTGTGCAGGTGCTGACCACATGATGCAGAATTCACCTCAGCAGGATCTGGTGCCTGCTGAGATCTTCCTTTGGATATTCCGCTTGTGAGTCTTATTGATCCTGCTCTGATGTCTGAAGCTGGCCACTGAATGTGTTAGTTCTGGATCTCTAGAAGGGTCTCTGGTGCAGGCTAATATGAGATGCTGCCTGTGACTGGCCCTGGGCAACCTGTTTGGGGCTAAAAAGTGATCCATAGTTTTTGCTGCCTCTGCTGGGCCTGGGTGTGTGCAGGACAAAGCTGTGCACCAAGCCCGGCTATTACCAGAACCTGGCCTGGGGCAGGTCAGCATAAGTCCCAAGGTACCCCAAGATCCACCTCTGCCTGTGTCTGCCTGCCAGCTGCCTGTTAGGCTCAGTCACTGAAGCAGTACTCGAGTTCTATGAGGTAGGTTCTCAGTGAGTCTCCAGGTAGTGGTGAGTGGTGTTCACCAAGTTAATACAGGTTCAAACTCCATGCTAGTGCTAGGTATGAGGTCACTCAGCAAAACTCCCAGGGTATGCCAAATCTAGCTGCCACCTGCTGGGTGCCCATACACCTTTGTGATAGGGCAGACTCTCAGGGAGTCATCAGGGTGAGGACAGCCTGGTTTATCAGGCCAAAACAGACCAAGATGTGGCCATGTGAAGGGAGGGCTCTGTACTGCTCAGGCATGCAAGGAAAACATGACCCCTGTTCTGGAACCACACAACTCAGCCTCCCCCAGAATCCGGCAGAAGGATCTTTATTCCTGCAGCCTAACACGAGGAGAGGAGTAAATAAGCGAAGTTCAGCCACAGTGCTGATAGAAGATAACAAAACAGAATTGGGATATGGAAGGCAGCCTTGAGTACTAGCTTAGGACTTGTGACCTACTATAGAAGCAGAGATCTTACCAGCTATGTTTCATGTTACTTAATTTTCTCTCTCCACCAAACCCCCTGCTTTAAAAGAAAAACAATGAAGGTGGCTAACATTTTAGGTTCAGGTGGACACAGACCAACTTCTCATCACTCTTTACCCTTCTCCCTTCTCCATCCCTTGGGACGTTGACCTGGTTCAACAGAGGGCACAGGTCAGAGTAAGGAAGGGAGAAGCGTAAGGTCAGAGTATTTGTGCTCTTTCTGTAGTCACTGTATCCCAGGCTGGCAGCATCTTTCCACTAAGGTCATAGCTCCTGTCAAGCAGCTCTGTCCATAAGGCGTTCTCTCCTGGTTCTAATGTGGTTTTCCTTCCTCACCCCTTCAAGTATATGCGTGGTAATGGCACTCCTAGGTTACTAGTACTTGGGTATTATCACATTTGGGTTCTTTACACCCTGCCTACACTTTTGTAAATACTTCCTTTGTTAAACTCCCATCAAATTACAAAATTTGCACAAGTAAATCATTTCTTTTTTGGTGTGGTACTGATTAGTATAGGCAGGTTTTTTCCTAGGAACCACAAAGGTTCATTGTAAGATCAGATCCCATTTGTTCAAATGTGTGTGAAATTTCTTTGAAGAATATAATGATTTTGTAGGAGTTCATGAAGCATACACAATACATCTAGACAAATACATAAAACATATATGCACAGTTTAAGGAATAATTATAAAATCAACACCTATATAACCAGTGCTGTGATCTAGAAATAGACCATTGTTTGCTCCCCAGAAGCATAACATCCCCACCCCCACATCCCAGCTTAAGTCACCTTTATTCTGACTTCTATTGGGAATCATTTCATTGCTTTTCTGCATTTTACCAACTAATATTTATTTTATCAGTTATGTAAGCATCCCTTAAATCTACGGTTTTGTTTATCCTGTTATAGAACTTACATAAATGGCTCCATGCTATGGATATTCTTTTACCTCTTCTTTTGCTCAATATTATGTTAGGTTCATCTATGTTGTTGTGTGCAGCATCCATGTCTTGGAATGTACATTTGTTTACTCTTGCTGCCGTGTATTGTTCCATTGTAACAATATTCAACCCTTTATTTATCTCTTCTAATGTTGATGAATGTTTGAATTATTTCCAGTTTCAGACTATTCAAAACAATGCTACTAAGAAAATTCTCATTGACTGGCTTTCCTAACTACAACTCCAGCTTCTCCCCACAGTCCACTGGAATAGGAAGAAGGCTCAAGCACCCCACTTATTTAACAGCTACCCTTGTTCTGTCCTGGGGCAACAAGCTCAATGGTGTGGTCATCTTAGGTGGACAAAATCGTCTCACTATAGTACTGAAAAGAAGCTCCATAATCCAGTCTACCAGGGCGAGCCTTTGATATGTCAATGGTAGTAAAAGGAAGGTAGAAAACTTCTTCTCTCTCACCTTTTTTTCTGGCTTTCTAAATAACTATTTTGATCAAAAATCCTATTTTGGATGTAAGAAGCTGGTTTTTAACCCTTTTTAAAAATTAATTCCTCCTTTAACAGTCCTGATCCCACCCTCCACATAAAACCCTCAGTGAAATGGATGCTTCAGACCAAATAAGAAAAAGATCATATGCATGAAAATGCAAAAGAAACAAGCATATTAATATGTTTCATAAGTATTCAAGTTACAGATAAATACATGTATATATTTAAATGAAAGACATTTGTATTAATTATCTATTACTGTATAATAAGTTACACCAATATTTAGTAGCTCGAAACAATGAACACTTATTATTTCAGTTTCCATAGCTCATGAATTTTGGAAGTAGCTAAACTTTGTGGTTCTGGCTCAGGGTCTCTCAGGAGTTACAGACCAGATGAGAAGGGGCTACAATCATCGGGGGGCTGGACTGAGGGCGAAGGATCAAGTTCCAAGTGCACGCACATGACTATAAGCAGGATGCCTCAGTTCCTTACTAACTTTTGGCTGGAGGTCTCATTTTCTTACCACATGGGCCACTCTGCATGACATGGCATCTGGCTTCCCTTAGAGCAAGTAATCTGGAGAGAGAAAGAGAGAGCAGGAAACCATCATGCCCATTACATCCTAGTCTCTGAAGTCACAGGGCCCCTTTTGTTTTATTCTCTCCGTTAGAAGTGGATCACTAAGTCTAGTCCATACCCAGGGGAAGGGGAATTAGGCTCCTCCTCCTAGGTTTGATAATTTGTGGACATTTTAAATCACCACAGCCCTCAAAATCACTTTTTGCTCCAGAGTGCAAAAATCAACAACAAAACAAAGATTTCTTGCATAATGGAGCTCAAAGTCTAGTGAGTGTATGAACATGAAAATAAGCAATTACAGTACACTGAGATATTGGTCCTGGTTTTTTCCCATGTGACATGGGGGACAATAGGTGCTTGGTGGGGGCACAAGTCAGTACTTGTGAAAATGCTTTTGTATATAGTAGTCAAGAAGCAGAATGCCTGCATTCAAATCGCAGCTCTGCCACTTACTGGCTATGTGATCATAGGCCAGTAACTCATCTTCTCTATACCTTAGTTTCGTCATCCCTCACCAGTAAGAGGAAAGAATAACAGTACCTAGTTCATAGGGTTCTGGTATTAGATGAGTTTGCATGAGGAAAAGGCTTAAAAGTTATCTGGAGCATAGTAAGGGTTAATTATATCCGTTGTAAACTGCTAGATGCTTCAGAAATGAAAGGTAATGTTATTCTAATTTCTAAGACTAGGTACATATCCTTATGCCTGTCTTATTGAAAACGAAGTTAACGTCTTTTAAATTTAATTTTTAATAATATATTTGTACTTTTTTTCTTTTTAAACATATGCCATCTCTAGTAAAATGTGAATGTTGCTTTTCACCTCCACCCTGCCCACTCATCAATCCCACTTCCTTCCCCAGAGGAAACCACTTGAACTGTTTCATGAATGTTCTTTCAGAAATTTTTCTACCTAATAAAAGCTATGTATTTTAAAAGTGCTTTAATATAGAAGGAGTTATATGTTACAAATTCTGCTACTTTACATGTCTTTTTCTGTAAATAATTTAACAAATCTTTTCATGTTAGTGACTGTTGTTTTACATGTTCCTTTTAATACAACATTAAATTTTGTAGGCTAGATATACCATTGATTCTTTAACCATTTTTCTATTGATGGGCATCCAGGTTGTTTCCAAGTTTTTATTATTAAAAACTGTTGTGTAGTAAACATTGCATTTAAACAGACTTCCTACCTTCAAAAACTTCATGAATATAAATGTTTTTGATGAAATCCTGTTACACTCATGGAACCTATACAGTTTGCTTACTTACTCACTTTATTTATTTATTTACTGACTTAAAACAACAGAAATTTATTCTCTCACATCTCAGGAGGCTAGAAGTTCTAATCAAGGTATTCGCTGGGTTGGCTCCTCCTGGGGGCGCAGGGGTAGAACCTGTTCCAGGCCTTTCTCCCAGTTTTCTGAGTTACTGCTAATTCTTGGCATTCCTTGCTTGGAGCTGCATCACTCCACTCTCTACCTCCGTCATCTACCTCCATCATCACGGGACATTCTTCTGTGTGTGTATCCACAGTGTTTCTGCCTACAGATTTTTAAAAACTTTTGGCTTGACAGCCAGGAATTTCTCCAATGTGAATTTGAACTATTTCTACAATTTTAGCAGGGGTGTCCAACCTGTGGCCCATGGGCCACATGCAGCCCAGGATGGCTGTGAATGTGTCCCAACACAAAATCGTAAATTTACTTAAGATATTATGAGATTTTTTGGTGATTACATGTTGCAGTGTATTTAATGTGTGGCCCAGGACAACTCTTCTTCTTCCAGTGTGGCGCAGAGATGCCAAAAGGCTGGACACCCCTGTTAGTGCTTTTGCACAAACTTCATGTTTAAGCAAACTGTCCTACTCAGTGTTACTAAAACAACCATTTCTGCCTTTGGATCTTTGACTAGGAAAGGCTTTTCTGCTCCCTTTGACTTTTCTCTCCTACGCTTCTGTAGTGGGAGACCTGTCCATTTTATAGGGGTGGCATCCTGGTTTTCTATCTTGACCAGGAGTTGGCACCAGACCCAAATTTTGCCAGTCACAGTCTCTTGCATGCATACATACTTGGAATTGAGAAAAAAAAAGCAAGGGCCAGTCTCTCTTCAGGCAGCCTGAGTTGGGTCACCATGGGAGCTATGGGATGGTTATCTGATCCATGGGGGCTGCAAATGCAGCTAAACCTGGTGGACAGAGATAGAAAAATGAGACAGACCTACAGAGAGGAGCTCAGAGACAGACTCTGGGAGTTTTCCCAAGACAGTATCTGGATCTTCTTTCTTCCTAAGACCCAATTACACACTGTGTTGAATTTTGTCAGATACCAGGCTTGTAACGCTGGTTTTTCCTATTTACATGCGTAAAAGTGAGTCCCATTGTATGTTCTGTCATGGTTGATCCCTTGACAGAATTACTGTGATCTGTGGGAGCCTCCTTGGCCACACCAGTGCCTGGCCTGAACCTGCATGCAGTGGCCTTTAGGGCCACTCGCTTGCCATTTATGCTACTCATTTTGGCTACTTTATTTCAAAATCATGATTATCCAACGTTACTGTGCAAGAGGAATTCTTGATAAGAAAGATAAAGATCAAATATTTTTCTTTTCTAAACTTTTAACCACCTCGAATGGATCTTTCTAAGGCAGATGACACAAATTACCTAGTTCATTAAATTTTATGCATTACTATTTAATTGTTTCTGGATGATTCAAAGTAAACATTATGGAGATCAAATATTTTATGCAAAAGGCATAATTCAGTGAGTCTGCAGGTTCAACTAACATAATGAGTACCTGAACTAAAACATGATAAAATAAGCCCCCTCTTTGAAAAGGAACTTATGATATCAGATATGACCCCCCTTTAATAATGAAAACTGTTTTAGTGAAACAAAAACATGTACCTTCCAGTCAAGATGGCAACATAGGTAAACACAGCTCACCTTCTCATACAACCATATCAAAATTACGACTAAAATATAGAACCGTCACTCAGAACTGTCAGAAATCAAGTTGGATGGAAGTCTGGTAACTATGGAAATACAGAAATCACATCCATCCAAACTGGTAGGAGAGGTACAGACACAGAATGGGCTTGTCCCATATCCATGTGTGGTGTATAAATATTTGGGAGGGTTATCTCAGGAGTGAGGAGTCCCAGCCCCACACTAGGTCCCCAGCCCAGAGTTCCAGTGCCAGAAAGATAAGCCCCCATGATTTCTAGCTGTAAAAACCAGTGAGGATTGTGTCAGTGGAAGAAACTTCTGGAGTCCCAAGCATTTCTTCTTAAAGAATCCACACAGACTCACTCAGGTTCACTGTCAGCAGCTGACTGGCCTGGAGAAATCTCTCCCATTGACCTGCCAATAGCAATCAAAGCTCAACTACAAAAGAAGGGTATACAAACACAGTTAGGCTGCCAAAATGAGGAGACAAAGAAACATGACCTGAATGAAAGAACAGATCAAAACTCCAGAAAAATAACTGAACAAAGTGGAGATAAGCAATCTATCAGACGCAGTGTTCAAAACACTGGTTATAAGGATGTTCAAGGAACTTAGGACCTCAGCAGCATAAAAAGATCCAGTCAGAAATGGAGGATATACTAATTAAAATAGAGAATAATTTACAGGGGAACAACAGTAGAGTGGATGAAGCTCAGAATCAAATCAAGCTTTGGAACATAAGGAAGCAAAAAAAGCCCCAAAACCAAAACCAACCAAACAAAAAATAACCAATCAAAACAACAAGAAGAAAAAAGAATCCAAAAAAACAAGGATAGTGTAAGTAGTCTCTGGGACAACTTCATGCGTTCCAACATTCACATCACAGGGGTGCTGGAAGGAGAAGAGAAAGACTAAGAAACTGGAAATCTATTTGAAAAAATAATGAAAGAAAACTTCCCTAATTTAATAAAGGAAATAGACATGCAAGTCCAGGAAGCACAGAGAGTCCCAAGCAAGATGGACCCAAAGAGGCCCACTCTAAGACACATAATTAAAATGCTAAAGGTTAAAGATAAAGAGAAGATCTTAAAAACAGCAAGAGAAAAGCAGTTAGGTACCTATAGGGGAATTCTCTTAAGACTGTTGGCTGATTTCTCAAAAGAAACTTTGTAGGTTAGAAGGGATTAACAAGAAATATTCAAAGTTATGAAAAACAAGGACCTATAGCCAAGATTGCTCTACCCAGCAAAGATATCATTTAGAATCAAAGGGCAGATAAAGAGCTTCACAGGAAAGAACAAACTGATGGAGTTCATCATCACTAAACCATTATTATATGAAATGTTAAATAGACTTAAGAAAAAAGATCAAAATTATGAACAATAAAATGGCAAAAAACACATGCATGTTAACAACTGAACCTAAAAATTAAACTAAGCAAAGAAGAAGAGCAGAGACAGAATCTCAGGTAGGGAGAGCATTTGATGGTTGCCAGATGGGAGGTGGATGTGGGGTAATGGGTGAGGAGGTAAGAGGATTAAGAAGTACAAAGAGGCAGTTACAGAATAGCGATGGGGATGAAAACACAGTATAGGAAATGGAGTAGCCAAAGAACACATATGCACAACTTGGTTTGAACAATGGTGTGGGGATTGCGTGAGGGAGTGGGGGAGTGCTAGGTGGAGAGGGACAGAGGGGAAAAATAGGAACACCACTAATAGCATAATCAACAAAATATGATAAAAAAAGGAAAACTATGAAGCGAACCACCTAAACTTAAAGATATTTTCAAATTCTGATACTATACTATAAAATATTTCAGTTTGTAGAGTGGGAATGCTAAGTTAATGAGCTAGTGATCTACTCACAGAGCCTTAATGATTTCTCAATTTGGCTACCAAATAAGATTTAATTTTATCAACCTCAACTCTCCATGGTAAGAAATATTTTTCTCTGTTGCGTCCTCATACTTGTGTGAAGAGATAAAATCTCTCTTGCTAGAAAGCCCATGTTATCTAATGCTTATGTTAGTATGGGCATCAAGGTCAGTGAAAAAGATTTAATTGTGGGATGTCCTAAAATGGGTATGGCTAGTGTCCAGTCAAGAGAGTCTGTATATTATATTCACTCCTAAACTTATGATGATCTTATTTTGCTTGCTTTGGTTCAGAGCTGAGATCCTTGTTTCCACCTACAAAACCTCCAGTGTAATTTTTTGTTTTATTTTTAATTGAATAGTTTAAAAAAAAATTAGTCCTACTCACATAAGAATGTGTGACATAAATTTTATTCTGAAAAATAAAAATAAAGTGAGCTTTCTGTCTAATGTCTCCCAAGATAAGAAAAGAACATTGTCCTGTTGAAACTCCCTGTGTGGTCCTCCTTAATTGTTCAACCCTCCCTACACCACAGCAGTAGTCAATTGTCTGAATTTTGGGATAACCATCCCCTTGGTTTTCTTTAGTCTTATGACCTGTGTGCATCCATAAACAAAATAGTGTTTAGTTTTGTCTGTTTTGAACTTCATATAAACAGAATCATATTGTATGTTTTCTTCTGGGGCTTACTTCACTCAGCATTATGCTTGTGTTCTGTGTTGATGTATGTAGCTGTTAGTTCATTACTTCCACTGCTGTTTAGTGATCCCTTTTATAAATATACACTACTTAGTTATGTATTTTACCCTTGATGCACATTTGGATTACTTCCAGGGTTTGTTTTTTTCTGTATTACTAACAGTGCTGCTATAAATGTTCATGTACATGTTTCCTAGTGCCAGAGTTTCTAGTCTATAGTAGCATACAGCTGGGAGCAGAATTGAAGAATCATAGGGTGTATACATGTTCAGTCCTACCAGACAATGCCAAACCGTTTTTCAAAGTGCTTACGCAAATTTATGCCCCTATTCACAGTGTATAAGAGTTTCCATTATTCCACAGCATTTCTACATTTGGAATGGTCAGACTTATTTTTATCAGTCTGTCTGGTGGTATGTGAAACTCTTTCACTGTGGTTTTTTAAAATTTCCCTCCTTACTCACAAGGTTGAGCAATTTGTATTCCTTCCAACCTTCAAGATAGCAGAGATAGAAAAGGGAGAGAGAAGACAGCACAGTTAAGAGAAGAGGATTGCCCCATTTCAGAGTGTATCTGGCTGACCTAAAAAAATGAGACATTTCATAATCTGATCTACTGTTCTGTCCATCACTGGAAACCCCCTCCCATCTTCTTGGGTAAAAATATTGTACTTCGATTGTATTATTATAATTGTATCATAATCATCATTGTGGAAACCATTGTTGATAACCCACAAAAGAAGGAAGTTTTACTTGTGATTGCTGTAAGGTTTTGATTCCTTTGATCTTCACATCTACTGGTTTGGTGATTGGTCCCTAAAAGAAACATTTTGGTATATTTGGTCAGCCTTGAAACTTCAAAGACAACAAACAAGCTGTCCAGCCATCTGCACAACTGTCATTGAAGTCCCCTGTGTTCTCACAGCTGGCGCATTCTCAAAAGATGAGCAACAAATCAACACCAAGCCTGAGTAAAATAACTGACCAGTCTCAGGGCAACCCTGCAGTCACTTATGAGTCCAGCAGGTCCCAAGCAAAGCACCACACACGGTATTTACAAAAGCAAAGTTAGTGGGAAGCAGGTATCTTTCATAGCATTTTAGAGAAGCACTTTTTTTGTTTGCTTGTTTTTCTTTTTCTTTTCTACCTCTTTTGGGGAATATTTTGTATAATTAAGGAGTGTTATTAACTGATGGAAATAGGACAAAAATGCCTTGCAAATATCTTGCTTTGGCAATGTCAAAATTAGCCTATTACATGCATGTATTGGGCTTGGGGCTTATTGTTGTTTTCTTTAGTTTTGTTTGTTTTAGATGGGTGGGGAGAAAGTATGGAGTAAGGATTTGCAGAGATTACTGCAGAAGGCATTTTATTTTCATAAAGAGGGAAAAATACACCCACTCATAATCACAGGTATTTAGAGTTAGAACATGAGACCATCTATCCTGCCTTCCACATTAACTAGGTGAGTTTGGGCAAGTCACTTAGCCTCTAAATTTACTGTCTGCCAAATGAAAGCAATGCTCTACACACAGCCATTTAAATTCTTCCTCCAAATAGTTATTCACCCTCTATTAATTCAGTACCTACTATGCCCCATCAGTGCTAATAACACTGTGATTCTTGTAAAGCTCAAAATGGAATATTACTCAGCCATAAAAAAGAACGAAATCATTGGCAACAACAGGGTTGGAACTAGAGAGTATTGTGCTAAGTGAAATAAGTCAAAGGTAAATACCATATCATTTCACTTACATGTGGAATTTGAAAACAATATAAATGAACAAACAAAATAGAAACTTTTAGACACAGAAAACAAACTGATGGTTGCCAGAGGGAAGTGTGGGGGGTTGGATGAAAAAGGTGAAGGGAGTAAGAAGTACAAATTGGTAGTTACAAAATAGTCACAGGGATATAAAGTATAGCATAAGGAATATAATCTATAATATTGTAATAACTATTATTTGGTGCCTTGTGGGTACTAACTAGACTTATTGGGGGGGGTGCACTTCAAGTTACATAAATGTCTAACCACTATACTGCCCACCTGAAACTAATGTAGAGTAATACTGAGTGCTAACTGCAATTGAAAAATAAAAATAAAAATTTTAAAAGGCTCTTTCTTTACTGGGGGTAAAAATTTGTGTCACTGAAGCCTTTTAGCATCACTCCCTGTCCTCGTTTAAAACCAGCTCCATAATTACCCCCAAATAGATGGAAACACTTTTTCTGTCTGAAAGTCCTTTGTAAAGGGAGGAAAGATGTCAATTGCATTCACCGGGTACTAACTTAGAGTGGGTGTGCCAGCGAGCTAGTGAGCTTTTCTTTCTTTGTAAAAGGGCAACACAGTCACCCTAAGAGATACGATTTGAAGGGCGCCTGGGGTCAAGGCAGGACACCCAACCTCTCCTTTCTGGGGTGGAGAAACCTGGGAAACATTTCTGGGCTCGGGCCAAGTCACGAGGCAACTCCACGGCAGAAATTTTGCAACGCGGAGAGTCGGGCAGGCGTCTGGGGGTGGAAAGAAGTGGGAGAAGCTTACACAATGCCAACTTTTTTTTTTTTTAAATCCCTCCCTCCGGGATCAGTGAGGCTCCACAGCGCGGCCAGCACCGCGGGGGTCCAGGTGGCCCCAAACCCGTGCCAAGAAAGTCTTGCTTCGCGGCAGGGTCCCGGGGTGGAGAAGCGCGAGGGGGCTGCTCCTTCTCTTGGGCAGAGACAGGACAGCCGCCACGCGCTTTCCCGGACTGTGCGAGGGGCCGGAGGGCGAACGGGAACTGCGGCCCAAGGCGACGCCGGGGAACGCAGACTCGCCACATCGATCGCGGCTGGGAACTCCGGGCTCGCACTTTCCGTAAGAGCGCCCGGGCTTCCAGCCGCGCCGGGCCCCCGCCCCCGGCTCGTACTTTCGGGTTGTGACGCAGCTGGCCGGGTACTCAGAAGTCTGTGCAGAAACCCGGAACCGCCCTCCCCACTCACCCCCTACCCCCACTCGCCACCCGCACTGGCAGCTGGCGCCTCCTTGCCGCCCCCGCGCAGGCCGGGGGCCCGGGAGGCCTCCCGAGCCTGCAGAGCCGCGCTCTGAATTCCGAGCCCTGCGCTCCACCGAGCCCCGGACCGGTGACTAAAGACGCGCTGCAAGTTACACGTACAGAACGGCCCCTGGGTGCAGGCTAGGAGATAAATGTTTGGTCGTATTCATTACTCATGTCGCTAGCCTAGTGACGTGCAGACTATTAGCTTCACTTAAGAGGTGAGGAAACAGGCTCAAAAAAAAAAAAAAGTTACTAGCTTGAAATCAACAGAAGGCAGAACCGCGAATCAAATTCAGGTTTGTCTTGACACAGCTATATCATCCTTTTCTTGGATTAGCCACTTCGTGGCTTTCATTCCAGTAAGCAGGGAACTGGTTACAGGTGGGACAGATACACTGAAAGCTGGAGCCTCTCCTTCCAGGCCAGTGGAGCAACTTGCTTCTTGTTGGTGCTCACTCATTTACTCCTTTGCCCAAGTGTGCTGTAAAAATACATTTTCCAAGTGCATCACGAAAGAAAACTTTGGAAAGCATTTCTCAGAGCTTGTGCTTCTTTTTTCAAACTGTATGTTGGGATCAAGGGCACCAATCATAAGGGATTGTTGGAGAGTTAAATAAGACAGTATTTCACATGAGTGCTAACATCCCGAGTACCCTCAGTACACGTGAATCTCTTCTTTTTGCAGCACTTCCAGGGATATCTGGGCACTCGCTCTGCTCAACTGGAGAGGGGACACAATCATTCTAGGTCAACACCCTCTCTGACAGATAAGTTAATCTACTCAACAGGAAAATCACCCCCATAGCCATCTAATTAGTAACAGACACCCAGCTAGTGCCCCTGTCTCTTGGTCCTGTGCAACAGCTCTTGCCACCTCACCAGAAACTTCACAACAAATATGAGGCTAGGACGTGATTTTCTCAGTGACCTGATGGCGGAGACGTGGGCGGGGACCTCCAGGAAGGAGAGAGGAGGAAGTCGAGTCACCGGACTTGAAGCTTGCCTGCCTGACCCCTGGAAAGGGGAACCCAGCATTTAAGGCTCGCAGCCAGCCCTGCAGGCTTGGGCCTCTTTGCTGGTACAGGCTGGGCCCCTTTGATAACTTGGGGAATAGCTGCAACCCAGTAAAAGATGGGTGTGTGTGTGTGTGTGTGTGTGTGTGTGTGTCCAACTATGGAATGTCCAAGTAAATGTAAAGTAAGAGGGAACATGCTGGCTTTAGGTTTCTCTTCCTAGATAGGACAGGGTCCTCCCAAGGCAAATCATTTCAGGGCCAGCACAGAATTTTGAGGGACTGGATCTTGAAAAGTGAAACAGGATAATAAAAATTTTCCAACGTTGTGATACTCTGAGAACTGTTTGGGTTTTAAAATTACTGCGCACCGGAGCAGCTGTTTTTTCCTTCTAAGACTCCATTTTGTGAAATGAGGCTTATGCCTGGAGAGCCCTTTCCCTTGGATGCCCTGGAACGTAGGGAATACGAATGGCCTCTCGGACTTGGAGCTTCAAAGGGAAATAGGACCATGAAAGGACAAAGCTCCCTCCTTTAAAAACAAAAACCTCCTTTAAAAATTTTTTTTAAAAGATTTTATTTATTTTTAGAGAGGGGAAGGGAGGAAGAAAGAAAGGGAGAGAGACATTAAATAGCAAGAGAGAAATATCAGCTGACTGCCTCTTGCACACCTCCAACCAGAGACCTGGCCCTCAACCTAGGTGTGTGCCCTGGCGGGAAATTGAACTGTGACCTTTCAGTTTGCGGGACAACGCCCAGTCCGCTGAGCCACACCAGTCAGGGCTGTCCATGTTTTAAAATGGCTGTTTAGTATTCTTTTGTCCATTTATTTCACCAAAGCCCAATTGAAGAACTTAAGACTGTGTCCAGGATTTTGCTATTGAAACAGCCATGAAGAGTGAATCTTGCAATGAAATCTTTGAGTACATTCTCAATTACTTACATAGGTAAATGATCTACACGTGGTATTTCTGGGTTCAGGGTAAGATTGCCCTACAGTGACCTTTTAAGCTTGATTACCCCCACCATGTTTTCCCCGATTTTCTGTACTATTTATTCACCAAGAATTTTAGCACCCATCACATGCTAGACATGCCTGGATACAGAGATGAATACTTTGCAGCACAAGGGCCATAGATGTTATCAGAGAAAGCTTTGGGTAGTTAGATGCCCCATTCCGGAAGAGTTGTGAAGGACCAGTAAACTTTCTTGAGATTTTAGGTGAGAGGAGATGAGTGGGGAGCATTGAAAAAGGGTGAGAGGGACAAGGAGAGGTCAAGAGGAATTTCCTGTACAGAAATGGGTGGCTATTTAGTATTCTTTTGTGCATTTATTTCACCAAATAAATTTCACCCAATAAGAGCCTGGTATGTGAGCATGTACTTGGGAAAATTGTGAGCAGTCTTGTGTGCTTGTACTGAGACTGGACTTGGAAAGAGGACAGTCACAGAAGGCGGAAGTAGCCTTTAATGCCATGCTAACAGTGTTGGACTTTATTCACATAGCAAATGGAGAAAGTGACTTAGGGAGCCTCCAAGGTCACGATAAAATTGGATCCCAACACTTAATTCACTGAAGAGCACTGTGTTCAGTGAATCCCCAAAATCATTGCTGGAGAGAGAAAATAAAAAAGCAAAGTTTGCAAAGGAAACATCCCCAAAAAATGTTGAAATGAAAATTGCAGAGAATCAACCAAATTCAGTGATAGTAACTAACAGATCCATCCTATGTAAGAGTGTTCTGTACTTATCATTGGTAAGATTGGTCATGAGAAATTTTCTCTTCTCTTCTTTAAAGAGAAGGGCCTTAATACTGGTGTACATGCCTAGAGATTACTTCAGTTTCTTATCAGGAAAACAAATCAAAGACTTCCAATAAGTCTAAAAACATATAACGTACATTGTAGTATGTGAAAGCCCTTTGTAAATTGTAAATTAGTATTCAATGAAAGGTATTTGTTGAAGGTGTTTTAAAAAACTTTTACTTATAGACAAGGGGTCAACAATGCAAATGGTACCCCTTCGGGGACCAGGTAGGTAATGACTTTCAGTGATTCTGGAAATTTCTCAGCTATTACTTGTTGTTTCTTCTCTCTCATTTTTGCTGTCTCCTTGGAGAATTCTGATTTCATGTATATTAGACCTTCCAATACTATTTTCCAGCACTTGCTATCTCACTTTCATATTTTGTATCTGTACTTGCATAGCTTTTTTTCAGGATCTGACTTCCAATTCATTAATTTTTTTTCTTTAGCTATGTCTAATCTCCTTTTGAATTTGAGTTTTGAATTTCTGTCATTGTTTTCATCCCTGTAAATTCTCTTGCAGATTTGTTTGGACAGTGCTGTGTAACCTCTCGTTTCTTGCTTATAGTTTCAGGCTTTTATTTCTTGAAACAAGGGATTTAAAGGTAAGCCAACTACTCCCCTGGCTTGATTTTTATGTGAAATCAGCAATTTTTAAATGGTAGCTATCAATTCAAATTTCTTTTTTAAGCAAAGTGGAGAACTCTCTGCGATTGGATAAAAAGTAAAACGAAGAGACTTCTTTGACATTGGTGGTGTGGTTAAAAGAGGGGCCGCACACTAACCTGACAAGCTCAGCGAGAGGCTTGCATTGCAAGCTCTACAAACTCAGAGACTAAAAGTAACCACAAAGGATGGTCTGCACGTAAAAATTTCTAACTAAAAGTGAGTAATGGCAGCTAGTCCCATTCTAGGCCTGCATCTTATGACAAAGGTCAATCTTTACCTTAAGTAAGCCTGTCTATTGTCTTTTTGTATCCAAGATAACATACCCTTGGAATGTCAGAGTAATCCCCTTTTTCTGGACCCCTCAGGATACACCTACCACATGAGAACATCAGATCACAGAACCCCTAATTGTTATCTTATTCCCCAAATACCATCTCTATGTGCTGTAAAGGTCAGTTGTTAACTATCTTATACCCACTTACGTAAAAGAAGTAACTGTCTCTCCATTTTACTTTTAATCCAGGCCAAAAGGTTTCCCCACTTTGCCTTCTCCCACCTCCCTAAGCTACCATCAATGGATTTCATGTAACCCTCCCCCCTTACATCGCCTCCTTTGACTGTGATGTATAAAGTCACTTAAACTGCCATTTTCTGGAGCATTTTCTCAGTCTGTTGAGATTTTGCTTCCTGGCAGTTGTCAGTTTTGCTGAAATAAACTCATAAAAATTCTCAACAGGTTTGGATATTTCTTACATCACCACAACCCATCAGTCAGCCTGTGTGTAATATATCTATGTGATGCAGAATGCATTCTGTTAAAATGCATCTTTTAGATACAATAATCACAGACTTGGAGAGGAAAGCCTATTCTCAAGTTTCTGTTTCTTTTTCTCTATAAATTTACCTGCCAGAGAGAGTCTAGATTTACTGCTCAGGAAAAATGATTACTCTATCTAAAACATAAGGAAATATTTATATAGGATATGGCCCCTGATCTCAAAGATTTTACATTCTATGTAGTAGGTAAAAGCTTTTCCATTCTATGCAGTATGTGAGATAGACTGAAATATCAAGAGATTGAAAGAGAGAGAAGTGACTAGGAAGTCACTACCTCAGTCTGGGTCTGATTTAAAAGAGCTGCAGCTAAAGTGGGCATGATGGTATTAGAAAGAATGGAACCCATATCAGATATTTAAAGGAAGATGTGACAGGAACTGATAACTGCATGAGTGTAGGGTAAGGATAAGGGAGAAATGGCATTTGTGTTTAGAAAACAGGAAAATTCTAACCAAGCATTTTGTGTTTCATGACTGTTTAAAGTGATTATTTTGAAGGAAAATTTTTAAAAGCTCAATGTCGCTTTTCTTTTGGTTGGTTTATTTCTTGTAAATCAAAAGCAATGGGAAATATTTTCTAATTTATAAAAAGCTCAAAAATATAATCAGTTTTTATACAATTAGAAGAAGGGAAAACATTTTATACAATAGAAGAAGGGGAAATATTTTAGCTGATATATTCATGTGTATCTCTTCTACCTTCTTATCATTAAAGCATTGGCTTTCTCCTTTAATAAACAAACAAAAAAATGTGCATAGACACATCAAGATTTTAAAATCTCTGTAGGCTTCTCATGTTGGAAAGCTTCATTGAAATAGACCACCAATATTCTCCTAAATCAATGCTGTTAGTTCACTCTGGCATTTCACTAACATTGATTGTTTGAAGGGGCTATAGGGAAACTGATGACAGTAAGTAAGATAGATTATGGATCACATTCAACTCTCATCTCTCGGTAGGCCAAGCAGGCGTAATTCTCTCTATTGCTTATGGAAGTTCTGAGTATAAGCCTTTGTGTACTTAAGATTTTGCCGTTAAAAATCTATCAATCTCTTAATCCTTGCAATAGGTTGCAACTGGGCTTTTACTTTAGGTGTAATTTGTTCTTTGGTGGGATAACAGCCTGATTGTAAATGATTAAAACCCAACAGGTCCCCCCCCCCCATCTTTTGCACCTTCTTAGTTCCTAAACAAATGGGGATTTATTAACATCCTAGACTAAAGACAACACTAGGAGAATTGCGTGCTTATGTAGATTTAAGACACAGTGCCAGGAACCCAGGTAGGGTTACATTTATAATACTTTAGGAATTACCAAGCACATTCACATATATGATGTCACAGTTGAATCTCACTCCTGCAGTTCTGTCCTGATAGTTGGTTAATGCCTTAGTTCAGGCGACTGTAACAAAGTACCATAGACTGGGTGGTTTATAGACAATAAAATTTATTTCTCACAGTTCTGGAGGCTGAAAGTGTGAGATCAGGGTGCCAGCATGGCTGGGTTCTAGTAATAACCCTCTTCTGGGTTGCAGACTACTCTTTCACTGCATCTTCACATGGGAGGAAGAGAATGAGAGAGCTTTCTGGGGTCTCTTTCATAAGGGCAATAATTCTATTCTTGAGGGCTCCACCCTCATGACCTAATCACCACCTACAGGCACCACCTCCTAGTATGATAACATTGGGGGTAGGATTTCAACATATGATTTTTTTCGGGGTGGGGAGGGAGGACACAAAGATTCAGTCCGTTGCAGTTGGGCATACCTATTGTACCAGTGTAGAGACAGATTATCAGAGCTGCCCTGAAGATTTTTGTGCAGTGTCACAAAGCTCACGCATATGAAAACCAGGACTAGAACCTAAATCTTATGGAGACAAGCCTGGTGTTTTTTGCCTCCAATTCCTTCTCACCCGTTCAACTTAATAAGTGCTCCTTCGGGGCCCATTCCGTGTGTGCCTTCATGAGGCCCTGAGGGCGGCAAGGGCGCACAACACTGCCTGCCGCTGGCCTCAAAGGAACCTAGGGCTTATTTGATCCAAGTTTGCGCACACATGAAATGGCTACGGCATGAATTGTATTTTCATAAAATATTTCAGGAATGCAGAGAAAGGAAAATCATTGTGGGCTGTTCACTGGGGGAAGCTTCACGGAAGCCCGTGGGTCTTCATGGATGCTCTGCAACAAAAAGGGTAACTAGGAGCTAACCGTCTTGAGCACCCATTCTGTGTCAGGCACCGTGCTAGGTGCCCCTCCTAGCTCCTCTCCTTTAAACCTCACCACAGTCCTCTGAGGTAGGTGTCATACTCTCCGCTGTGCAGATGAGAAAAACAATGCCCAGAGAGCTGGAAGGCACAATCGTCCGAGCATGCAGACAATGCAGAAACAAAGAGGAACATATGGGGACAACTGTCCCAACTCTCACCCACTACTGTACATGATTTTATATTAAGCTGATTTTAAAATATGACTTTAAAATGCATGCAAAATTCTGTACAGTCTCCCAAAGCAAAAAAAAAAAAAAAAAAGTAAAGTTCCCCTTTTGCTTGACATATGGGCAGACCTATGGGATAGAACAGAGAGAGGGAATGTGTTATGTTCCACACGTTCACTTTACAAAAGAAAGTCCTGGCACACAAAATGATACTCTTAAGCTTCAATGTAATAGTGAAAAGGCCAAGTAGTCTAGCAAACATTTTGCCAAACTTAGGAAAATAAAACAAGAGGATCAACATGATAAGGGTTGTACCACATCTTTGAAAGAAACTCTGTGTTGTGGCCTAATACTTGGGGGGACAATCTGTTTTAGGAGGTTGAGTTGTTACAGCTTTTTTTCCCAAACCACTGAGAGAGGTGATCCAGGAGAAACCTTATCTCCTTGGACAAGTTTCTAAAGCTATCAAATATGGTTTACCTGTGCTTTTCTAGAGCTTTTATTCAAAGTACTTTTTGTAGACATATTTACAATACATACATATTTTGGTACTCATAATATGTTATTTGTTTATTTATTTTAGAGAGAGGGGAAGGGATGGAGAAAGAGAGGAAGAGAAACATCGATATGAGAAACATTGATCAGTTGCCTCTCATGCATGCCCGACTGGAGACTAAACGTGCAACCCAGGCAGGTGTCCTAACCAGGAGTCGAACTGGCAACCTTTCGCTTGGCAAGATGATGCCCAGCCAACTGAGGCACACTGGTCAGTTCCTTTTGCTCATTTTTAAATTGGATTGTCTGTCTTTTGTTGAGTTGTAGGAGTTCTTATATATTTTGGATATTAGACCCTTATCAGATATATGATTTGCAAATATTTTCTCTCATTCTGTGGGTTGTCTTTCACTTGCTTTTAATATTGGCAAAATTTTACTTCATTTTTTTCTGCTTATAGATAAGTCTGAAAAAGCCCTTACATAAGAGGCTAACACAGCTTTGGAGGCCACAGAGGATGTGTCTCAGACAAGAGGTACTGCTCAAAATCTCCTCCATGCTGGGGGTCAAGATGGGAGGAGGGGGTAGAGCTCTGCCAGCAGGACTCCCAGGTCCCCTCCTCCCCAACCCCCTTCCCTGTAATAGATCAGACTCTGCAAAATTGACAGCTTGGAACTCTCAAGGCTGCCTGAATGTTTGGGTGTGTTAGGGGAAAAGGCCAGGGTTTCAAGATGGCTCAGCTGCCAGCCATGTGCCAGCTCAAGGAGCCCTGGGTGAGCGCCCTCTTCCTGTTTCAGCCACAGTTAGAGCCAAACTCTAGGCTTGGGCCCGCAGGGGGTCTGGGATGAGAGGCAGCCTTTCACCACCAGAAGCCTTGCCCCATAACCCCCAGGACTTTTTAGTGTTAATGGTCTAATGCAGCGCCAGGTGTGGCCGAAACCTACCCCTGGCTCCGAGGCAGACGGTGAGGGGTGGCAGCCAAAGGTCCCAGGACTGTGGCTGAAGTGGCTCCTGGCCCCTCCAGCTCTGGCTTGTCTGTACATTCATTTCTAGACTTTTCTCCAGTTCAGCAAGGGGTGAGTGGATCAGGGTGCTGGCAGCCCTCAGCCCGTGTGTGTGTGTGTGTGTGTGTGTGTGTGTGTGTGTGTGTGTGTGTGTGTGTTGGGGTCCAGGGGTTGCAGGGGCAGAGGAGAGGGACAGGCCCAAGTGAGAGCCAAACAGGAACTTCCCTTGAAGGTGGCCCACCTGAAACTGTTCCCAAGGTGCTGCTCAGGTCTGCCCATCTGGGTGATTACCCAGGGCACAGGCAGGCCAGGCTGAACCTGGACCCACAGCATTAAAGAATGATGGCAGGGGAGGACTGGGTGGGGAAGGGCACAGTGAGTAATCAGGTGTGTGTGCTTGCCAGTGCCCAGCCATCAGGAGGAAAGCAGTGCTCCTTGGAGTGGTCGATGAGGTCCAGTTGGGCAAACAAGCATCCTGGCTCATGGGCAGGGGCTCTGGTGGCTTCATCTCCAGGGGTGGAAGGTGGTCCTGGATGATTAACTTGCTCACAAAGCCCTAGCTGTAGTCTCAGTCTTCAGGAATTCTTTTTGCCACATACCAGAGCTTGAAAGCAAGCCGAATATTTGTTCCTTGGTTCTCCCAGTTGGGGCGGCTGCAGGGTGTTATCCTCAGTCTGACTGTCAAAGGGCATGTGGCACACAGTGTGGCTCTCCAGGTCTTTAACGATGGCCCAAATCAGCTGCAGCATCTGAGTGAAGCCTGTTCCTTCTACCATCATGCTGACAGACTTCCCCGTCTTGATGCTGGGGTTGGATTTCTTATCTGGACAGATGGTAAACTTTCCTTTGCTCTGGTAGGTTAGCAGCCCATTTGGGCATTGGAATTTGATGATGTCTCCTAGTTCATGTTTTCTAGGTACCGGAACATCTTTCCTTCCAGGGCAAAATTGGAATGGGTATCATTGAAGTAAATCTGATGACCAGGTCCACTAAGCCCTTGTCACAGCTGGAGACTGGTTCTGGTGGATTTGAGCTGAAAGGTAGGTACGTTAGCCTCTAGGAAGGCCCAGAATGTGAAGGGGCCACGGCAGAGTGAAGTAGAGCTGCTAGGTGTTATGGCTGATGATCTCCTTGTTGATGAGCCACAGTGGGTTCCTGGTGTTTGGGTTTTCAAATGTGATGGTCAGGGCCCAGTGCTAGATAGCTGGGTAGGCTGTAAGGGAACCAGACTGGGGAGAGCCCCATGTGGCCCACTGTGCTGAGCTGGGCCCAGCGGTGACAACTAGGGCAGATGGGCCACCTCTTTTCACTTTCTTAATAATATCAAGTCCTAGCTGGTGTGGCTCAGTGGATGGAGCACTGGCCTGCAAACCAAAGGGTTGCTGGTTCGATTCTCAGTCAGGGCACACGCCTGGGTTGTAGGCCAGGACCCCCGTAGGGGGCATGTGAGAGGTAACCACACATTGATGTTTCTCTCCCTTTCTTTCTCCCTCCCTTCCCCTCTCTCTAAAAATAAATAAATAAAATCTTTTTTAAAAAAGTCCTTTGATGCACAAAAGTTTTTAATTTTGATGAAGTCTGATTTATCTATTTTTTCATCTGTTGCTCATGCTTTTGGTGTCATATCTAACAATCCATTGTGAAATCAAAGGTCACCAAGATTTACCCTTATATTTTCTTCTAAGAGTTTTATGATTGGATTTTGCATTAATTTTTGTATAGAATGTCAGGTAGGGGTCCAACTTCATCCTTTTGCATGTGGAAATCCACCTGTTGAAGAGACTAATCTTTCCCTATTGAAGAAACTTGGTATCCTTGTGGAAAATCGGTTCCCAATAAATCCAACCTGGTCATGGTGTATAATCCTTTTAGTATGCTGTTGGATTTGATTTGCTAGTATTTTGTTGAGGGTTTTTGCATCTATAAGGGATATAGGCTGCAATTTTCTTTCATGTCTTTATCTGCCTTTGGTATCAGTGTAATAATGGTCTTATAGAATAAGTTAGAAAGTGATCCCTCCTTCACAATTAAGTGCATCAACTTTGGAAGCAGATGATGTGAATTTTAATTGTGCCTTGGCCACCAAAAAGTTTTGTAGTAAGTTATCTTGTTATTGAAGCTCTCTAAACTTCAGTTTCACACCTGTAAAACAGGAGCTTGGGGAACATTAACTGGAATCATTTATTGTAAAACCAGTGATGTGCTGGTAAATGCCACAATTAGCACTCAGGTATAAACACTCCTGCCGATTTTAAGATACCAATGTGAAGTCATCTAACATGGAGTTGATTTATAATCATAATCTGCTTTCATGAACTAGTGGGAGCTAACTCCAGCACATCATTTTTTAGAAAAAGTATAAAGTACATAATAGATAATCAACAAATAAATATTGTCATTTTCAGTTGCCTTTAACAAAAAGAATGAAATAAAATGAAGAGGGGGATGGTTCCTGAAAAGTCAAGATATGTAATTCTCCTCTATGTTCTATAATACTTCATAATATTTAAAATGTTATTCTCAGGTAGTCTATTCTCTGTGGGAATCATATTTCATATCCCCTTTCTCTCTCTAGATCTTGCATCATTGTCGACAGTGAACATAATCACACGGAGACTGGTCCTAGCCACCAGTCCGTCTGCCTTGTTGACAACTGACCACCCCTGGAACGTTTTATTGCTCCTAATTGCCTAACATATTAACCTTGAAGGCTGCAGGAATACTGAGACATCACCCCGCCTTTGCTCCCTGGTTGCTAAGGTGTTCTGCCTAATATTGGTCCTATCGGCAGTCACCAGCCAGTTATGCTTTCCCTGGAAGGCACACATAAAGTGCACAATCACCCTCATCAGGCAATAATTCTGCAAATGTTAGGTCCTCTACACTTCTGCCTAGATCCAGGCTTAGGAAAATTCATGAAGCAAACAAAGACTGTTTCACCTTGTCCTCTGGGTACCCAGTTCTAATCTCATTACCAAGTCACTGTGTTTTCCCATGTTCCTTATCCATCCATCTGAGGCTTACAGAGTGCCTGTGACTGCAAATACAAAGAGGTTATATGGTCCCTATTGTCCATAAACTCACAACCTGGGATGACGCAGAGTAGAGGTAGATATGCAAACAAATAATGAAAATAGAATATGGTAAGAGAAAGTATTAAAGTGTATGAAAAGTACTTGGAGAAACTGAAGGAGGAATTCTGTTTGCCTGGGAGAGCTAAGGGGGTGTTTTCCAGAGTGTGTGCAGGTAACCACAGGGAAAGCAGAGGCTTGGGCCTGATTATGCATGTATGCCCGACTGTGGCATTGGACTTGATCCTCCAACAACAAAGGAGCCATTCTTCCCTTACCTATTTTATTGCCCTGCATCTTAGAATTTTAAGGCCTTGGTTCCTGCTAATAAAATAATAACCAACGGTTTTAGGGCTTACAATGTGTCAGATACTGTACTAAGTGCTTTGAATTCATTATGTAACTTACTCTTCACAACAACCTTAGAGGACAAAATATTATCATCCCCATTTTACAGATTAAAAAAAAACTGAGATTGAAAATTCAAAGTTACACAAGTAGAAACATGCAGAGCTACAATGCAGCTGTGACTCACTGCCAAGTCTGCGCTCTTAGAAACACAAGTCAGCAGGATTTGTGTAGTTGAGGGACTGGGGAGAGTGGTTCTGTCTCCCCA
Source organism: Mormoops blainvillei (assembly GCA_004026545.1). Classification (NCBI taxonomy): domain Eukaryota; kingdom Metazoa; phylum Chordata; class Mammalia; order Chiroptera; family Mormoopidae; genus Mormoops; species Mormoops blainvillei. The sequence continues at coordinate 238,353 of PVJD01000404.1, read as the reverse complement.
AAGCAGCCCCAAAACTTCTCCACATTTTAAAATGCTTCTATCTTCTACTTGGGCTGATAGCAATACTCGGAACCCACCTCGTTTCGGTGGCAGTGGCGGTTACTGTGGAGAAAGGCTTCAAAGGATGTGGACTGCAGTGTCAATTTACCTCCAAGGACTGTGGTTGCTGCTGAGTGATGTTGAGTTAATGATTAAGCTGCTCTTGTGTGAGTCAGCTAATGCCCCTCCCAAATAATGTAAAGTGTCAACCGATTTAAAAAAGACCTGCCCCACTAAGCTGAATGTCAGACTTGAGTGTCAGCTCCCTTTTGACAATCTAAAAGGGAGGAGGAGTTCCACTGAACTCTGCTGACCAGGAACTTAGTGTTGACACCAACTCTGTAAAATTGTGTGTGCGCAAATAAATAACCTGAAGCTCAGAAAGGTGAAACCACTTGTTTAAGTTCTGAGTCAATTTTCCTTCTGCTACTCCAGTGCTTTTAACTATTGGGGTGTTTTTGTTTAGTTTATATCCTAGTGAATAGCTGCCCTTCTTTTTAATAATCAGAATTTAAATGTCTCTAGAAAAGCATTGTTATTTTAGAGAAGCAGTGTAGTGAATAGAATGGGAGCTTTGATGCTGGGTGTTTCTGGGTTAAAATTCCAGTTCCTGCTCTGTTGTAGTGTGACCTTTGGCAAATCACCTATACTCACCTCAAAAGATAACTGTGAGAACTGAAGCAGATGGCCAGTCCCTAGGGGAACTTCGGTGCATGTTAGTCCTTTCCAGCTCCTCCTTGGTGTAACATGAGTGGCCATCTCCAGCCATCTCCAGCCATCTCAAGCAGTTGGTTCAATACTTAATACATGCTTAGAGGTATTTGGATTTATTTTAATTAAAACAAACTCCTGCCATGTGGCATTTTGGGGGGGGGGAATTTAGGCACGATATGGTGAAACTAGGCAAATGATAGAGTTCCTGCAGGTTAGGGCTCAGCACACCAATCAGTGAGGCCCATTAGCCATGGGGGTTCTGGGAGGAGCTGCAAAAAATCTGGTCAGGGAGACAAAACATACAGACAAATGGAAAGAGAAATAGCAATAGAAGGCAGTAGAAGACAAGTTTCCAAGGAGTGATTAGGCAATGAATGTATGCATTTGGAAGACAGAGAGAAAGATAGGCCACCTAGTGCAGGCCACTTAGAAACCCTTCATGATCCATTTCTGGCACTCTTTCTTCGGTCCTTCCATGGCACTTTGAGTTTCTGTTAGAGTCACCAGTGCACTTATTTCTTCATAACAAGGTGGAGAAAATATCACTATCTCTTAATAACAAGTTCCACAATTCCTCTTGGGGACAGAAGCATCTAAGTTTAGAAAATTAGGTACCCATAATAAAATAGGTTGGAGAGTGCTTGAAGGAAGTTGAGATCCAAGGACTTGGGTGTTAGAAGAGCAGCAACTTGCTGTGCATACTAAAGGGAGAATTTGGCATTTTGGGGGGGTAATATGGGGTGAAGAGTGTGAGGAAGAAAGGAGAGAGGGGAGAGGGAAAAGGGAGAGAGCAGCTAGCAAAGCACAGAGCTGTGAATATTCTAATTACCTACATCTCCAGCAATTGCTACAAAACTCAGGTAGCTGTGTGAGTGCCTTTGATGAGAAAACCAGGAAGGGGCAGAATTTTATTTCAACACTGTGCAGAACAGATTAGACATGAGGAGGTGGAAGTGTCTCTCTGGAAGTTACCTAGCTCTTGAAAGAGCTGTAATTTCCATAAGCTAGGTAAAGGGTTGGGAGTTCAGATAAGGCTTTCCTGGATCTTTGAGAGGCAAAGGGGTCTCAGCTGCCTGCTGTCTCCAATTCCTACCTCTTTCCTCTTTTACCTTTCCCTCCCCTCCAAACTTACCCAGTATAGTGCCTGACGATAGGCACTTTGAAAATATCGTGCTGAATCCAATGTAAATATTATAATGGTTTCTGCTATCATACATAAAATTGAATGAAAACAACACACATGCATTTCATACATAAAAATAAACCTAATCTTAACAATTCTGGAAAGGATATAAATACCAACTAAATATAGGCTTAACACTTTCCCACCTCTTTGTTTTTCAGTATCCTTCAAGGACAAGCTTACATCCCTTCCTCCAGGATGTCTACTGGATTTTCAGCGATATTTCCTGTCTTTGAAATCTTATGACATTTCCTGCCTGTATCAGCCATTTGACACTTGATCATTTATTTTTCAGTTGGACGTCTTGCCTTTTCCACTATATATTAACATCCCTGAGGGCAGGAAGAGCGGTCACTTTTGCTAAGGGCCTATTATAGTACCCTCTACACATAGTGATTCACTTGTTACTGATGATTTGTGTACTGCATCATATTCTCAGAACTTGAGAACTTTACTAAATATTTGTTTGAATTGAGTTAAATTGTTGGGTGCCATAGACATTGAGAATATATGATTCCTGCATATTGCTCTCATACCAGAATAACAGGAAATTAGACCTTGGGAAGAAATCAAATCTAACATTTGTTAAGCTATAACCTATTTTCCCATTGCTTTTGGGCAGGTAATTTTGGCTTTCCACCTCAAAAGCAAATATGATTTCTTGGCTAACGACTTTCATATGGGGTTAAATAAAGATGCACAGAATTTTGATACTGACGGATATTATAAAATCATGTGATCTAACCCAGGAGAAATGTGTGCTCAGGGAGGTTAAACAGACTGCCTTATGTTTCTTCAGTCTGTTGCAGAGCTCACCTAGCATTCCGATCTCCTGCTTTCCAGTCCAGTGGTGTTTCCAGGACACTAAGCTTGTTTGTCAGAATATGATTATTTTCACAAAGTGTTTTCATTATTAATGTAGTATGCTAAATCTATGGGGTAGAATAATTTATTACAGTTAGTAAAGTCAGTCCTAAGCAGTCTGATATTCCTGTAAAACTGAATAGATTTTGAAATAAAGCATCCTTGGGCTCACTGCCTTCTGAGGGGCCAGCATCTCGTATGATATATACGAGGTCTGTCTGGAAAAATCCTGCCGTTGTTACTATGAGAATGGTTTGCGCAACATCGATATAGCCCGGCAGCTAAGGAGGGTGGACTGGAACATGCATGTGTGAACAATGACATCTTTACTATACTAGTCAGTGGGGGAGGTAGACCCCATTGAGTGAGCATGTGTACTGTGTGGCTGTCGCATTCAAAATGATTGAGCGAGTAGAGCAGTGAATCTGCATCCAATTTTGCATGAGCTCGAACATTTCTCCGTGGAAACTATTTGGGTAATTCAGAAGGCCACAGCTGTGGGCAACTGGTGATTGGCAGCTTCATCACGACAACACGCCTGCTCATGCATCATGGTCTCGTGCAGAGTTTTTTTTATGAAACATTAAATCAACCAGGTGACTCAGCCCCACTATAGCCCAGATATGGTGCCTTGAGACTTCTGGCTTTGTCCAAAACTAAAATCACCTTTGAAAGAGAAGAGATTTCAAACCATCGATGAGATTCAGGGAAATACAACAGGGCAGCTGATGGCAATTGGGAGAACTGTGTGAGGTTCCAATGCACCTACTTTGAAGGGGACTGAGGTGTTATTGTCCTATGTACAATGTTTCTTGTATCTTGTATCTTTTTCAATAAATGTCTCTACTTTTCATATTACATGGATGGATACCTTTCTAGATGGGCTTCATGTATATATCACACAAATGAGCCTTTCTATATGGAAATTCATTATAACTTAGTTTTATTGATTCTATTATAGTGCTGTTAATTACAGGACCCACAAAACCTACTGGATTAAAGCCATAATAAGATTCGTAACGCTTATTCTGCTCTGTATATTGAGAGTTTTTATAATAAACTGATTTTTATCTTTTTAGAAATTACATTGACATATTAAAAATAATTATATCAGATATTTTGATGTTTTTGGCAAAAGCGGTTGACCATCTTCTAATAATATTAACTATCGTTGTTAATCCTCATGATGGCCCTTTAAAGTGGACATTATGATTAGTCTTACAGATGAAGAAATCAAAGCTTACAGAAATTTGGTGTCTTGTCAAGATCTCACAATAGGGGAACAAAGATTAAATGAGATAATATACATGTACTTAGCATAGCGCTGGGCAGCTGGTATATTGAATAAATGTAACCAAAAGGGTCAGTGTGAAGTGAAAAAGATAAAACTGTTATGAAGATAGTACCTAAAGCACATGTTATAAGTTCCTACATATAATGCATGTATGACTAAAATTGAGCTTCCTAACAATCAAAGGGAGAGATACAATCAGTGATAAGTGATAAGTAACCTTGCCCAAGGAAGTATAACTATTTCTGGATTTCAAACCTAAGGGTCCTTTTTCAAGACACAGGATTTAATGCCCTAGCAGAGGTCTTAGACGATGAGGCAAACTCGCCATGGGACGGCTGTTAGAAGCCTGGAAAAAGCGATGGCCAAACCTGAGTGATGCAGAGAAGCCTGAATTGTCTGGGCAGAAGGGAGAGGAAGGATTATGAAGCTGAGGAAAAGGGCATGCTAGAATGGTGATAGTATGTAAGGCCAGAAGACCCACGAGAGGATGGTGTTCCACGGGAGGCCCAAAGAATATGCCACTCGCCAAGATCATTAAGAATGCACTGCAGAGAGGGGTACTGGCATCACCAAGAAGTTTAGACAACCTCTGAAGGCTGGGACTCAAGGTAGAAGAGTGGTCCCAGAGCTGGGCTTCTCGACAGTCATGGCCATAATGGGGTTCCTCCCAAGGAATAAACAATTGCAAGTGCTTACCTACCAGACGCCAAGAGGCCATCATTACCATAGTAACCTGTAGAATCAGAGGGGCAGCCAAGGGGGCCTGGTCTGCAGAAATTGTGGAAAGGGTTAATAGCTTGTGGTATGCTAAGGGGCAAATCTGTAGCCAACAAAGGTACTACATAAAATCTAGAAAAGAAAGGGGGGCCCATGAGGTCCTCTGATAACTTAACTATATGACTCAAGAATCTAACAACATGCAGGCCATTTGACTCAGTAATTCTATTTCTGGAACCTCTCCTAAGCTAGTTATCTAAATATTACAAATTATTATTTGCATGAAGAAATTCATTAGTTATGAAGATTTCTGTAGTAACATGGGAAAATGCTTCTAAGTGAAAATAAGTATAAGGGACAATTTACAAAATGACATATATACCATGATAATACTTATATTAAAATATGTCTAGTGAAAACATAACTGAAAGAAAATATATAATATGGTAAACGTGTTTATGTTAGGGTTGCAAGATTACAGGTGACTTTCTCTCTCTAGTTTCCAGCTAATTGAATTTCGTGATTTTTATAATGGTTATTTTAGTTGTTTTGTTCAATAGAACGCTTTAAAGGCAAATGTCATTGTTTGAATCTATTTTCCCACTGTGATCTCGGCTAGCTTTTGCAGAGAAATAGACTGGCAAGCAAATGTTCTTTTGATGAAGATTTATGTGTGAAGCCCATGTGTGCATAATTGCTGGTTGGGTTGAATTTTTTAAAAAGAGAATTTCCTAATAAGACGTTTCTACTTCATTACATTTGGTTTTACTTCAATTCAGATGAATACTTGTAGTGGGTTTGCAAGTTTCATGCCACATATTACAGGTTGGAGGAAATACTTTTTTCTTTTTACACTGTTTTCTCTCTTTCTCTTTCCTATATATTACCTATAGAGTGACTTAAAATTTTTTTTCTAATCTTAAATATAAAATTGAATTCCTCATTTAATTGGTGGTGTCCTTGGTCAACTTGTCAACTAATTTACACAATTTGGGAGTCACATGAGATTCCATCCTCTGCCACAGCGCACATATCCCATCAGTCACCATGCGCTGTCTATTCTGTCTCCTCGGGCTTTTTACATCTTCCTGGTATCCCTCCCTAGTCCACTACTTTAGATATATTCTCATCACTTGCAGCCTGCAGCTCTACAATGCTATGTGATTAATCTCCTACCCTCCAATCCATTTTCCACATCTTCCCTAGATTAGTATTTCTCAATGGGGTGAATTTTTGTCCCCCCGGCAGGCATTTGGCAATGTCTGAAGACTTTTTGGTGGTTGTAACTGGATCAGGAGTGGGGTGGGAGTTTGGGGAGGGTGAGGAGTGAGGGGGATTGCTACTGGCATCCAATAAGAGGACAGAGATGCTGTGCTGCTAAACATCCTACAATGCACAGGATAGCCCCCCACAACAAAGAATTTTCCAGCCCAAAATGTCAATAGTGCTGAGGTTGAGAAACCCTGCCCTAGATTGATTCTTCTAAAATAAATACCTGCCTAAGTACCTCAAAAACACATTATTTCTCCTATCCAAGTACTAACCAGGCCCGACCCTGCTTAGCTTCCGAGATCAGACAAGATCAGGTGTCTTCAGGGTGGTATGGCTGTATACAAAAAGCACATTATTTCTTTTAGGCAAAAGCTTTTGCATAAGGCTTACCTTTTCCCCATCCACACTGTACATATACTTGTTACTTCCTTAATATGCCGCTTACTCCCTGGCTCCTGTGACTTGACAGAGGCTTGTAGCTTCTTTTCCTCTTGATTTCCTCAGGTTGGGTTGGGTGGTTCTCCTCTGTGATCACTTTTAGAAAAGCTCGAATCACACTTAATTATTGCTCTCCCCACTCCACCGTAGCATCAAGGGGTCAGGAACTGGGTCTTTTTTTCTCAGAATCCTCAGCAGCTAGTGCAATGCCTGGTACAGGGTCATGGATCTAAAGTCAACCAAGGCCCTCTCTCCTTGTTCCCTTTTTATGAGCTCTGCAGTGCAGTCAGATTCAGTCTTGAGCACGGCGGAGTTAGTGCTGCCTTCCTGAGTTTGCATTTACTTTACCCTTCACCTTACCTGAAATGCGGTTGATGTTTCTGTCTCCACTCATGTCACTCCCACCTGTTTTTTAAGGCCCAGCTCAATAAAAAATCACAGTGATTTACCAAGCTCACTACATATGCCAGGCCGGCATTATCTTTGTTCATCTTTAACATTATCCCTCTAAGGAAGGCATTGTTCCAATTTAACAGGTGAAGAAAATGTTGCAAATAGCCCTGAGTGACAGGTAAGGCAATACATGCACACTAACACTCATATTGTAGGCAGCTGAGCCATGGCCCTCCCTGCTTGATTCTCCTGTCTTCTCTGTTGGCTCTTCTATCTCCTTCCAGAAGGCATGTTGGAGAGCACTTGGTCTGCCCCACAACTCTTACTGTAAACTGCAAATTGTGTAGGGTAACACAGAAGGTTCATGGTGGGAGCCAGATCTAAAATCCAGAACTCTAGATCTGAATCCTCTTTACCCTCACCAGTACCACACCCGGCACTTTTTGCTCAGTATAAATTGCAGTAATCCGCCAAGTCCAGGGTTAGTGGAGTAAAGGGCAGGTGGGAAAGCCTCAGTCAACAGTGACCTTAGCTGCAAAAGCTGATCATGCATGGCTGAGGAAGATTTTCATGCAAGGATTTCCCGGGCGGTGGGGGCCGGAATGCATTGGACTGTTTTCAGCTCGGGAGTGAGGAATAGATCTGAAGTTTTAAAAGCTCACTGTGGCGAATCAATTGGAGACTGGAGTGAATGCGCAGTGACACTTTTAAGAGATGGTTGTGGTCCTTCAGTTGGAAGATGGTGGCAACTCTGATCATGTCGCTGAAACACTTGGAAAAGCGAATGGACTGGAGAGAGATTTAGGAAGTAAAGTGGTCAGGATTTGGTTGGACAATGCCTACAGGGAATGAATCCTGGCCATAGTGTGACCTTCAGATACTTAAATCTTAATTTGTTTCCTCGTGGATAAAATGAGGATAATCCCTAGTTTGAGGAATTCTTAGTAAAAACATGAAATGTGCTTGACACATTATCAACAAACGTTAGTTCTTATTACTATTACAAATCAGTTTAAAAAAATTTTAAAGAGCTCTTTAAATACGGAATAGTAACCTGTCAACGTCGGAAGATACATTCTTAAATTCCCGTTAGTCAAGCACTCCACAAGCTCACCTCTTTTTCAGGGTCGGGACACCGGGTAGAGAACGGTAATAAACGCATGACGGTGCCCAAAGATGTGGAGGGCACTGCAAACTTGGGAGGAGTTAACCTATAGTCAAATCCTGACAATTTTGCTTTCTGCGAAGGTTGCCCTCTCATCTCCTAGATTGGTATTTCTAAAAAACACGTAGGGTAAAAAGGGCGAGTCTGGGGCCAGAGCGTGAGCGAAGCCGGATGGGGGCGGGGCGGGAAGGCTGGAAGCTCTGGGTCCGGCGCTTGGGTGCTGCCACTTCTTCAACCGCGGTCCCCGCCCCCGCCTTTCCGGGGCTGCCGCGCGCACGTCACGAGGGGGAGGAGCCGGCCGCGGGGTGGGAGGCGGGTGCGTCGCCCAGCGCAGGCCGCGGCGGCCGCGGAGTACCCAGCAGCCGCAGTGAGCGCGGCCCTGCGCCCCAATCTTGGTCGCCCATCTTGCGCCCCTTGGTCCGCCTCGGGCGCACGCACGCCGGGGCCCTGCGGGGCTGGCCGGTTAGCGAGCAGGCCATCCGATCCGGACCCGCGCAGCGACCCGGAGCCCCCCGGCGAAGGCGCACACGGAAGTGGTGAGTGTCACCGAGGGGAGGAGGAGAAGCCGTCGGCAGCCGCCGACGACAGGGCGAGGGGCGCGAAGCCTGGCGCTGTCTGGAGACGGGGCCGCTGCTGTCGGTCCTCGCGCGTCGAGCACTCCGGGCCTCCCCGCGAGCGCGGCGCTGGATCGGAGGGCCCGGGCCGGGTGGGGGCGTGCGGGTGCGCGCGGGGGATTTCCAGCCGAGCGGAGCGTGCTGGCGGCGGAGAGGTCGCGCGGGGCGGGGGCCCAAGGCCCGGAGGGGAAAGGTTGAGGCGCGTTGCCCCCTCCCCCAGAAGGCACACCAAGTTTTCATAAACAAGCCTGGAGCGCTCTGACATCCTGTTTATACCACCCTGAGATACCGGCGCGGGCTTGAGGTCTGACGTCCCTCCTTTTTACACCGAGAATGTGACGGCCAGCTCTCAAGCAGAATTGCCGGGAGGGGGTGTTTTCTGGCCTGAGGGCGGAGGCTGAGGGTCTTAGCGGTTTTCCTCCTTTGCCCTGTCTGCGAAGGAAAGTTTCTGGGGTCTAGGGCCGTGTTTGCGACGAGTAGTGTCTGTGGACGCAGGAAACGCCCCCTCCCCTTTGAGGTTCTGTTGGGACCCAGGCCCCAGGCAGTGGGAAGGGCGAAAAGAGGCACCCGTAGCTGCAGACCAGGGAAGAGGAACAGAGAGAGGGAGAGAGAGAGCCACCTGGGGAATTGAGAATCCTGCTGTAAGAGGACTGATTAACTGAAACTAGGGTTGGTTTCTGGCCTCCTGTCTAACTCCGCAGACCCCATCCGCGCGATCGTCAAGCATCAGAAATGTCGCAGGAGTAGTAAACTCCCCTCACAAGTCACTCTCCAAGGTTCCAGGGATGTGAGTTCCTTGGGTGTGTGTTTACCAAGGAACTTCTCTGGGAAGACTAGATAAAAGGTGTAATTATTGTCAGGTGTTTGTGCACATTTTTTTTTTTTTATTGTATGTGTATTCTCTGTGCATTCCTGTGTGTCCCTGGGGAAGAGGACCCGTTTCTCTTGAATAAGAGTTTCTCTTAAATAAGTGTCTGTGAGTTGTCTTCTGCCCCTGGTTGGATACATGTTATTAACATTTTCTTTTTGGAGTCATAGGGGTTTTCTCTTAGTGGCAGGCATTTACAGCTGTATCAACTTGTCATTAGTTTGTTTTCGGAGAGGAAAGCATTAACAACCTTGGAGACTTAAGTGATGAGTACAGTGCAGAAAGAATTAGATGTGATCATGGAGCCTGATTGTTGGCTAGTTTTTAAGAAAAGGATTCGAGTTATGGGCGTATACACAGTGGGGAAAAAAATTAAAAAGCGAGCATTTTATATTGATTAAATCTTTGTTCTTTGTTTCCAAAACCCCATTTTGTGGTGTTTCTCGCTTTTGCCTCTGGTGACTCTGATGCTTTCCAAGACCTCACTTGTTTTACACTGAAGGATCAATGTGCTTTTTTGTACTTTGTGGTGAAGGTTAATGGAAACTAGACACTTTGGGTATAATATGCTTTGTAATATGGAGAAAAAGTCTCCTATGTATAGATACAGATCACATTTAAAGATGTAAATATATCATACCTGAGCATTTGTGAACATTATGAATAGGAATACTCATATTGTCTTCTTAATTCTGTATATTATATTAACTAAGCAATTTCACTGTCTCTTAGTTTCGATAAATAACTGCAAAATATATCTTTTAATACTAGGATTGCAGTGTGACTCTCTACATTAAAGTCAGTTTAAATAGTTTCCCCAGTTCACAATATACCGATTACTTATTACTATTGGGAAATGATGATAGAGGGTGAATACGTTATACATATATAGATAAAATTCAAACATTTCCCAAAATATAACTACATTTCAATTTATAGTCCTAGTTTAGTTAGTACTAATATCAGTTTGCTTAATGCTATACTTGTAATTATCTCTCTGATCACTTGGAATCTACCTTTTACAGATTTAAGGTGTTAAGGGGAATTAGGCTGCAAAATCTTTTCATTTCAGGCATGTGTTAAAAAGCTGGTGAAAATGAATTTTGAGGGTGCAGTTGCTTTTGCAGGATTAGAGGCTCAGATTAAATGGCATGAAGAAACTTAAACTGCGTGTCTAAATAGGATTATGAGGTTGGCCAGTTTAGATTCTGTGTTCACAAACATTAGTGGTTCATACTGTAAATTCTCGTAATGTTCTAAAGTTATCACTCTATTTCTTCTAAATAGCTTTAAGTAACACGTGTTTGGATAGAAACCCAACTGAAGCAAGTATTGAGAATGCATGTAGGTGTATAGTCACTTTTATACAAGGAACACAAAAGTATAATTGTGTTAAGATTTATTAGCAGAGATCAAAATCTGTTTTCTAACTCCTCTGGTAAGAGTTTTTTCCCTTAAACATACGCATTCATTTTATGTATCTTTATTATGTATAACCTTATTATGTTATAAAGAGACAATATGCTTTTAGATTCATTGTCTAAGATGTGAATATTTGTATAAGGAGATTGTCTTGTTCCTTTCCACACTTAAAAAATTGTTTTAAGTGGATGGGGAATTGGTTAATTAACCAGTTTTGCTGAGCAAGCAGCAGCTGATGCTGTTTGATTTATTGTGGCTCAGTCGTGTATGGAGCCATCAGAGAGATGCCAGAAGGAACATTTCAGATTGTTTTAGACCAGTGTTTTCTCAGTTGGGTATGATTTTTATATCCAAGGAGATATTTGTAGTTTCTGAAGACATACTTGTTTTTGCTGTTGTTTTATCTTGGGGGTGGGAGTGGGAGGAGGCAGTGTTAATTGTATATATACAGTGGGTAAAGGAGAGGATGCTGCTAAACATCCTGTAATGCATGGGGCAGCCCCCTGCAAGAAAGAAGTATTTGACTCAAAATGTCAGTAGTGCCAGGGCTAAGAAATCTTGTTTTGGAATGCCAGGTGGGGAACAAGAAGACCCCGGCTTCTGTCATGGCAAATTCTTTCACTTTAGGCTATTTTACTCACCTGTAAAAAGGAACTAAAAATATTCACTATGACCATATCACAGAGTTGTTGGGGAAAATCAGGTAAATAATGCATGGAAACTGTGAATGAAACACAAATTGTAACTATTAGGAAGACATGATTTTTTAAAAAAAATTTATAAATGAGTTGTTAGATATAGTGGTGGTTGAAGAAGAAAGAGGTTAAGGCAGTAATGTTGAGTGAGAAGATTAGATGGTTTGGTATTATTGAATTCTTCGTTATTCTTTTTGGGTAAGGATTTTTAAATGCAGTGTTCTTACTAGAACATAAACATTTTAGCTCTATACTTTCTCTAAACATAAAGATTATTTTCTCACAAGGTGGAAAACTTGCTGTAGAAAAGTTAGAAGATAGAGGAAAGTAGAAAGTAGAGGAGAAAAATCATCATGATCAACTCCCTTTCCCATTTAAGCACAATCAAGTTCTTACCAATTTCTTTGAGTCAATAAAATGAGAAGAAAGTTAACGATAGAAAAAGGGGGAGCAGTTGGTGAACTAGGAAGGTGCTATTTATTTCTGTGTCCTTCATTTTCTCTTTTATAATGATTACCATGTACAGGTAAATTCAGTTATAAGAGACGTTAGAGGAATTGGCTCGTTGTTTTTACTCTTTGCCGGCTAACCTCCAAACCCTGTCCTTGTTCAGCATGTTGTTTCCTCTCTGCTGCTAGTTCTCCCCTGTGCTCAGCTAGGTGTGCCACTATTACTTCCTGTCTTGAAAACCCTATGGTAACGTGGGGTTTTAAACAGCTGCCATGTTGAAATAACCAGGTTTCAGGGGCAGGAAACTACTTCCTATGAGTATTCCTCCCTGTGAAATATACCAGCTTTTTTAGGCAACAAGAAAGCATAAAATATTAAGTTCATTTCCGTGATATGTTTACTTCTAGGGTTTTATGATCTGTGATTCTTAACAGCTGCCAGTGGGCATATATTTTTCCTTGGTGCTCTGTGAACGCATTGCCTGGTCTCGAGGCAAGACCTGCTTTAGAAGCAAAATGAAAATTTCTTTGAGTCTACTTCAGCCAGAAGACAGAGCTGGTCTCTGATGGGATATTTTTAATCTGTAGTAAATGAATTTACTTAACAGTGATATTCACACATCACTTTTTTTTTTTTTTAAGATTTCATTTATTTTTAGGGAGAGGGGAAGGGGGGCAGAAAGAGAGGGAAACGTCAATGTGTGGTCGTCTCTCTCGCACTCCCTACTGGGGACCAGGCCCACAACCCAGGCATGTGCCCTGACTGGGAATTGAACCACTGACCCTTTGGTTTGCAGGCTGGCGCTCAGTCCACTGAGCCACACCTACCAGGGCATTTTGTTCATTTATTCATTCAGTAAATACATTTTGAGCTTCTACAACAAGTCTCAGGGGGTGAACAGACACAACAAAGGCAAAAATCCTTGCCCTTATAGAGTTTATAGTCTAATAGAAGACCCTTGGGCCTCTTCATTCAGAATTTCTCAGTTGCTGATTATACACATTCAAGAGTAAATTTTACTTAATGGTTGTAGAACATTTCTAGAAACCTTCATGGCACTCCTTAAGTCTGAGGACTAAGAAGTAGCACCCCCCCCTCCTCCTTTTTAAACAAATTATATATACAAACATCTCTTGGGTACCTACTAAGTTCCTGGCAGGTGGGTAAGACAGTTTACATGGAAATAAAGCTGCTGTATGTCGCCATAACAATGTGGGTGGAATTATGAGCACTGGGAACCCTGAAGAAAGCTAAACCCTGTTTGGAGCAAGTGGTGGGTAGAGTGAGAAGGTGCTGTCAGGGTTGCAATAGGACAAGCTCAAAGAATAGGTTTTCTTTAGAATGAAAACCAGTGAGGATTCTGCTCCACAAAGGGCGTTTTAACTTCAGGGAAAGACTTATTTAAGAGTGATCTGGGACAGGAGGCTGCCTCTGAGAAACCTAGAAAGACAGCTGTGGCTTGCAAAGAAGGCAGTAATAACTTGAGCCCAGCTGGGGGAAACTAAATCAAGTCAACTTACACCTCTAGATAGATGAGAGACTGATTTATTGTATTTTTATCCTGTTTTTCACAATCTTTGTTTTCGGGGACTGGAGCCAAACTGCTTGGTTTGATCCCAGCTGTGAGAATGTGGGCAAGTTACACTTGTTTTCTTATTTATCAAACGAAGATCAAGATGATACCTACCTTTAAGATTGTTTTGAGAATTGAATGACTATACATAAAGATTTTTGAATGGTGCTAGGCATGTAGTATGAGCTAAAAATTTGTTAGCTTTTCTTTTTTCTTTTTTTATTGGTGAATGTGCTCTGTGTTAAAAAATAAAACAGGGCATATGCCTGGATTATGGGCCAGGTCCCTGGTTGGGGGCGTGGGGGAGGTGGCTGATCCATGTTTCTCTCCCTCTCTTTCTCTTCCCCTCTCTCTAAAAATAAATAAATAAAGTCTTTTAAAAAGAAAGCTCAGTTTATATTAAGAATGCTTTTTTAAGATTGTAGAGAAGTGCAACCCACTGAATGCAAAACAAAGGGTAGCTGATACATTCTCTACTAGCCAACCTTCAATTAGAAATGGATAAATAAAAAGTTTAGGCACTGAAGGCAGTTTCTTGAATTTGGAAGAGTTATTATGTAGACAGCACCAAAGGTGATAGATAAATTAGGTTTTACTCTATTTTTAAGGAAAGATGAGAAACAAAGTTGTCTTTAATTTAACTTCAGATGCTATCTGAAGTATATACTTTGGTAGGAATGTATTAGACTTTCTTGGAAAGTCAATATAAAGATACTGTGTTGCTGTCACTGATTGTTAGCAAGTGTTGGGCTGTTGTCAGGGAGACACAGACATACCTGTTTATAAAATGGTGTCTTCAAAATTGTGTGGAAATTAAAAATCTTAGAAATCAGATAATGTCCCAAGGAGGCACATTTACTGCTAAAAGAATATAAGAGTCTTAAGTATATATTCATTTGCCCCTAAATGTTGCTTTATCAGTTTCTATTTCCATATATATGTATTGTGCTTTCCTAAAGCATGATGTAGCCAAAGTATAAAATTGTATTAAAACGTAGGTTCTTGCCCTGGCCGGGTGACTCGGCTACTTGGAACATTGTCTCTACACCAAAAAGTTGTGGGCTTGATCCTCAGTCAGGCACATACCCTGTCCAGCCACCTACAGGAGGCAACCAATATTTCTCCCTCCCTCTCTCCCCCCCTTCACGCCCTCCCCTTCGCCCTCTCTCTTTCCTTTCTCTCTCTCCAAAATCAATAAACATATCCTTGGGTGATGATTTAAAAAAAAAAAAAAAGTTGGCTCTTCCTACTAATCTTATTTTAAATGTATTTTTAGTTTCTTCTCAGTGATGTTTATGTTGTATTTATTCATATTTTCTCAAGAACAATAGTTGCCATGTGATTGGAAGAGAGCTTTTGATGATATTCTCATCCATTGTGCTTTGACAGCAAAGGAGTCAGCTGTCTTTTCCTCGTCTTCCCATTTGAGGATGAGAAAGACAGTAAAACACCCTAATTTGTATTTGCGGGGAGCAGTAGGTAGGGAAATGCAGTCCAAATAGTGAACAGGCTGACCTGTAGGTAAAAAAAAACTTAGGTTTGTTATTTTTAGGTACATTAGGCAACTCAGACCTGTTCATATGTATAAAGTAGAAATAGATAAAAACAATTTGTAGTTAATGCAGCTCTTGTTTTTAATGATGTTTCAAAGGGCTTAAGGGTATTAGAACTGACAGCAGTTTACTCAGTTAAGCACAATTATATCTGTAAGCTTATTTGCACAGTTAATTTGCTTAGACTGTAGTGAGGCTGTAATTATAGTAATTTTTTCAATTAGTAGAATTTAAAATAACTTTTATATTATGGTAAGAGAAAAAACAAAAGAAAAAAGTCTCAGAAGAAGACATCTGCCAAATGTATATTTTTTCAGCGAAAAATCTTGTTATTAAACATACACAGGCAAGCAAACAGATGTGATTCACATAAAGAGGTGCACTGGGTTTTTTGCCAAGTATACCTACAAACCCATTTTAGGGCTTATTTACAAAACACAGACTTAAAAAAGTAAGTTGTATAATGCCTAAACTTAAAATCGGACTAAATTTGTTTAGTTAAAGCCATTTTATAAAACTTAAGGCAGGTCTGCTAAGGACTGTATATCAGCTATCTAATTGGGAACATTATTTGATGGATGGCGGTATCTCCAAAGAACCCCGTCGTTTTAGTCTGTGAGAATGACCATTCACTGAGATGAGCTGGAAGTACGAGGGCGAGGACAGAGCAAGCCTGACTGGCCTGAACATAAATTGTAAGCCCAATTGATGTAGATTGAGGAAGTAGGCCACTTGTGATAGACAGACTGGTCAAACAATGCTCTCAGGCTTTTATGTTTATTTCTACCCTCGGGAAGCTTCTTCGCTAGTGGAAAACACAATAACTTAACAGTTATACAACTATTTGTTACTGTATAATTATACTAAGTACCAGAAGAGATGTCTTAGTTTGCTATTAAGCAGAGGTCAGGAATAGTAAGAAGAGGGGGTCTCTGTGCTACATACAAGAAGCAACTAATGAACGCATCAATAAGTGGAACAACAAATTGATGTTTCTTTCTCTCTTTCCCTCTCCTCCGCCCTCCTTTCCTTCCTTCCTTTCTCTCTCTATCTCTCTCTAAAAGAAAAGTAAAAGTTAAAAAAAAAACACAAAACTCTCCCAAAACCTTAGACCAGTGGTGAGAAAACTTTTTCTGTAAAGGGAAAAACTAAATATTTTCAGCTTCGAGGGTCATGCTGCACCCATTACCTTTTTTCAATTCTGCCTTTGTAGAACGAAAACAAACATAGACAGTATGTAAACCAATGAGTGTGGCTGTGTTCCAATAAAACTTTGTGTGTGGACACTGAAGTTTGAATTTCCAGTTGTCACAAAAAATTTTTTTCCAACTATTTAAAAAGGTTAAAATTTATAGAACTTCTTGGCTGTATAAAACAGATGGCAGGCCAGATTTGGCGCTTGGCCAAAGTTTGCTGACTGGTGCATTAAGGGTGTCTTGATCTCTCCCTTTCTTTGTTCCTGCCTCCCATCCAGCAGCTGGCCAAGTGGGCTCAGCTCTCGCTCCCTGTGTATTACACCTTTGCCTTCTCACCATTCCCTGCCACTGACACGACTTTCTTTTACCTGGGTGATCACAGTAACCTACATTCTAGTCTCCCTGCTTCCAGCCTTTTCTTCAGTTTGTCTTCCACACAGACATTGAACAGTCTTTCTGTAGCTTGACTCAGGTCATAGAGTTCCCTAACCACCAGACTTTGGAAGCCCTTATTGTCTACAGAAAACAGGCTAAGCTCCACCTTAAGTGATATTCAGGGTTACTTGTGATAAAGATGTCAACTTTTCAGCTTATTCTCCCATTTCTCTCTTACTCTGTGCCAAAATAGGTTGTGTATTTACTGTTTTGCATTTGACCCTCAAATGTTTCTCATATTTTTCTATATTCTCCTTCTTTATTTTTAAATGCATTTACTTTTGCTTCATGCTCTCCATCTGTCAAAATTCTGTAACTTTCAAGGCTCCTTCAAATGTCCCTGACTCCTCCCCTTACCGCCACAGGCGGTTTGTGTACATGTAGTACTTGCGTGGTGTTTGGTCCTCTTTCCTGGAGTGTTGTGTTCTGCCTGTGCTTCATTCAGGTCTTTTGTAGACTTACCCCAACTATGCAGTCCCAAGGTTCTTGATGATAGGATCTTGTCTCATTCATTGTAATATCCCCTCCCCTTTCATGGTAGGTACATGGGTGTTTATTGAATAAATGCTAAATCCTGTGTAGATATGTACAATTTGTAGAAGTTTGAAGTGGGAACATTTTACTGAAGGGAGTTTGGTCAAATTAAATCCTTGATTCTTATATACAGTAGTACAGTTTTGTGAAAGATCACTAAGTATTTTGGAAGACTTTGGTGGTATCCTTGGTCCTGTCAGTGGCTTGGTGGTGTTCTTGGTCTTATTAGTGGCTTAGATAAATAAGTTTGGGCAAACTTATTGATGCTTTTCTTCAGGAATTTATTTTTCCTTTTATTAAAAAAGACAAAGAAAAGAATGCTCTGTAATTCGTAGTGTTTCCTTGCTGGAAAGCTCAGGGCCAATCTATTTGCTCGTTTTATGTTGCTATCTATTTTTCTTACAATAATCTCTTTGCCTCAGTCTCCCTCCAGATCACTTGTCAAATGTATTAAGTTCTCCTTTTAATGAGTGGCTCTGTTGTATGTCTTTTATGTTTACATATGTGGCCTCAACGTTTTCAGGGTGACACAAATATGAATAAATAAATACTAGCCCCTTGGTTTACGCAACTTAAGGTGACAATAAGATGGTAGGTAAAAGATAAATATCTTGGAGGAAACAGGGAAAAAGCTCTGGGGCAGTATGAGAATTATGATGTGGGTCTGGTGGGAAATGAGAAAAGTGCTTTATAGGTGTCTTGTAATCTTTTGGTTAACAGGTACTTGGGGTTGGTCATGTCTCCCAGGTTTGTGTGGTGTGTAGTGCACCTTCCCAAACGGGAAAGGAGAGGGAGAAAAAGGATGAGACTCAAAATTAGTAAGCTTTTACTGTGTGTCAGCTGTTACACATGCTTTGCATTTGATACTTAATCTAATCTTTTAATAGCCAGAGAGATGCATCTTAATGGAGTCCTTTTCTACATGAGCAAACAAAGCTAGTAAATGGCAGAGCTGGAATTCAAATTTGAAGTTCTCTGGAATTAAAACAAAAACAAAAACCCCTTTTACTCTTTTATTCCTTCTAGCTTTACTGAGGTATAATTGGAAAACCCTTCTACTCTTAAAAAAAAAACTACTGTCTTGTCATTTGTCTTTTTTTTCTTTTCGCTGACATTGGCATTTAAAATGAGAACCTATGAAATTTGTTCCTATCCTGTTTTCCAACATAATGTTCCTGAAGCAGTTTTAGGCTCTTGGAGAGCCCGCATTGTATTTGGTATTGTTAGAAGCTAAGTAATAAAGAGTATCTAAAAGGATTTTGGGAGGGAGGGAGCTGTGATGGGGTGGGCGGCGAAATGGGCAATTGGGTTCATTTAGCTTTCCTAAAGAAAGTTTAGCATTTTCTTGTGAAATATCTTTGATATAGTAAATCAGACTTGACTTACTGTTAATTTATATCACCAATTATTATATAACATGTCCCATGTTTGCCTGTTTGGGTATGAGTATACCAGATGTGTTACAAAGGGCGAGCTGCATGGGCTTGGAACCAAGAAGAGCTGGATCTGAGGTTGTCCTTTGCCACTTACCAGCTCTGTGACTTTGGGCTTGTAATTGATCCTCAATTTTTCTCAACTATAAAATGGATTTTTAGTACCTATCACAAGTTTGGTTTGTGAAGGTAGAACACATGAAATAGCTTCAGACAGTGCTTGGGACTCAGCAGCACTGAATAAATACTGGTTTCCCACTCCCACCCTCCAAATATTGAACAATACCAGAGATTCTGTAAATAATTATGTAACGTTTACATGCTTATAAATTGAACTTTATAGATACATATCACTCAAGATATGAACTTTTTATGAAGGAAAAACCCTTATACAAATGACTGGGTTCCCACTACTCCAAGAGCATCAGTGTGAGATAGTGGTTCAGACTCCCAAATTTGGAACCAGAGTCTGTGGTTTATCTTGGCTGAGTGATCCTGGGCAAGTTATTCAACCTCTTTGTGCCTCGGTTTCCTGATTTGTAAAATGGGGATAATAGTAGCACCGGCATTGTAGGGCTGTAAGGGTTAAATGGGTGTCTGTGTGTACCAACACTCTTGAAGGGTTACCAGTCTTATAACTTCTTATCCCTCCTGTCTTCCTTTCCTCCTCGTGTAGGCAGCCCTGTGTCATCTGGAAATTCCCTGGAGCCTCCCTCATATCTTCCCTCATCAGGAGAATTCTGTGTACATCATATACCTGTCTTTTCCATCTCTCTTCGGTCCCTTCCTAGTTACTTCATTTTAATTCAGGATATCTTTTTCTCATGTCCAATGCATTCTCATTAATTACCTTCCTTGTACATTTTTGTCCAGCCACTTTAAAAAATCTGTTTGTTTGTTTTTTTAAATGTGGAAACTGAACATTTTCTAATAATGACTGATAAACCCAGTTATGTGCTAAGGATACATTTATACCAAGGAAAGTGAAAGCCATATAGTGTCAAGCAATGAAGAAAATAAAATACTTTATTGTTCATTGAATGCTAGCTCTGTGCCAGACATTCAGATCAGTAAAATGAGGCTAAGAATGGTTGAATAATATGTTTAAAGGCACCCAGCTTTTAAGCAAGGGAACCTGGATTTGATTGAAACCAGGCCTGCCTGGTCCTTGGTCTCAAAATCCCTGAGATTAGTTGCCTAAAAGCTTTCAGGCACCCCCTCACCACTCCATCTGCACCCTTTAATAACCTACATTCTGCTTCCTCTCAAGCTCCAGCTTTTGAGAGGACAAGATCACTTACCCGCGAGGTTCTCTTTGGCTGCAGTAATGTTTTCTGCTATTTTCACAGGGCACATGTATAGTATTTCAGGTACTATATGTGTTAAGTTAGTCTTTTGTGTGTGGGCTTGGAAACAAAACAAAATTTATAGCACTTTGTGTTGGGGAAAAATGTGCTTCAAATTTCAACAACCAGCTGGGAATGAAGTTTTAAAAAGGTAAAACTGTTTATAAACTAGACTACTAGTGTATTTGTTTTAGTGTGTTACCTGCACTGATATACTTTAAAGGCGTGTGTGTTGTGCCTGAGTCAGGCACATTCTGGAACGTATACACGTTATTACACTTACTCGCTTAGCCATTTGTCCTCATCCGTGGCTGACCTTTGTATCTTCGAACCACTAACTGCTGTATTTGGCACATTGCAGGAACCCTATGAAGATATGTATTTAGTACTCTTTAAAAATCAATGGTTCTTTATACTTTTCTGTTTGCCTGATGTATTTCAATAAAAAAAAATCAATGGAGTAAGTAAGGGTCAGGCAACATTGAAAGAGGAATGTTGCCATGCAGTTACCAATCAGACGAAAATACTGCTTATGCTAGGCCAAATTGAGACATTTAAAGGTGTTTGGGAGCCAGACACTTATGATAATATTACTTTGATTGTTGGGAGGCAAGGAAAGCAGTCAGACAAGTTCCTTCTTGGCTTGGAGTCTTGTTTACTTTTCTCAGGTTAGAACTGATAGTTATTTTGGTTTCAGCAGATCATGGGGACAGGTTTGCCATGAACCTCAGCATATTTGGTTTCAAATTTGTAGACATTGTCTAGTAAGTGCTGTTTAAGGATTTGTAGCACACAATGATCATAAAATCTTATAATAATTTTAAGAGTGGGAAGAAATCATAGTTGCCCAGGGACACTTCCTTTCCCAGTTTTGCAACAGCGAAAACTAAGAATCAGAGCAGTTATGTGACTTGCCCAATACTTCCGTGGGTCACCACTTTAATTTTTTTTAAAATTTAAGCAGAGCATCATGCTGGATTTGTGATAAACAAATGATACAGGAGGTAGCATGTAGAACTTAGCAAACTAAACACCCTTTTGTTCAAATGGTTCTGAGAAGTGTAATATGTTTTGTGGGTAGGAGATTTTAAAGATTATATAAAAGAAATTGGGATTATGCAGGGTTCAGCCATTACCTTGGACATTATGAAGGGCTGTGTCTCGTGGGAGAAGAGAGATTGAGCTGCTCTCACTGGTCCTTGCCACACTGGAAGTCCCAGAGTTTAGGGACCAAGTTCCTCTTGCTTATACTTTGTCCTAGTTCAGCCCCATGCCTGCTGTTGGGTCAGTAAAATATTACTGGACACATGAATGCCAGTTGTAAGATGCTAACAGTAGTTAGGCTTTGTCTTGTGGAGAGCCTGTTTGTTTGACTAGCATTGCATTTTTATGTTTCTTTTACCAGGAGAGAAGCCACTTTACAAAACACCCCTAGCTTAAGTAGACCTTAATAGAGGTAAGTTATCCTAAGAACAACACAGTTTTGAGAGCTCATTACAGATGAAAAGATGCTACCTTGTATAACTTTCATTTGAGACTTAAGACAGCTGAGATTTGGAGGTGAAGAGATTGAGCTAGCCCCAAACCCTGTACTCTCCTGCCATGGCTGCACTAATCTTCACGCATGTCATGCCTCCCCTTATTGCACTCCACTGCTCACTGGCCTGTCTACTGCTGTTCACCTGGTTCCACAGAGCCTCCCAGAAGCTTAGTCTTCAGGCCTGGTTAAGGTCAAAGTCCTGACCATGTATCTGAGTCAGAATTACCTGTGTTTTCTTGTTCTTGCAGCCAAACCTGCTCTCAGCACGATGTCATAGTGTGAAGAAGCCTGAGGAAGTAATTCAGTCACAGTGTCTTTATGGCAGAAAGATGGTGCCTCAAAGCAGACAGTCTGTAACCCTAAATTGAACCTCTAAGGAGAGAAAAGGGTTTTTTTTCCTCTTTTATTTTTTTGACCTTTTTCTTAAGTCATTAAAAAGCCACAGGCTGCAAATTCAAAATGATTGTAAGCTTTCAGTTTTACACAAGAAAGATATGCAAGTTATGGGATGCCCACTGATCTGTATTATGTTTAGTTTCTGTAGACATTAGGCACTTGCTTCTCTAAAGAGTTATTTTTGAAATAATTTTAGGTAATTCGGTTACCCAGTCTGTGTTCAACAAGTATCTACAGTTCATATGGAACACTGTTAGTCATTCCTGCATTTACTTTAGAGAAGTCATGTGACAGCCTGATGTTGGCTCTTCCTGGGCAATCATTTGAAATTTGCCATTGCTCTTGAATTTTTCTTTTAAATTTTTATTTAGCATTTTAAAGAAATTAAGTAATGTATTTGCATTTTAGAAAAATTAAGAAGTAAAAATTCCAAGACCTGTTATTCAGTTAAACATTTTTGTTAATATTTAGTGTTTGTTATTTCAGACTTTTTGTTTTATGCCTATATAGACCTATAAAATAAAAAAAATTTCAAGGAGATCATAGAACATGATGCTGTTTTGTAATCTGGTTTTTTCACCAAGTGATTGACTTCTCATTATTTTACTCCCCGTAAAGTAATAACTTTGGGTTAAGATGACATAATTTTTTATGCTACATAGTTTTCCATAGTATAGATGAATGAAAGTTTGTTACCCTAACCCTCTAGTGTGGAATGTATATATCTTTTGCTTTTCCTTCTATAAATAATCCTGTTATAAACATCTTTGTGCCTCTATTTTTGTGGACTTTTCTGCCTTTTTCCTTAAGAGAGTATAAACAGTACTATCTGGAAGTTTTTCACATTTTAAGATTTTGGATACTTATCTGTGCCAGGATTTTAAAAGCTCACACTCTGCTTTAGTGGAAGCATGATAAATCTGCAGAGTTGATTTTTTAGAACAGTACATTCTGTAGGTTCCTTGGCAGATATACAGCTGTGTAGACTGTGGGATGCCTGAACAGTGTTTCTAAGGGTTAGCTTTCCCCCAGAGCACCATAAACCTTTTGGGCTGCCAGATTCCAAGATTTGCTCTGGAGGTGTGAGGTGGGAGCCACCTTG
Organism: Mormoops blainvillei; assembly: GCA_004026545.1. Classification (NCBI taxonomy): domain Eukaryota; kingdom Metazoa; phylum Chordata; class Mammalia; order Chiroptera; family Mormoopidae; genus Mormoops; species Mormoops blainvillei. The sequence goes on along the minus strand of PVJD01000404.1, from coordinate 215,117 downwards.
TATTACTGGAGGATAATCCTGTGGAAGAGGGAAGAGACAAGCTTTATCTTTTTGTGTTTACCAGATGTGTTGCAGCGAACCTTCAAAATGCTTTCAAGTAAAATAAGGTCTTTTTTTCCCCTTATGATTAAAATACAGGTTCCTAATCTCTCACAATAAATGAGAAACCAAAAAGCAATTCCAGAAAATAATTTTTTTCTGATCAGTGGTTATAAAGATTTCACACAATAATATTCCCAAGTTATTTTATTAGGTCTGCTTCAGTGAAATCAACAAGGCTAGTTTATCTTCGCAAAGACTTGTGACAACAAGCTCATATCTGCACTCCCTGGGGACTGCAGTTCACATTTAAGATTTTGCTTCAGGCTTCTCTGTGCAGTTTTATGGTATGAGTGTTTCAGATTTCTAGATTTGAAACTGGTTTGACATTAATTCCTAGTATGACAGCTTTTAAAATATCCTCTTATCATAAGTCAGAAAAGTCTGCAGAGCTAGCACCATGCTCTGCACATTAATTACTTCTTCCTTTATTTGCCCCTTTCTCTGCCTCCTGGCCTGGTTAATGCAAGAGTCATTATACTTAGGCAGTCACTAACATTTATCGATTAGATTTATATTTAATAAAATTAAGCCATGTAAGTAATTAGTGAAAACCAAACCAAAGGAACCTATAGTTAATTAAGCACTGAGTTGAAGAACTGGGAAAGGGTGAAGTTCTTCCTTCAAATAAGGCACTGATAAAAGAGATCTTACCTGTGCATTATCCTTCTGTTCTTTGACTTCAGTGTTAGAATGTTCCATCTAAAGCCTCGGTTTCAGGGTAATATTTAGGTGCTCTCTTCTAAGCTGTAATTCAGGTAATTTAGAAACATTTTTATTTCTTAATGTCTATTTCTATGTACATCTTCTATGCATTGTATATTTCTCCTATATAATCTAGTATAGATTTAGATTGATAATGACTTAAAATTTTTAAATTATTGATGAGAGAGAGAGAGAGAACACATCAATTTGTTGTTCTGCATATTCATGCATTCACTGGTTACCCCTTGTATGTGTCTTGACCAGGGATCAATATCCCAACTTTGGCTTATTAGGATGGTGCTCTAACCAACTGAGCTACCTGGTCAGAGCTTGATAATGACTTTTAAAAATTGTATTTTTCTTCAGAAATGTGATAGCATCTCTGGCCTAACATAATGATGTATTTACCCACCAGAAATATTATGTTAATTTGAAATTGTACTCACTCAATTATGGAATTGTGTACTGCTGTTCTAGGAAAGGTATGGGATACTGTAGATAAAATTCCAAAAGCAACCATGGAGAGAAGATTCTTGTTCAGGGACCTTTGGCTCAGTGAATTGCTTGGATGTTTGTAGTAGTTCTTTTTGGTGACTTAAGGTAAAAAAAAAGAAAAAGTATTGGGATTTATTGGGCCGTGTAAGTAGAGCCTCTTAAGGGGAGTGGGGAGACCCCATGAGCTCCGTTGATGTCAAACATGGTCCCTTCATTAGGAGTACTACTTATTTCTCCTGCCCTTTCATTTGGTCTCATTTCTTGCCATAGTGAGGTTTCCTCTAAATGGCCTGAAGGAGAGCCACTGGCTGCCCCCAGATTACGCTCTTCTGGCTTCTATTGATCAAATCTCCCTGGTGAATTCTTGCTTGGATCACCCCTTGGTCATTCATGGTTAGGGGTTAGGCAGGACACTGTGATCTGTAGTTCTAACAGAACCACGTGGAATAAGGGGTTTCCAGACAGATAAAGGCAAAAGATGTCTACCATAGCATCTTGAACTGGCAATAAAAGTTTTTTTTAAATAGTAAAGTACACAACATAAAATTTACCATCTTCATGATTTTTAAGTTACAGTTCACTAGTGTTAAGTACATTCACATTATTGTGCAGCCTATCTCCAAAAAGCTTTTCATCTTGCAAAAAAATTCTATACCCATTGAACAACCCCTTGCTACCCCCGGTTCTCCCCATCTCCCAGCCGCTGACAGACACGTTCTAGTTTCTTTTTTTCAATATAGTTAATAATTGTATTAAAATTTTAAATATTGTATTAGAGAATACAGGTTATTAGGTCTATAAAATTATACCTTCATTTATGAATTTTCAAATATCCTTGACATACAAAAAAAGAATACTAGAGGAGATTGTGTCTGATAAGCGTATAGAAAAGGCTTCCAGGAGCGTGAAGTAGTGGACTTTGTAGCTTATGTTCTCAGAAGCCACCCTCCTTTGGACAGAGGTTCCAGTATAAGTTTCTCTTCCCCATTCTTTTTTTTTGTTTTCCTTAAATAATTTTTTATTTTTCAATTATAGCAGACATGCAATGTTATATTAGTTTCAGATGTATAACCCGGTGATTAGACACTTGTGTAACTTAAGAAGTGATCACCCTAATAAAACTAGTATCCATCTGACACCATACATAATTATTACAATATTATTGACTATATTCCCTATGCTGTCCTTTACATCCCCATGACTATTCTATAACTACCACATTCTGTAACTACCAATTTGACTTCTTAATCATGTCACACTTTTCACCCATCTCTCCTCCATCCGGCAGCTGTCAAAATGTTCTCTGTATCTGAGTCTTTCTATTCTGCTTGTTGACTTACTTTGGTTTTTAGATTCTACATATAAGGGAAATCATATGGCATTTGTCTCCCTCTGTCCGATTTATTTCTTTCAGCACAATACTTTCTTCAGGGGTCCCCAACCTCTGGGCCGTGGACCAGTACCAGTTTGGCCTGTTAGGAACCGGGCTACACAGCAGGAGTTGAGCTTGAATGTCATGCACTTGACTCATCCCGAAACCTTCCCCCACCCCCCTGTTCCTGGAAAAATTGTCTTCCACGAAACTGGTCCCTTGTGCCTAAAAGGTTGGGGACCACTGCTCTAGGCCCATCCATGTTGTTGCAGATAGTAAGACTTCATTCTTTTTTGTGGTTGAGTCATATTCTATTATATATATATATATATATATGCACCACTTAGTTATTCAGTCATCTACTGATAGACACTTAAGTTACTTTCCAATCCTCACTATGGTAAATAATGCTGCAAAGAATATATGCTCGCATGTGTGTTTTTGGTTTACTGTTTTGGACTTCTTTGGATAAATATCCAGAAGTGGAATTGCTGAGTCCTTCTTTGTCTCTTGTTAGAACCTTTGTTTTCAATTTTGTTTTGTCTGGTATAAGCATTGCTATTCTAGTTTTTTTGTTATTTTTTTTTAAATTTCCATTTTCATGAAATATCTTTTTTCATCTCTTCACTTTCAGTCTGTACATTTATTTTGATCTGAAGTGAGTCTCCTATAGACAGCATATGTAAGGGTCTTGTTTTGTTATCTATTCAGTCACTGTATGTCTTTTGATTGGAGCATTTAATCCATTTGCACTTAAAGTAATTGTTGATAGATATGTATTGCCATTTTATTTATATTTTTTATCTTTCTTTTTTCTTAAGGCCGTTTAACATTTCTTGCATTTCTGGCTTGGTGGTGATGAACTCCTTAAATGGTTTCTTGTCCAGGGAGCTCTTTACCTGTCCCTCAATTCTAAATAATAGTTTTGCTGGGTAGAGTAATCTTGGTTGTAGGTCTTTGCTTTTCATCACTTTGAATATTTTGTACCAGTCCCTTCTGGCCTGAAAAGTTTCTGTTGAGAATTCATCTGACGGTTTTGTGGGAACTCCCTTGTAGGTAGGTAACTGCTTTTCTCTTGCTGCTCACCTTCTAGTTCCTGCCCATGAAGTTGACTACTGTAGGTACCTCTTGGAAGTGGGTTTATACATTATATATCCTTTTGTGTCTGACTTGTTTCACTTAGCATAATGTCCTCAAGGTTCATCCATGCCGTGGCATGTGTCACAGTTTCCTTATTTTTGAAAACTGAATAATATTCCATTGAATATGTATTTACCACATTTTGTTTATCCATTCATCTGTCGATGGACACTGAGTTGCTTTCACCTTTTGGCTATTGTGAATATTGCTGCTATGAACATGAAAATACAAATATATCTCTTCAAGACACTGGTTTCAATTATTTTGTGAATGGACAGTTTTTTAGATAACTCTATCTTAAATGGGTCCAAAATTAAGTTCATTTTTTTCCCCTTAAAAACTGCTCCTTAATGTAACCTTCCTCTTTTACCACCCTCTCTGCTTATCAGATCCAGACCCGGGGCTTATTTTCACTCATCTTACATGGACTGTTAGTCACCAAATTCAATTGATACACATCTAAACATCCTTTCAATCCATTGTTGCCCTGAGTATGTTTATTCTCAAGGACTTCTGCGAAGAAAGAATTTCATCTTACAGGTTTGGGAGTTATGTGATACTGCTTAGTTTATCCTTTTCTTGGAAAACCAAAATATGTGTTAACATACTGAAAGTCTCAAGAAGTGTTACAGTAAAGAAACTGTTAAATGTTTCTTTTGATATTGAGTGACTCAATTAGCTATTTTCCAAATATATTTGACCACTTTTTCACTTAACATTTACTAATATGAAATTGTGTAAGAAGCAGTTCCATCTCCTTGCTTTTCCACCTCTACCTCTTCTCTTCTTTAGTTTCATCTCTTGCTTGGACAGTAGCCCAAACCTCTGAAATCAGGGGCTTTTAATCTTTTTTTTGTCCCATCAGTCCATTTGGCAGTCAGTTGAAGCCTCTTTCTTTTGGAATAAGGGAACGTGTACAATAAAAATGCATAAGATTACAAATTATTTGCTGATTTGCTAGAGATGAGCTGTCCTCTGGTTCATTTTCAGTTGCTACGGACTGGAAATAATGCTCTCTGGGGAGACAGTTTCTGTGGGCAAGTTATTTAACTTCTCTGTCTCAGTTACCTTACTTGTTATAAGAATTGAGTCCTTATATTTAAAGCACTTAGCACTTAGTGACTAGACTATGTGTGCCCAATAAAATGTTAGTTGGTATTTCTTTCCTTCTTCCTTCCCTGATTTACAATTCCTGTGAAGTTCACTACTTAGAGATTTTTACATAGATTACCATAGTTAATCCTCAATAAAGGAAAAAAAAAAATCATCTGATAACACTACCCATAATTAATTATTTTAGTGCTCAGTAAGTACAAAATGTAGAACATCCTTTGTTGGTGTAAAAGTAGAATGTTTGTTTTATTTAACAAGCACTTACTCTCAAAACTTAGAAAACTGAGGATATTAGAGGAAACACTGTGGAAGGAAGTGTGGTTATGGCTGAATGGCTGACTTACAGGATTTTTATTTTTACTGAGACTTAAATAGTTCCTTTTGAGAGTTTCAGCAGATAAGAGCATGAGTTCCAGTCACAGCCCTATGACTTCGGGCATGTTACCAAATACTTTGCCATTTACTTATTTACAGAAATGATGCTGGGCTTAATTTGAATATTGAATGAGAGAACATATGCAGAAAACATAGCTTGTGGTAGGTGGTCTATAATGGCTTTCTTTTTCCTTTCTCCTTCGAGGGAAGTTAGGAGAGGACCCTTGTGTAATCTCTTGCTCAGCTCTAATGCCTCCCACTTTGTGATGGCAAATCTTCCTCTTACTGAAGTTTCCTTAGCAAGCAGTTTTAACTTTCCACTGTTGTTATTGCTGTTGCTGCTATTGGTATTTTATTTGACATGGGTACTATATTCATTTGGGTCAGAAAGCAAAATAAGGCACAAGTTGAGAAGGCTTGCCCCCTTCCTTGTCCACTTCTTTTCCTGTCCCCCTAACAATCCCCCTTTATTAATTTCTTGTGTCCAGATACAATTACCAGTATATATTCTTTTTCTATTTTTGTACAAAAGGCACCATACTTCCTATATTGTTTTGCACTTTGCTTCATTATTTTACAGTATATCCTCCTTTCCATAGTTTTCTGGATTTTGAGTAATTTCCCATTAGTCAAATATAAACCAATCACTAAAATAAAAATAGGCCTGTTATAATTTTAAAAAAAATATTGACAGGGATTAAATAGTTTTAAATTCCTTAATATTTTCGGGGGGTATATTTTATTGAGTATGCTATTAGAGTTGTCCCATTTTTTCCCCCCTTTATCCCCTCTGCCCTGCACCCCATCCTATCATCCCCTCTCCTCTTAGTCCATGTCCATGGGCCGCACACACCAGTTCTTTGGCTTCTTAATTTCCCACACTACTCCCAGCCTCCTCCTGTCCACTTTTTTTGGGGAGGGGGTTAACATTTTCCTGCCACCACTTTCCCCAGCCCCACCCACCCCCACCTCCCACGAAATTCCTTAATTTTTAAAAATAGGAAAGCAGATGTAATGCTGCACTTAACTTTTCACATTACGATATTCTTCATTTGGTTTTTTTCTTCCTTTCTTTTTTAAAATTGAGACAGTTAACTTTAGTTTGAACCAGAAAGTGGTCTATGCAACTGAAGGTGTTCCCCATTATAAGAGGTTCTCCATTTTACTGCATGCCTTGAGATATAATTTTGGGAAGAAAAATGTCTCATATTTTGTTAATTATGTTATCTACTATTACTCCTTCTAAGGCAGACATGACATTGACTTATATCTGCCTTAAAGTCTAAGAATCATGTCTACATAGTTACATTTTGGTATTAAATTGGAGATTAGACTTTCATTTGGGTTAAAGTTGAGTGTATGTACTAATGCATGGCTATTGAACCATTATTCTTGATTTAATTAAAGAAAATGTGATTTGTGCACTTTTTCAGTTTTTTCTATGTATAGTTTTATTGTTCCTTTCACTAAAAATATTCTGATTAAATAGTCTTGCAAAGGAAAGCTAACCTAGCTTTGTCTACGATTAAAAAAAAAAGAGTAAAGATTAGTTTTCTGCTCAGTTATGTTTAGGAACTTGACAAGCAGTAGTGTACTCATCTTTGTGGGGAACCACCATGCTACTTGTGCTGGAAATTTTATGTCCCCTTCTAGAGCTGCAAATGGTTCATACTGATTCTCTACTAAACAGCTGAAAGAAAAGAACACAGTTCTTTTTATCAAGTACAAAGCAGTGATGAGTTCTTGTAAGGAGTGCTAGCATGCCCCATTCTCTGTGAAAATCTGGATTCACTTGTCCTCTTTAATCTCATATGAAAATATTCACTCTATCAAATTTCATCATTCAAATGTTCTTTATAAAACATCTTAATTTTTCTTCTAATTTGATAGTTCATTTTTGCATATAGTTACTGTGTTCATGCAGGAGTTGTTTTTCTCTTTTGGATTTTGTCTAATTCTGCATCATTCTCATATTTGTCAGCAACCTGTTTCCAGTAAAAGACACCAAACTGGCAGTGCCGTTCCAGGCTGACTGGACTTCAGTTGATCGAGCTTCCTCTGGTCCATGTCCCACTCCTCCATCATCTTCCCTTCCTTGCAGGTCCCAGGGGGCAACGATGGGACATGGTTGACCTGAGACTCTTCATTTGGTCTCTAGATTCAGATATTGCCACCACACTTACTGAATCATGTACCTTCATGTTGGGGTTCTGACAGTAACTTTGAGACCATGATTAAGTCATTTCATGCCTTGGAGCTTTATTTCTTTTCATCTGTGAAATGAAGCTCCTTTGTAGGAGTTTGAATGTAATATCACAGCCCTGAGGTCTCCTTTCCAGCCCTAGTTTCTCTGGTAGGAGTTGCAGAGGCTTCTGAGAGGAGGCCAGTTTGTTGTGGGTTTTTTTTTTGCATTCTAACCAAGGGAAATTTGAAATAATTGCTGATCAACTTAAAATTTTTGGTGTCTAAAACACAAGACATACAATCTTTATTTTATCTTTCATTTCTGAGATTATCAGAGTAATAAGCAGACAGGCCTCAGTGGGAGCCCCAAATGGAGGAATTTCCAGTAATGTTGCATTCTGTATTTTAAAATGTTTCCATAGTTAAGAAGTGATTTTTTTTTTCCTGATGTGGATGCAATTACAGTATATTCTTGACTTTTGTAAATCCTTAGGGATGAACCATTTTGGGATAACCACGTGTTCTAGATGGGCGAGAACTTATTCTTATAATCAATGTATTTAAAAAACTACTTCACTATGATAAAAAAAAGTTCAAAAATATATTTGCTATGTCTTTGCACTGAGCAACATTTATTTTTATTTATTAATCAGGCTCAATTATGAACATAAATAGTTATGCTGAGCACCGTGCTTATAGGGTCATAGCACGGTTTGGAGTAGAAAGTCCTGGGCTTAAATTGAAGTTTTGCCACTTACTGACTCTGTTGAGTGGAAACAGCAAACCCCTCTTAACCTTACTTTCTCCATTTTTAAAAAATTTGGATTGAAAAACTTGGTATAAAATAGATCCCCCATAAATGATAGATAGCTGTTAGGATTACTATGCTATGACAGGGATGCCCTCCAGGGTCTAGTGAGTTGTGTATACACAACACACACGTAGTATATTTTTATATTAACTAGCTTTGGACTGAAATTCTTTTTGTGGTTTCTATTGTTTCTTTATTGACTTTCCTGTTTTCACTTCTTGAAGTGACCATTATGCCTGTACATAGGGCCTCGTCCTGCAGGATATACAGGCTTGTTGGCATAGAGTCATTCTTATTGTATGCACAGCTGAAAAGGCCTGCTAACATGTAATGTTCATGAGTATCTGTGTGAAATTTCTACGTCGAACTCATATTTTATGTGTTCCAAAACAGCAAAACTGAACACCATTAAAACATAAGAGTGTTTTTGCATATTGGTCTTTACTTAGAAAGGAAGAGCATGAAGCAACCCAGTGGGGAGACACATAGTTGTTTTTCTCTTATTTCCCCTTTTATTGGCTTGTGCGACACATCTCTGAGTTTCAGAGTAAAGATTGAAACAATGTGGTTTTCTGAGTTTTTTTCTTTCTAAGCCTTGTATGAGATTATATCCATGACCTTGACCTTTTAAATTATGTATCTGTTGTGCGCCTAATCCTTGTCCTTTGTTTGGTAATATCCCCATTGAAAGATGAGGAAACCAAGATTTGGAGAAACTAAACATTTTACTCCTTTTATAAATGGATAACTCTTGTTTGACTTCAAAGCTCATGCTTTTTATCACTAAACCATGCTATACAGTTAGCTTCAAACTAGTGACTCCTAACTTTTGCAAACTGTGAAGCTCTTGTGATCTTCGGTGGATGTACTGGAGTTGGGGTAGGGTAGATTGTTGATACTTCTTCCCTTGTCCTATGCATTGAGCCGTAAGCTGCCATCTGCTGTTCCCAACCACATGGTTACTCTTAGAGGTGTGTGTTGTTCTTGTATGTACACATTCATGCAAAGAGTTACTGTGCACAGAATCATCTGGCATCCTCTCGCCACTAGAAAAGAGGGTTGGTGGCTGCCAGAACAGTGTGCTGTGGGGCAAGGACATCTTTAGAGCAAAATATGTTCGTGATTTTCAAGTGGTAATGATGGAAACAGATGTGAGCCAGCAGAGTTCCTATGAAAAGAATGCTAGATGAGCGTTCAGTTTAAATTAATTTCTTCAAATTATTAAATATTAAGTTAATTATAACATTAAATAAGAATGCCAGGGACGGACCAATGCCCAGGGTTCTGTTCTGGGGCACCAGGAAGCATGTCCTGAGAGAGTGGGGAGCATGCCCCATCCATCCTTGTGTAGACTTAAAATACTAAGAAGAGGCACTTCATGAGGAAGCATTAGTTTTTCAGTTTCTTTTGTCATGAACTCTTAATTTTAGCTGAGAAACATGAAAGTGTATGGTCTGGTGCTGAGAAAGAGTTTACTTGCTGCTTTTGTTCAGAGCTAACATGGTTTTGGGATTTATAATTGGTTGTGGTGGTAGGGGAAGTAGAGGAGATAAATAGTTCTGGTGTTGAGGGAAGTGGAGCAATAAAATCCAGTAGAAATGCAGTTGTCGAGCCCAGACTAGTCAGATCATCCGTGTGCCTTCATAAAAGCTGATAGATGATCTTGGTCCAGGCCTTCGCTTAGTTGATGTATTGGGTCGGCCAAAAAGTCTGTTTAGTTTTTTCTGTAAAATAAAAGACACGGTTTTCATTTTCACCAATAACTTTATTGATTTGGATATTTTGAGTTATGTCAGCTATCTCCTGCTATTGGCTGCTAGTGGGTAGAGGCCAGGGGCGCTGCTAAACATCTTCCAATGCCTAAGACAACCCCACAGCAAAAAATTATTTGGCCAAAATGTCAGTAGTACAAAGAAACTTCGCAAACCACTTTTGACACATTTGATTAGCCACAGTACCTTCTCCATACACTGCACAAATCTTTTTTTGCATTTCAGTTGCATTTTTACCTTTCTTAAACAATAAAGCATAATACACTAAAAGTGTTGTATATCTTCTTCTATCTTTAGTATTAAAATGACTGCACAAAATTTCACCAGTTTTGATAACTTTTTAAAAATGTGTGCTGATATGACAGCTGTCACACTACAACCTAACAAAATTGTTTTGAATGAAGTTAAAGACAACTAAGCACTATCAGAGTCACCTTATGGAAAAAATGTAACGGGCGTTTTGGCCAACCTAATAATAATACAGAATCATATTTTATGTGTTTCAAAGCAATGAAACCTAGCACCATGAAAACTTAAGCGTTTATTTGCATACTGGTCTTTATTAGAAGGGTTCAGAGAAGTACAAGTGCTTCTGGATATTTTTTTTTCTAACTAGGCTGAGTTTAAAGGCCAGGGAAAGATTCTGCTGCTGCCCCATTATTACTGAAGCAATAGTTGAAATGAGCCTTTATGTTACTGATGAAAAGGAAGACATAAAATCACACATCTAAAAATTTTGATTGAAGTTCTTTATAAAGGGTCATTTCTCGTGTCTTTGTTTATAATTGAACTTACATTTTAAAAAAAATTCTGAAATAATTCTGGATTGGCAGAATGTTGTAAAGATAATACAGAGAGGGCCTGTGTTAATTGAACTTTACCACAAATGAAGTGCTTTACTTTGGAATTTTAAAGGTTTTAGACTTACGGAAAAACTTTCTAAGATAAAAGGTACTCAGTGTTGGGTCTCTGAAACCTCTTTTGAACTAGTTTTCCAAGTGACACTAGGTATACCTGGAATAATGGCTGAAATCCAGAGGCACTGGTCAGGACTGTGACTGTGTCATAAGCATGAAGTGGTTTTCTTGGGGCACCATGAGAAGGAGCAGAGTGCTGTGGGGCTCTCTGGTCGCTACAGCATGGACCTCTTGTGCCTTTGAGCTTCCTGTAGGTGCTTGGGATTTTGCAAGTGGATTTAGTAGCTCCGAAGCACAGTTGTCAGAGTAACAGGTGGTGGAGGCTGGGAGCCAGCTTGGCAGTCAGTGAGCTCCCCAAATAGCCGAGGTGGTTCAACCTTGACAAGGCCCTGCAGACCAAACGGGGAGGTGGGAGGATCAGTCCCACACACATATATGATCCTTCCTTTCTCCCTTCCTCCCTTTCTTGTCATTTGAAAGATTTTCTATAAAATACCTGACCTTTTTTAGGCACTTAGAATGAATTAAAATGTACTGCTCTTGTTCTTATTCATGTCTATTTAATTTAACCATGTGAAATTACCGTTTTTGTAGGTTAAAAAATGGTGAAATATTGGAAGTTTCATATGGTTCAACCTCATGTTTTCTGCTGTCACACTGAAAATTCTTATGAATGTGGACTAGCATGTTTTCAAGGAAACATTGACTCTACCTCTTCATTTATGGAAGAAATATAGTACTTAATGTCTTCAGTAGATTAATTAACTTAATCCTCTTAACAATCATGAGGTGTATCCTAGTATTTTCTCTCATTTTAAGAGCACAGCTTGTGAGTGGTGGGGCTGGGCTCACACCCAGGCAGTCTGGTCATGAAGCTGTATTTCTTCTCAGCACTCCTGTTGGGCCCCACCTCTCCAGTCATACCTGTGAAAGTCCCGGGTGTCTGGGCCGTTGACACAGGTGTGTCTCTTTGACTTTGTGGGAAAAAGAACTTAATTTTCCCCTAAAAATGAATTAATTTTTCCACAATACAGGAGTTTGGGGGACATAAGGATGCTCTTGCGAGTTTTTTGGCCTCTGGAGTTGAGGGGGAGAGTAGAGACTTGTTGGGTCTAATAATGGAAGCGTACCTGGTTATTGTCTTGGAAGAGGAGAATGAATGTTTGTTTGATAGATTCCATTCCAACCTTGAAATTCTCTGGTTATCTAATAACCCATTGCCTGTCTTCTGTGTTGCTTAACCTCTTGGATCTTGAACATGGAAGGAAAAGAAGTGACTCAGCCCATGAGCGAGTTTTATTTAGAAATTGCTCACTGGGGCCTTGCTTGTAAGTCCTGTATTGATATTGGTGGAGTGAGGCTGGGAACTAGAAGCCTGGATCCCATGAAAAGTGAAGTGGGGAGATTCCTTGGGTCATCTGTCTTGGGTTGGCTGTCCCAGGTACTGAGACACTCACAGATCTGTTCTAGGATGGTCCTCCTGGGTCCTGTCAAATCACACTCCAGCTGTTCCTGATTTATTCATACATTAGTTATGGCTCTGACATCCATGGAACAAAATTATAAGGGCTCACACAGTAGCTCTTCAGAGACTTTCCCCATTCTTCTCCCTTAGCATCAGAAATGAACCATCTTGGTGGCAGGTGTTTCTGCCATCAGCATCTCAGGTATTCTGTCAGAGCAGGAAGGGAACAAACAGCAAGTGACTGCCAGAGACCCAGATGACTTCCTGTTTAGACTGAATAGGAGGAAAGGACAGGTTTTTGGAGACTTGGTTTAAAATGAATTATCAGTCTTCTTGGTTTCATCCTCTGATGGGCAGGGGAAGGGAAAAGTCAAAAATTGATTTTGTAGTTATTTTCCAACACCCTTCAAGTCTGGTGCTTGCTTTAGTTTGATCACAGTGGATGTGAGATTGAAAACCAGTTTAATTTTTTTGGTGGTGTCATCCCCAAAGACGCCAGCTGCATCTGTATTTCCATTCCTATTTCTAGAGGGCATTCAAGGGAGAAGCTCCCTTATTCCTGTTTAAGAGGGAGCAAGGAGGGAACTGATGCACATCCCCATGGAAGGGTTGCATTGGTCTTCAAGTAAGTTGATTTCGTAAGTCAGTCATGAACCTCCCTGCAGACTGCTGTGGCCTTGGGAACTTGGGATGGTCCTGCTGGTGGACGTTCATTCATCTCACTGACTGTGAGAAAAAAGAGTGAATAAAACCAGCATTAGCTCCTAGTAGAGTCTGGTAGGTGATATTTACAGGGCAAAGCAAGCTGAAGTTGTCATGATGTGTTTAACAAAGTACTGTGGAGGCAAAGAGAAGAGAGTGAACTACATTTGTCTGAGGAAGCCAGGAAGACTCCACAGGGAAGGGGAGGCATTTGAGCTGGACATTTAGAGAATGAAACAGAATCCCTTAGGTCCAACAGATGGGAAACCTTTCAGAAAAATGAAAGGGGGACAAAGCCTTGGGAACAGTCAGGGTTGAGGGGGTTCTTACGGGTGTTCTTGGCCAGAGGTCCCTACCCATCTCATTTTGTAACCGGAGTGCCAAGCTCTCCCTTCACTGTTTTTAATTTATTGTCCTATGAATTAATCATGCTGAACCACGACTTTTGTTTGCAGTGTTGCCAGGTACTGCCGGTGAGAAAACAACTCAGCTCTTCATTGCCTGGCTCCCCTGGTCATAGCTTCCCCCAACCCTTTGCTGTCCCCTTCTCAAAAACAGCCTCCTGTGTTGTGTCTTTGTGTCATTTATTGAGCAAGTTTCTCAGGACCAAACTGGAGGACTTTTGAGTGATGCTTTTTGGGATCCCCCTGAAACCCTTCCTCACCGATCTTGATTGGTGACCAGAAATAGAGGCTGCTTTTGGTCCTTTCCCATTTCCCCATGTGTTTTCCGGCTTCCTAAGGTACCTCTGTCCTTCCTGGGGTTGGGTCGGAGTTTATTTTTCTTCCATTTTAAGACTCCTGCTAGTGTCTGGGTCACTTTCTGCCAGCTCCCCAGTTCCAGGGGTGGACCTGAGTTGGGCTCATGGCTATGAGAGTATCCATATTTACATAGTAATTGTACACTCTGTGGTGCCTGAAACCCCTACAGACCAAGGCAGGTTTGAATGATTCAGAGTTAAGTCACTTCAGTGTGAAACAAAGTGAATCTATGAGTAAACCAAGGGTTCTTTGAAAGCATAAACTTTCTTTAGACCAGCATTTTTTTTTTTGATGGAGCAAATAGGTTGCATTTATGGTGCCAGAAATATACCATTCTCTACCAGTGTGCCAAAAATATACCATTTTCTGCCAGTGTGGTAGAAAAGGAAGGGCATCCAGCCTGTCCTTTTAATATCTGTTGAAGAGTGAGCATCAGTTGATCGGCATGTTGCTTGCACAGAAAATGAGGGCAGGATTCAGGTGGGAGGTGGCTAGTGTGCTTTGGCATAATGCTTATGAAGGGCCTTTTGGAATCCTATTTTTAAAGCAGTGCTGTGCAAGTTCCTCAGAAGTTTCTTTGCTTCTACTGGAAACAAGTACAAGAGAGGGGTACTCATTTTTATGCAGAGGTTACTTAGGGGCTAAAACTTGCTTCATTTGCCATTAGTTTTGCTGAGCTGGAGATTGGTCAGATCTGATGCCTGGCTGTTGGCCTTTGTTACTAATAACAACTTCCCGAGTCCAGGAATCTAGGAATTTAGAAGTTCAGAGCAGAGGGGTGGGATACAGGTAAGAGAAGTGTTTCATTAGCTGAGGAATATGCAGTGAAACTGAACTTTGAATACTCATTTGTAAAATGGGGATAATAGTGGTCACCCACCTCATGGCATGGTCCAGGATTAAATGAATTAATGTAGGTAAAAGGCTTGGCATGGTGCCTGATCTCATAGGGCTAACACTGAGGTGTTTACTTATATTTATTTATTCTTCACATTATTCTTTCTTATTTGAGGTTTCCCTGAGGTTCTTTATTTACTTAAACAACATAATTCTTTCTATGGTTTTAGGCTCCATCTGCAGTGGCTTAAGAATTCTTACGGGGAGGAAGAACCTTTGGTTTGTGGTAGTTTTCTTAATTCCCTTCCCTTGCCTAATTCCCCGCCCTCGGGGTGATGCAGGGGAGAAGGCAGTCAGCGTCAAAAGTCAGCGGAGAACAGAGATGCGCAGCCAAAGACAAAGGCACCAGCCGAGTTACTGCCTGGCACAGAGTGGGGCCTTCAGGATTATTTGATGGTGTAATCAATGATTATTGCATTTTGCCAATTAGAATAATGCCATAGCATTAGTATTAGGAGAAGCTGGACAAAGTTTATTGAGAACTCTGTAGTATTTTTGCAGGTCTTCTGTGAAACTAGAATTTATTCAAAGTACAAAGTTTTTAAAAATTGGGGGAAATAGGGAGTTTCAGTCACGCAAGATGAAAACAATGTGTGCATAGTTAACAATACTGTAAACTACCCGTAAAAATTTTAAGAGGGTAAATTTATGTTGTGTTTTTACCACAATAAAGAAAAAGAAAAAAGAAAAAAAGTTAAAAGAAAGTCCTAGCAACAAAGCTGGCATATAGCACCATGCCTGGCATTTAGTAGATGCTTAATAATGGCGGTTGGATACAAGAGGGAGGGCGTTAGGTTTGAACCTGACCCTGACACTCACTAGGTAGGTAACCTTTGGCTAAATTATTTATTTTATGAATCCGCTTTGCTATTTATAAAGTGCAATAAAGTGTACTTCATGGAGTTTGTGTGAGCATTGAGATTAAAGAACCTTAACTGATGGTGAGCACACAGTGCAATGTACAGATGATGTATTACAGAATTGTGCACTTGAACTTACATAATGTTATTAACCAATGTTATCTCAGTAATTTTTAAAAAAAAAATCCAATATATAGTAAGTGTTCCAAAATGTAGCTGTCATTATTACTATATTAATTATATAATATGTAATGATATATAAGTGCCAGAGAGATGGTAATGCGTGTTCACCCTTTCTATTCCAGCGCAACCTGCTATGAATTCATTTGTTATTGCATAACTGACTCTTCCCCTGTGATAAGAGTATGAGCCCAGCCGATGTGCCTCAGATTCGCCTGACATTTAGTTGAGCATGCTGCAAATGTGCTGTAGTTGTATATTTGCTTGAGCAATTTCAAGGGAGCAGATTAAGTATAGGCCTGAATTAAAAAAAATAGAGTTCTAGCTTCCTTCAGGATTAGTGACATGTTTACAAGATTTTCAA
The DNA here is from genome assembly GCA_004026545.1 of Mormoops blainvillei. Classification (NCBI taxonomy): domain Eukaryota; kingdom Metazoa; phylum Chordata; class Mammalia; order Chiroptera; family Mormoopidae; genus Mormoops; species Mormoops blainvillei. Next base: position 198,905 of record PVJD01000404.1, on the reverse strand, counting down.
CTATAAACTCAGAATTAATGAGAGAAGCTTTATTCTGAGGTGTGCAGAAAGAAAATATGAACTCATTGATGATGTTTAGTGCATAAAATTTGCTGTAAAATTGGATTTGTGGGGATTTATTATAATTTCAAAGATTGTTAAAGTATACCTTAAAAATGAAATTTGAGTAGATTTTCCCCCCAGAATTTTAGAGCTTTCAGAACCTTTTGGTTACTTAGAACATAGCTTGAAAATCACATAATTTATTTAATGTGTTACGTATGACAGCCTCACTCATTTTATAAATGAAGAAATTAAGGGCTAGAGAGGGAAAGTGACTTTCCAAAAGTCACCCTGCAAGTTATTGGGAAAGCTAAGAGGAATACTTGGTCTCTTTATGCTTCTCTATGCTGTTTTTCTGCTGACCAGTTAGGACTTACTGAGGGGTCAGGAAGCCAGGAAATGAAGTGGCCTCTTCACCCTACCTTTGTGTGTGCATGTGTGGAGGCACGTGAGTGGACCCCTGTGTACCGCACACACTGAACACCATGAGAGCTAGTTTCAAGCTTGGGGTCCCCAGACCGGGCCTATCCTTCCTGGCAGTATTTCTCATTCCGAATCTTTCTCACCACCTTTTGCTAAACGAAAACAACTTTTTTCTGGCCACAACTTTCAGGCTTATCTGCTGTGACAAGTAATAGTAGCTTGTCTGGTAAACTAGTCTGAGTTAAAAGGTGAGAGTGAACTGACTGTCTACCCCTCTCTTTTTTATTATCAAAAGCATCTCAGGGAATAGAATGCTTTCATCCTGAGTGGCTGTTTTAGGGACATCAGGAGAATGGGTGGGTGTTCTTAATAGTCATTGTCTTTGTGCTGTTAAAATCCCATGGTATAGAGACACGACCTTAAGAAATAAGACTGATCTGCCTCAGGCCTGTTACTGACCTATATGTTGCCTCTGTGAGAATTAGAAAACAGTGCCTTGTCTGGGTGGGGCAGCCCTGCACCAGGGATCATGGCCAGGCAGGCAGAAGGCAAGCAGGATTTCAGCCATCACTCCCTCACTTCAGCTGGGCACTCTTGGCACTATGCCCAGCCATATGTAGTTTTGATTCTGCCTATTATCTTCCAGCCAAATACAATTAGTTGTTTTTTTTTTGCATTATATAGAGAACATACATATTTGCTCACAGTGAGTGCTTAATAGATGTTTTGATTGATAATTTCAGAAATGACCAAATACAGAAAATGGCACTTTGCAAGTTGATACTTGTCCTCATAACAGCAGTGACTATCATGCATTAACTTAAGGATCTGATCTATTAATTCAGTAGATACTTCATGAGCACTTACTGTATAGAAGTTGGCACGTACCAGCAAATACTTATTGAGCATTGATGATATGCTAGGCTCCTGGCTGGATGAAGAAGATACAACAATGAGAAGGACAGACATGGTTCTTGCCCTCATTTCAAGTGAGGGAGAAGAACCCCAAACACATACACAGACCAACAGTACCAGAACTCTAGACTGTGACAAATGCTGTAAGGACAATAAACAAGGGTGTGTGAAGGTGCGAATAGGAGTTGGTGGAGGTGGGAAAGAGAGCACTGGATGGCAAGGATCTTGAATAGGGTTGTCAGGGTACGTCCTTCTGAGATGAGCACATAATCAGACCCAAAGAATGGTAAGGAGGGGATGTGCAAAGAGCAGTTAAAGCAACTTGGACAAATATGAGAAATAGTTTGCTATATTTAAGGACTTCAGAGTATGTACTTGGCACATAATGTGAATCAAGGCTAGAGGCAGTACTGATAATAACGAGAGCAAACACTTACTTAGGATTTACTCAGTGCCAGGCACTGTGCTGAGAACCTTGCCTATGTTAACTGTTCTAATGCTGATAATCCTCCTGTGAATTTCTATTATTATCCTCTTATAGATGAGGAAACTGAGGCACAGAAGACTAAATAACAAGATTTCACAGCTGGTAAACGTAGAGCAGGGATTCAAACAAAGGCAGTTTGATTTCAGTCTGTGCTTGTATCTGTAACAATGGGAAGTTGTAACCCACCCCACCATTCTTTTGACATTGTTTCTGTAAGCGCTAACTCTGACTAATACATAGCTTATAGATAAGCAGCATGTTTGTGTAAGATTCCTAGGAACTAAGTTCAAAAGATACAGACCCCAGACTTCAGGTATCCCAGCTCCGTGAGATTTGCTGACTTTCAACCATGGTTCCAGGATAATACGAAGGTGGGATAGCGTGAAGCCAGGATGATTCACACTGGACTGTCACTTGTATTATCGGAATGAACTGTTCGTCTGCATGTAGAGAACTGTGCGACCCCCTCCATCTCTTTGTTCTGTTCTCCTCTCCCTCCTTAAAAACCTCTGCCTTCACTGAGAGGTAGAGATGGGCTTTCTGACAGGGGTCCCCATCTTCTAGGTGACTAACATCTGCAAACAAACCCCTTTATTTCCGTCAGCACCTGCCCCTGGAGTATTGGCTTTCGCAGCAGCAGGCGGCTGGACCTGCATTCAGTTACATAGCCACTATGTTATAGTGCCAGTGGAGGCTGGATCATGCCAGGCCTCAGTAGCCATTCATTAAGTGGACCTTATATCTAGTTAGTGTTGTGAGAGGATCCAGGAGTAAATAAGGAACTAAAACTCTAGGGAAGGGCCATGTGTCCTCATTACTGTGGAGCAAGGAGGAGTGGGGTAAGAGCCCTGAGAAAAGTGCTATGAAGGCTCTGAAATGGGATTAGTCCTTTCCAACTGGAGATTAAGGAGAGGCTTGGTGGGAAAGGGAAGGGAACTCTACCGTAGAACTTGAAATAGGGGCAGCATTCACATATACAGAGCACTTAGGAGAGGCATTTCCTCCAAGATATCAGGTGAGCAAAGATCTAGTGTTTGCTCAGAGCCTGGAAAGTAGGAGTTGGGACCACAGCAATGGCTATTCCTAGGAGAGAAGCAGGAGTCAGATATGGACAGAGTAACAATAGGCTGGAGCCAGCACTCAGGAGGGCTTGATGCTGTCCTGAAGCTTTGGGTCATTATGCTTCAGGAAATGTGGTGCCCTGGTGTCCAAAGTTTGGTTTTAAGATCTAATTTGGGACTCCTTCCAAGCCTCCATTTGACCTCTGTCTGGATAAGCGGGAGAGAGGAATTTTTGCGTTGGCTTTTATTTGACATGCTGTCTGTATATCTACCTAGAGGTGCCTGCCCACCTCTTGGGTCAATGCAGAGAGGTGCCACTCTAGTAGGAAGCTTTTTTACCCCACTCCTCCAGAGAGGTTGTTTTACAGGTGGTTGCAGACTAGCAGAGGCTTTGGAGCTAGATAAATGGGGGCTGGAATTCGGGCTCTAATACCGGCTTTTGACCTTGGATCTTGTGTTTGGGCACCAGTTATCTTCCTGTGAAGCAGAGATTTTTACTACCTCATATTGTTGTGTACGGATCAAAAAAGCATTTAACACTGTGTGCCTGAAGCATATAGTGAGCACGCAGGTGATAGTAGCGGACGTTACTAGATTGCATGGTGCAGAGTGCTCTGAGTGCTACAGGAAGTCTGTCTGAGCCTGCTGATCTCCTTCTCCCATAGTTCTGAGGTTAGAAAACCTGAACAGTTGATAGGACTATCAGAGGCATGTTGAGAATGATTTTAAAGCCATTCCCAGGCTCAGTTGGACATTATGCCATGATGTGTATTTGCTGTCCTAGGCTGTCATTATGGGGGAAGGGACAATAGCATTCTTTAAAGTGTTTCTGATTGTGAGTGAAATGTCACCAGTTGTACATTCCAGTCCAGCAGATGCCATTTTCCTGTTGATTGAAAATATTGACTGTTTTTCTGCTACCTAAGGATAAATGGAGGCGGTTTAGAAGAACCACCCCCCTCAGTTCCTGAGACTTGCTGAGTGCCTACATAGGAGTCAAACGTAGTTCCAAGGTCAATACATGAAACAAAAAGACAGTAAGCCTCCTTTTGGCCTAAAAGCAGCACTGTCATAATAGCTGGCCCAGTGATTTTCTGTTGGTCTTTGTTGTTGATCATGGGGCGGGTACCTTTGGCACTTAGAGGACATGGCCAGGAATACTAATTTCCTTTAATATACAAAGGAATAGTCCTGTGCAAAGAATTTTTTAGTATCCTACATAACTTTCAAATGTCTCTCCAGATAACTTTTGTAGTAGAAAACTTGTTTATAATTTCATGAGCCCAGAACATAATTCCATTTTACATAAACTGCTTTTTGCATCATTTTGATACACCCTGAATTTTCTAGGAATCAACTATTGTATAGTATATATACACTATGTTACTAGTATATGCTACGTTATATAAATAGTATCCTATTTTATTTTATTTGGTTTGGAACTATACCAAAGGCTGTCCTCTGTTTTTATAAATCATATTACCAGTATCGATGTGCTTGTTCTTGTGTTGTCAAGAACAACACACAGATAGTATCTGTCTGCATTTGTAGTTATTACGTTCATGGTTATTCTGTTGTATTAGACTACTTGGCAGAGCAGTTGCATATTAAAATAAGATTCTTACAGATTTCTTCATTTTTATTTATAGCTTTATATTGATTATTTTGAAATTTTGCATGTAAATAGTTTATATTTTTTGGATTTTCATTTTAGGGTAGTGAAGGAAGCATTACAAAATGTATATTTAAAAAAGGGAAGGAGAATGTTTAGAATCATTGGTCTAGTGCATTGGTTTCATATCACTTAGACTTGGCAAAATGCAGAGAAGTCTATAGAGAGAGTTGAAACTCCATTTTGTTTTAAGTCATGATATATGTAGCCTTGGTTTCAAACTCATTTGAGTAAAGAGTTGTTTGTAGCTAATGGTTTTGAAGTTCTAGAAAATGGGTGTGTCTGAATGGATGTGAAGTGGTTACAGTGGTTTTGTCCACAGTACACTGCCTGAGAATCTTGGCCTGAGGGACTCTAATTTGTGTCACAGTCACTACAACCAACAAGTGGGAGTGTCCCCATGTGATTTGATCTATAGCAGTTTTAGAGAGTGTTAGATGTTTGTTTAAAATGTTTAAGTTGTCCAACAGTGTACAAGAGTGATTTTTTGTATTTTCAAGCTTCCGCAATTCTAATTACACGGTATTGTGTAATTGCTTGTGGTCTCAGTGTAGTTTATAATCACTGAGAATAATGAACGGTGATGAGACTGGAAGTTAGAGGAACAGAGAGAACTCGTCCCTTGAAGGTCTTAAATGGGTAGGTGTTAGGACCAGCTGAGTAGTGATTCTAGAAACATAATAAAATATTTCATACAGTGCTAATTATGTTATGTGTCAGCCATTGTAGGCTGGAGTTGATGGGGAGAGTAGAGGAGTGGACCTTGAGGAGAGGAGAGTAGAATATAAAGAAGCTCTAATTGTTTCCGGTCCAGAATTTCTATGCCATTATTACCCAAGTAGTCACACTGGCTTTTGTTCTAAATTTACATTCATAGTAGTTAATAGATATATTTTATTTAGTACCTAACATATCATCTCTTCTGTGCTTGGTCCTAGGCAACACTTAGATAAGAGGGAATTGGTATTACAGATGCAGAAACTTCATCTCAGAGACTCAAGTGCCCAGGGCCACGTAGCTCATAAGTGGCAGGACCATGATTTAAACCCAGATTTGAGTGATGCCCAAACCACTCCTTAAGGCCTTTTCACATTGTCGTCTGGAAATGGTGATCATGATTAGCTTGCTTATTCGCCATTTTCTACTCAGATTATAAGGCAGATCTCTTTTGGTCTGACACACGAAGGGGTTTTTTTGTTTTTAAGTTTTTAACATGTGACTCTATTGAAATGAGATATGGTTACAGTGTTCCAGCCCACTTAGTAATTTAGCATCTTAAAGCATTTGACAGGCATGGTTAACCAAAAACCTGAATCATACTAATTGTTTGAAGTGGTGAAGGGTGGGAGATGTTTTTAATATTGTTACTGGTCTGTTTTAAAAAATGTTTTTGTAAACTGAGAAGCCTAGGTGAGTGCTATTTATACTACTGATGTTAGTTAGACTGGCTTTGGAGTCCTTGCGTTGTGACTTTTTATAAAGTTGGCTTAAACTGATGGGATTCCAGCCCTTGTCGTATAATGAAAGGTAGGGATACAGAGTGTGTTTCCATGCCCCACAACAATCATGAAGTTAGTCGTAGATGTTAATGAAACTGTCAGGTCCATGAAAAAAAAATCTTGTTTTTAAACAGGGATAGATGGTCTGGCTAGCTATTCTCAAATGACTAACTGGGGAGTACGTTTAAGAGAGAGAGAGAGAGAGAGAGTGTGTGTGTGTTTCTTTGTAAAAAAATTGAATAAGGAACCTGACACCTTTGGCTGCTTAGGGAATTTTTGTCACTGAAAGGATGACTAAAAACTCTGCTTCTCAGGAAGGATTGCCGACTGTTTAAATGTCTGCGTGTAGGGAGGCTTCAAGGCCCCATGCTGCTCCACGTTGCCTATGCAACATTGTGATCTGAGGCCACTTACCTAATCTCTTTGCCTCCATTGCATACTATAGCCAGCAATTTCTGTTCTAAGGGCGGATTTTCTCCTCAGTTGAGAATGGAAGAGAGGGCACACCTCGGTCAAGCCTAAGCGAGTAGACCGTCTCAGTTCCTATCCTGGCCCCTCTCCACCTCTAGGATTTCTATCCTCGTCTCCCCTCCTAGACTTCTGAGGTTCTGCTGACTGACTTTGTGAGAGACAAGAAAGATGATGGGAACAACCTGGATTTAGCCGTAGAACGGGCACTGGGTCTGGTTCTAATTTTGGTTCCATCACTTCTTTGTTCTTTTTGGAAATAGGGTTCACTCATTAGTGATTTCGGGGATAGGGAAAACTGAGGGGTAGTAGCTGTTTTACATACTAGCTTTTTTTATCTGACACTTTCTTAGAGGTGGTAACTCCAGCAACCCGAGGTATAAGGGGAATAAATAGGAAAGGGAGAAAGGAGTTTAAGAATCACTTTTCTGGTCTACAGTGTTCACAGAAGATTGAACTGCTCTCATTAGTAAGTTTACGAAAGATTGAACTGCTCCCATAACAAAAATCACAAGAGTTTTTAACAGATTTTATTTCGATCACTTATTTTCTTATCCCACATCACACAGCAGTTTGGTGAGAAGAGCCCAGGTTTTGGTTCGGGATGACCTGGGTGCAAGTCTCAGCTCCACCACTTGCTAGCTGGATGCTCTTGGGCAACTTACTTAACCCCGTTTCTTCACTGGTAAAATGGGTACAGTAATGTCTGCCCTAAGCACTCTGTTGGGTCACTGGAAATCAGCTAAGTTAATAGATGTGAAAGTGCTTTGTAAACTTCCAGAGGACTGTCTGAGCCTGAAGGATGATTGCTGTGAATGGTTTCAGGTATCAAAAGTCTAGGTGACTGTGCATGGAGAGGTGACGGCAGTCATATTTTGGGCAGCCAACTGGAGGTCCTGTTTTCCAAAGACCAGAAATCCTCACATTAGTGTTTCCTAATGCAGCAGTCCTGTGCTGGTGTTTGGAGCATGGCCAGAAACACATGCTACACTTATTAAAGGGCTTTGGCACTCTGTAATGTGGGATTACTGGCACCAGAAGATGAAATGATAAAGGAACGTATCATTATATTCAGAAGTATGAGTCATGCACATTTGAGTTACTTTAAAAAAATGGAATCATAATAGAAATGGGCATGCATTCAACTTATATTCCTTGGCTTCAGTGGTTTTCAGGTTAAAAGTCACTGCATTTAACTGTCTTAAAGCTTAGCGTTTATAAAAAGCTTTTAAAACTTAAACTCTTTGTAAAAGCACCTGAATTTGAAACTCTCTTTTAAAAATTTCTCTACCAGTAAGATATTAGAGACAGTTTTGCACTGGGTGTGTCTTCCTGTACTGCCGTCTTACTCAGTGAATCAGAAAGGAACATACAGTATAATTTCTGCAATCCTCCAATTTGCCTTCAGGGAGCTTCATTGTCATTTATTCTGCCCCCTTGTTTTACAGTGTGGAAAACTGAGGCCAAGAGGGGCTTCCTGAGTTGTCTGAGGCACAGAGCTAGATTATGGCAGGCAGGTTTAGAACTCACTCAGTTCACATCACGCTGCCAATAGGGAGATAGACTCCACCAAGATTTAGTCACTGTGTTGGGTGAGAAGGCCCCCTCCACCACCACTACCCATTTATTCCATTTATTCCATCACTGCTGATTTAGTTTAAACCACTTTCTCTGGTTTAGTTCTCTTCAGACTTGTAAATAATTTTCAAGGATTATCCTTAATATCATACCACCTCTTTATGCTTAAAATTATTGGTTGATTTCATTTAAACAGGTGAGCACAGTGACTTTTACCTTTCTACATGGGTCTACTTTTTCCTTATTCATATTTAGTAAACCTTTCTTTTTTGATTTCATTAATTATTTATGAACAGACATTTGAGTCCTTAGTCTGTGCCAGGCTCTGTGCTCGGTAGGTGCTGAGAGTGGGAAGGCATTAAGTGATGGAAGGGTCTCCTCTAAGAACTTGACTTTCTCCTGAGAGAAACTAGTGTGTCAATCAGGCCCACATTCATATGACTTAAGGACCATCACTGTGTTTTATAGCAGATAATGGAAGGCTGAAAGAGGAAACACTCATTAGGAAAAGCAGTGATTACTTTTTTAAAACAATTCTGTTTTCAACCCAGCTAAGGAGACCTGCGTTACCAATAAATAATGACACAAACTGGAAATCAAAGTCAAGGAGATTATTGTGTAGTTAAGGCTTCAGAGGATGGCTACCATTCAAAGTGGTTTTTAAAGAAGCACAGAATTTGGATACCTGGAGAGGATAGGGTAATTGATACTCAATGAGTACCTAATAAAGATCTCATTTATTAGGGGCTTTACATATATTAGCTTTTTTAGTCTTTTGAGGAGGAAACTTTTTAAATTGGAAAATGTATCAAGCACACAGCAGAGCGTGTAAAATGTGTATAGTTAAATTACCCATATACTCATCATTCAGGTAAGAAATAGAACATTACCAGTATTTTAGAAGTCATTAGCCCTGCACTTCCCTGCACTTCCATCAGAAGTATCAGCCATGCTGACCTTTGTGTTAATCATTGTCTTCCTTTCTCATAGATGTCCCTAAAGCAAACACAAACCTAGGTACATGAGGAAAGGACAGTGTTGCCATCATTCTTCTCAGAAGAACTTCATGGTCCTAGTTTGAGTTCATCTGAACAGAAGCTCTGGGCCAAGTCTAGATTTGGAGTTGAGAGGTTGGAGGGGCACTTTTGGAGATGTCAGTGGAAAAGGTTGTCAGAGAGTTATGGGAAATGGGGCTTCTCACAGTTGGGGTGTCTGGAGGACCCTTGTAGTTCCCGTTGTTGGGAGCCTGCAGGTGGTATAGTCAATGGGAGTGGGCTACTTTTAAATTTTATTTTTGCTTCTAAGCTCATCCTTGCTTATGTCTAGCTCTCGTAGGCCAAAGCAGAATACTTCTGTGGAGTGAAGCGGCCTACTAATGCAGGCATCAGGATACAGGGCGAAGAACAGGGAATTTATCTGCACACAATTAAAAAAAGCGGAATTCAGTTAGGAATCTGGCATTCTGCCCCTCTATGCAGCCTGTGTGGGGAATCTTGCTGATGACGGTCCTGAACGTATCTGCCTCTTGAAAAGTATTTCCCTTCAGAATTTTGAAGGCATTGGTTGATTTTTCTCCTTGCTTCATGCAGCTGTTAAAAAGCCTCCCAGTTACTTAAAGAAAAAGAAGAGCTGGAAACATTCTCAGTTCTTGATCATTTGAATGTGACTTGTTTTATTATCTTTTGGAAGCTTATAGACTTGTTTCTCAGTAATACCCAGAGCAGGTCTTTTCCTTCATTATATTTTTAGGCCTTTTCCATTTGGTACCTGGTGGCCTTCAGTTTTGAAAATCTTTCTCTAATGATTTTGCTGATGGTTTTCTTTTCTCCATTTTCTCTGTCTTTAGGAACTCCTTTTACTTAGGTGTGTGACTTTCTGGGTTGGACCTCTTACTTTTCTTATGTTTTCTCTAATTTTCAAGCTATTCTTGGCTAAGTAAGACTTTATACTCAAATCTATTGAAAATTTAAAAATAAAGATATAATTTACATAAAATGCACCAAACCTAAGTGTTTATTTCACTTAGTTTTGACAATTGTATACACTTGTGCAACCACCACCTGAAACAAAATATGGAACATTTCCATCAACCTAGAGAGTTCCATAGGGCCCTTTTCCAGTACTGCTTTTCATTTCTGCTGATATCTTTTTGATATTGAAGAGCTCCCTTTCCTCTGAAATGTTACTTAAAAAAAAAAAAACACACCAAAACTTAGTGTTGCGTCATAAATAAAATACATTCCTTTATCTCTCCAAAGACGTTAATTAATTTTACAAGTTTTTTTCCTCTCTGTAAATAATCTTTGTTCTGACTTGGTTTTCTTCTGTCTCTGCCTGCATTGGAGGCTTTCTGCAGACGTTTGTTTATCTTGGCTGTCTGTCCATGATTAAACATCAGGGGAAAGCTGAGCATGTGCGCGGGGCTTGTGAACTTTGAACAGGAACTCAGGGCAGAAGAGTGGCTTGGGTGGGCCATCTAATTGGGGAACCCCTGATGTCGGTAGCTTTAGGTTTGTTCCCTTGATGGTAACATTCCTCAGAAAAGGGTATTTTAATCCCTTGCCTGGCAGGTCAGGGAATGGCTGCCAGCATTTCTAGAGCCATGTGGGGAAGAGAGTGAAGGTTGCAGCATCCAAGCCCTCAGCATTCAGTGGGTGCAGACACAGCCCTCCTGTGCGTGTGCCGTACAGTCCCCATGCTTTGCCTGGCATCCCTAGTCCCAGGAGCCTGTCTTATCCTCCTCAGAAAATAAAACTCTACGCTGTGCTGCCATAGCTGCTAGCCACATGTAAGCATTTATATTTAATTTATTAAACATTAAATAAAATTGTCAGTTTTTCATTTGCTCTAGCCGCATTTTAAAGTCTGGTAGCCACGTGTGACTAGTGGCTACCACACTGGGCAGAACAGATAGAGAACCTTTCCATTTTTCTGGAAAATTTTATTGGACAGTGCTAGTCTAGACTTTTGCTGGGGTTGAGGAGTGGGCAAGGAAATCGTGTTTCTCAAACACCTCTCCCTGGCCCTCTTCTTTTCCTCCAGTTGCTGGTGCTTCTAATTCCTCTGACTTTTGAGGCTCAGCTTTTGTCCTTGACAGCTTGGGATTCAATTTTCATGGGTTGTCTTAAGTCATTTTCCCACATATCCATCGAATGACCAGCTTTCAAAAGTTAGCTGCAGTTGTCTCCTTTTCTATTCTCCTATATTTGTGGTTTTGGTCTTAAAACAAAAGAGTCTCAGTATTTTTACTGTTTTACACACACAGAGTTTAGTGGGGTTGTAAGGGAGTGAAATTGGATACTTGAGCTCAGTCTTTTGTTTTAACCAGGAATTTTGATTCATTTATTCTTCATAGTCCTATAAAGTATAGGTATGGTTAGTCTTATTTTACAGTGAAGAGAGGCAGGTAAGATAATTGGCTCAAAGTCACATAGCCAGTAAGTGAGATTTGAACTTAGAGTTAAAAATTTGTTATCTTTTTCATTGAGTAGTGTTGCACCTCATCTTGTACTCAGGAAAAACTCCCCATCACACATGCCCCAAGGTGCACTACTTTTAGTTGTGCCTTAAATATATGAGCCCAGATATTCCCAGTTATCCTTAAACACACTTAAGAGGTCAACCTTGAATAATTTTGTCTCAAAGTTTTTTTTTCTCCAGTTGTTCATTTCTCCTTTGTGACTGGTAAACTTTGTGTTAGCGTTCTTTCCAGCAGTCCTTGATGTGTTTAGAGCCTAAAACATTCTGTTGTTTAGTTTAAGACTTTTTATTCACATTATTTATGGTCATTCTTTCTATTAAAATTGTCTGTCTGTCTGTCCAGTTGGACCCCCCTTTCTATAAAGCAGCAAGTAATCCTGTTTATCTTTGAACCTCTAGTGCCTGGCCCCTTATCTCAGGTAGAAGATGCGTATGTAATTGTCTCTCTTTGGTGTGACATCATTTCTTGTTTGGACCATTGCATTTCTTACTTCCAGTCTCTCCACGTTCTGTCTGTTGCTTGCCTGAAATGATCTCTACATATTGGTTCTTCTTGATGCAACATTTATGGCTTCCTCTGACTTTTACTATAAGCTCCTGGCTCCTCAGTATGGCATGGAAGGTTGCCCATAGTCTGCCTTTCACCACCATTTAGCTCCATTTCTGGCCACCCACTGCCTCGTGAATTGCACCACCTGATGTTTCATGGAAGTCTGTATATGCTCTTGAATATGTGTCCTTTCCATGTGCTTTTATTTCTGTGTCAGACATGCTGTCTCCATCCCCACCTGTTTCTCCTGTTTAATAACTACTCTTTTTCTGCAAATCTCAGTGCCAGGATACTCTCTCTTGTGAAACCTTACCTGATCCATCATTATGCAGAGTTTGAGAATTCTGCCTTCTGCTGTCATTCTACCACATTTCAGTTCCTTCCTTCCTTCCTTCCTTCCTTCCTTCCTTCCTTCCTTCCATCCATCCATCCATCCATCCAGATAGGATCTTGCCATACATATTATTCTGCAATTGGCTTTTTTTATGTTGTAACTCTTGAATGACTAGTCAGTTCTTCCTATTAATTTCTGGTTGGGAGGATTTGATTTTCATACAGCCAGTCCTAGCATAGAGGCTGGCACATACTAGGCACGTAGAAATTGTTGCACTAGACTGAGCCCTAGTGTTCAGTGAATCTATAGCAACTGCTTTTTCCTTTGTTATCTTTGAATTCTGCCATCAATAGGGTGACCATAAATTCTACATGTCTGTTTTCCCAGCATAATTATGAATAGCACCCTACATTTACTCTTAAAAGTCTCCTAGTTAAGACAGCAAAACCAAGTGTCCACCCACCAATCAAACACATCTAGGTAGATGACCATTTTTCTTTATCCAGTGGAGCAACTGAAGAGGAAGAAATACTTGAAATGTGAGATTTCATTAGAAATATTGGATCCTGTTCTTTCCAACCAGCCATAGAAGAAAGCGCAAATTACACATTGGAAGAGTCACCTTTGATTTACCTTCAAAATCTAAATGCCTTATTTTCCCTAAGGACTTCTGATTCCTTCCAGAAGCACTTTTATAAGGAGCAGTTTATGTTTCAGAAATGGATCGTTATTTTCTCCTCCTGATGCTAACGTTTATAGATTTCAGTTTCAGTCTGATAGAAAATCTAAGAGCTGCTTGGATTCTTCTTCCATTGAGACCCCAGTGGGGTCCTGGGCTGTGGCGTGCCGCCTCAATGGAAGCCAGCTGTCGTGACGGCAAAGGGGATTCAGAATAGTGGTTAGTTGCTGGGTATATTGAGCAGAGCTTCGAATTTAGGTTCAAGTCTTTGATCTGTCATTTCCTAGTGGTATCTTACCTTGGGAAAACTATTTTAACATCTCCCATAATGTGTAGTGGGGATGCGAATAGTCCCACCTTATGGGGTTAATGTGGAGATTGAGCTCATGCATGCAGAGCATAGTAAGTGCTTAGCAGATATCAGCTTTTATTGTTGTTACTATGATTACAACAGTTATTATCTTTTGACATGAGCTAATTCAGATGTTTGTGAGGGTGTTGGGGAAAGGGAGAATGGGATCTGCCCCCCAGCTTTCTGATCGGAGTGTGCAGGTCCTTGGCTGCCCGTTGGAGCAGTGCAGAGTGGAAAAAAAGAAAATTGATAGAAAGAAATCGTGTGGGTTGTAGAGGAGAGAGTAGAATGATGTAACCGTGGTTTCTGGTGAATGTAGTATTACCTTTGTCTGTCTTGGAAGACTTGCGTTGGCCAGATTCAGATTGGGATTAGTTAGTTAATTAGTTCGGATTTGGATTATCTTTGGATTTCTTGGAAGTGCTGGGCCTCAGAATCACCAGAAAAGTTTAAAAAATATTCTTTCCTGGATTTCTGATTCAGTAGGTCCAGGGTACAGTTTGGAATAGTATATTTTTTAGAAAACTCCCAGGTCATTCTTATATACATCTGTATTTGAGAATTACTACTTCAGGTGATTATTTATGACTTAATTCTATAAAACATTTTCTAATCATTGGTTACTTAATATAGGGCAGGTGATAGCATAGTAATACTTACTTTAGGGTCAGAAAATAGAGACAGATTATTGTTAATGTATTAAAATGGAGAACCTGAACCTGAGTTAAACTGAATTCAATTTCATGAGAGCTTTGAATTTAAGCTTGTCATGTCTCTGTATTGGTCTTATCCAGAATCCTTGCCTTATTTAGGTTATTTGAAATGAAGTAACAAAGAAAATTGTGAAATCAGGAACAATAAAAAAAATTGTTAGAAATGTAAAATACTCAAAACGTAAACCCAGACATGTTTACATTTAAGGCATAAAGGAAGATATTGTCTTACTACATTAGTAAATGTTTTCAGCTTTTATCACCGTCCCTGAAAAAGAGCAAGAGCTTAGGTAGGTCCCCATGATTGATATTTACTTGATTTAGGTCATTAGATCATTTAGTGGAAGGGTATGGGGTTTTGAGTCGGTAGACTCAGGTGGAGTCACTGCTCTTATATGTCTCTTCGCAAACTTGAGTTAGTTATTTAACTAACTTTTTTGGCAGTGCTTTTTTTTAATCTGTAAGATAGGAATAATATTGGCCTTCTCTATCCTATATGTGTTGTTTTGAGGGGTATAATGAGGAAATATATTTGACAGGAATATAAAGCCAATGGTGAGCTCATAGGATGGCCCTGGTTTACACCTATTGTTGGTTGTAATTAGTAATAGCACTGTCTTTAACTCTCAGGTGTCCCACTTTGGATGACAAATTACTTGGTCACTTGTCCTCAACACCTGCCTATTTTTTATTGTTAATCTGTTACATTAGGATGGTTTTCTGGCCTTATTTTTATAGCCCCAGTTCCCTCATCAAATCTAACATTTAGATGCTTTCTGGTAATTTTTAAAAATTTTATGTCAGTCTCATCTCTCTAACTAGATTGATCAGTGGGTAAGAATGGTTTCTTTGTTTCTTCGCTCCTGAATAATTTTCTAGATTTGTCATGGTCCTAACGTTTTAGACACTGTACTCGCCCATTTCGGCTGATGTGTGCTAAGGCAGTAAATTCTAAGTGCAAGAAGACAGAGGAAGCATGGAGGGGGAAATGGCTTTGTGGAAAAATACTAAAAAACAAAGAGAAATACAGTTTTTAGGCTGGTGTCCTGGCTTGATTTTTTAAAAAAATATATAAATGTCCTCTGTTGATATTTCCAAGTACAGCACAATCTCTGAGTAATTGGGAAAACTGCAGAAGCTTCCAGAGATCAAATTTCAAATGATTCCTCCCTCCTCAGGAGAAATTGGTTTTAGAGCTAAGACCAGAAAAAAAAATTCCTTTCTTCAAAGAACTAATGCTTTTTTTTTTTTTTTTGGCTCCCTTTGACAGTGAAAATAATGTATTTGGTCATGTTTCCCTTTTCGTTTGGACCCCTAGGAAACTCAGCCAAACTGGTGTCCTGTCTGTTTGGAAAGCTGTAGCTTGTAAGTAGTTCCTCCTCTTGACTTTCTGTCCTATGTTATGATTTTCTGGAGTTTTATCATTTTTAAAACATGTTTCTACTTTAAAAATATGTTCTTATATTTCATTAAATATAAACTGCCTTATAATCTTGTGGATTAAGTCCGAGGTTAAATAACTAACAAATATGAAGATAGCATTATAGCTTCACCATTATTTTCATGGCACTGTTTGGCATTTAGAAGGCAGAAACCTTTGTGGCAAAGAGACCTGTAATACCTTAGAATACTAATGAGTGTGCATTGATGTACCATCCCCCTGAAGACGTCTCCCCTCCACAAGAACAAGGGCTAAATCAAACAGAACAGCTCCATATGTTGCCCTTTAAAGCTCTTGGACAGCGACTCAGTAGAACTAGCGTACCAAATCATTAAAGTCAGGGTAAGGACTAAAACTTCAAAAATTCCACCTGGATTAGAATATCCATTTTCTTTTCTCTAAATGCACCTGATGATACTGTCTCTCCTTATCTCTCCCTCCATGTCTTTTTGTTTCCCTTTCAGTTTTCTCAGCTTCAGTATTCAGTCTGCCCTTTCTTCCTGGTCTAGTCCTCCCCTTCCGTACCATCCTAAAACTTTTATATTTGATCATCACTCAATTTCCCATTCACATCATCTTCTCCCCTCTATGAAACACCAGTCCACCCTACCTGCTTTCAAGTACTTCCGCCCCTGGGACCCTCTCTTCCTTCTCACCTCAGATCAAGTGGTATGCATGTGCCAGCTTACTTGTCAACAACTCCTGCATGAAGCCACCCTTGGATAACCAGCTGCCCTCACACCAGGAAAAGAAACACACTATTAAGTACCAAACTGCAATATGGAGAAAAACAAAATAAAACATCAGATTTGACTGGAATGTCTTGTATTGCATTCCAGTAGCTTAATGGTAGGAAGGAGAAAAAAGAAACAAACAAACAAACAAAAAAAACACCCGTGGCAGTTGCTAGCATAATGCTAGACAGCAGTAATAGTGGAAGCCCAGTTCTTGTGTCCTCTCTGTATTCATTGCTTCACTCATTTCTTCATTGACTCAGCAACTGCTTATTCTGTGTCTGTTACGTTGCCAGTAATGTTTCAGTGGCCTAGGCGTTTCATGAATCCAGCGTGGTGAAGCCTGTGATCTCGTCTGGGCATTTAATACTTGCTGGATTTTTGAGCTGGAGAAAGGCTACCTCTAATTACACACCTTCTCCTATGCAGAGAGGTTTGTCTTAGTCTGTTTGGGCTGCTATCACAAAATACCAGAGACTGGGAACCTAATAAACAACAGAAATTTGTTTCTCACAGTTCCAGAGGCTGTGGAAGCCTAAGGTCTGAGTGTCAGAATGGTCAGCTAAGGACCCTCTTCCAGGTCGCAGACTTCCCTTGTATCTTCACATTGCGGAAGGGGTGGAGAGCCCTGGGGGATCGCTTTTATAAGATCACTAATACCATTCTCAAGGGCGTTCTACCCTCACGGTGTAGTCACTTCTGAAAGGTCCTACCTCCGGACATCCTCATCACAGTGGGTGTTCTCATTTCAACTTGTGACTTTGGGGGAGGGGGTACAAAAACATTCAGACCTCAGAAAGTTATATTTACAAATACAATGTACATTGAATATTTGAATTAAGTTTATGTGTCTATATGCCATGAACATACAGTATATTATTTTTTAAAGACTGTGGGCATATGCTTTCATTTTAGCAAGTTTAGAATAAAGTGCAGCAATTGAATATCTGGTTAAGATTATTCAAGTGGCATTTTGCTACTAAAGAAATAAAACCATAAAGACCGGGAAAGATAGGATTCTTAACTACCTGTTTCTGCTCTGGGGTTTTCGGGACCATGCCCCAAATACACTAATATAATCAAAACATAATGTTTGTTTTTCAAGCTGCGTAGTTAAACTTTTATTCCTTGGAGCAAATGAGAAAGAAAACTTCCTGAATACATAGAAAGCTTGAACAATGGAACACATAAAAAGGAATAAAGAGTACCTGGAAATGGTAGCTCTGTAGAAAGACCTCTGTCATGTCAAAATTAACAAGGGCACAACTCAATATGCATGTCATTTCGAGGGTATCACCACTATGAGAATAAAGCACCAAAAAAAGGTTGTTATTTTCTTTACTAGCTTCATTTTGGACAGATTGTGCAATGCCAAACACTTTTGAATGTGTCTCAAGGTCCATACTGGGAAAATCTGATTTAGAAGGGCTTAGGCTAATGGGAATAGCAGAGTTAAGAGTCATTATATTTTAATCAGCGAGTACAATTTTGATGTGAGCTGAGTCTTCCTAGCTTTTTTGTAGTTAATAACTATCTGACAGTAAAGGAACATGTGTGTGTTTCACTAGTATATTTTATTGTACTTGAAGTAGATCCTATATCTTCTCAGGGCCCAATTTCATAAAATTTGCTTGGCATGTCAGGGCTAAGAGCACACTTCTAACATATCTCATCTGAATGCTCTTGTACCTGAGGAACCGAAGCCTCAGAGCAGTAGAGATTTATTGTGGCAGAGCCTATAATGGGTCTGGCTCTCTTTATAAATTCCACTGTGCTGCTGGTCTGAGAAAGGCTTAGAAGTTTATTATGCTTAGAAAAGTATTTTCTTCAAAACCCAACCTTTTCCTTTTTCAGGAACTATTCTTTAAGGATGCCAATAGGAATATATATGTGCATTTAGTAAAATGTATGCATATATCACTCTACTCTTCTTCACAGGAACGGCCCTGTGCCTGACCCTGTGTCCTGACATTTTCAGTTCAGAATTGGAGTTAGGTTACGGATCTCCCTTTCCCTGTTATTTTTATTAATCTTTAAAATGTTTTACGCTATTTTACCAAAACAGACCTAGTTTTGAAGGTGTTTCTGAAAAGTTTACTATACTTTGATCCAGTAACATTTCTCTTCTTTGTATGCGTTTCCTCAGTGCCTAGAGTAAGAAGTTTGTTGGAAAAGAAGTTTTGGGTATGTGCCTTTGATAGAGAAGGGTGAAAGGTAAAACCACTTCCACCCTTTCCTTTAAAGCTTCAAAAAGTATGGAATAGTGGGAAGGATTCTTTCCTCTGCATGTGGAGACTGGGTTCAATATTTATCTGTTGTCATTAACTTACTCTGTGAGCCAGATTGCCTCTGTGAGCCAGTATTCATGTATTCATTCGCTATTTATTGTGTCAGACATTGCAGATATGAGATACAATAGAGAGTAAAACTGCACTCCTCCTGCCTCTTGGTTGCTTATGTAAGAAGATGGTGACTGGGAAGGTATAGTAGCAGTGGAGGTGGTGAGAAATTGTTGGGCGTATGACCCATTTTGAAGCTAAAGCTGATATAATTGGTGATGGTTTGTATGTGGGGTGTGAGGGAAAGAGGTATGTGGAGAGTGACCTCTAGTTTTTTTGCTGAAAGAGTATGGTGAATAGTGGTGGCATTGGCTGAGATGTTGAACACTGGGGAAGAGGGAGGGGGTGTGTGCTGTTGTTGCAGGAATCAAGCGTTGCTTTTTATGTGAGCTTTAGATGCTTGTTAGACTCTCAAGTGGAGATGTTGAAGAGGGAATTGGGTATTTGAGAGGGGAATTTGGAGATAGAAGTTGGGACATTGTCAGCATATGAATGGCATTTAAATCATAAAACTGGGTGTGATAGTTTTGGGAGTGAGTGTGGATAGAGAAAAGGTGACTCTAGGTCTGAGTCCTGGGGCGCAGCAGCATTTGGAGATTGGGAAATGGAGGAGCCTCCAGCCTCTGAAAATGAGGACGCTAGAACCTGACCTCTCTCTCAAAATTGTTATAGGGATCATGTAAGATATTACACATGAATGCACACTAAAAATTACTGCTTAATTGCATAAATAAATATAGGAGTAGGAGAGGTTAGGTAGGGAAATCATTTTCCTACTTAATTTTTCTTCTCCTTGCATGGGATTGGGTGAGTCGCGTGTGAATTTGGTGTATAGTAGAGATTCCCAGTGTGTAGGTTATGTAACTGTGGGCGGAAAGGGTGTGAGGGTGGGGAGGTTGTTTGGGAAATTTTACAGCAGGCCTGCCACACAACATATGTTTTCAATATGGTTATTTATTTTTTATCAGTTCAAGAAATTATACAGCAGAGGGATTATGAACTATTACTGTTAACAGAGTTCTCATTCTCAAAAAATTTAACACTGATATTTGACACATGTATAAAAATGTTTATACGTATTAAATATGAATTGGATACGGTTGGTGTGGCCTGTTTCTGTGAACAGATACCTGCTAGAGTTCCCAAATTTTGGTAAGCTGTTTGAACTTGCCATCATTTCACTCTCTGCCACCTCCGTTCTGTCATTTTCCCTTTACTGGGAATGAGGGAGCATTTCCTGAAAAGTGGGCTCTCTTCTGGGAAGACTCTGTGGCCAGCTGCCAGTGTGTCATATAACTTATCCAATCACGTGTTGAAAAGAGAAGACTTTCAGAAAGATTGGAGACAATAGGAAAATCGAGTAGGTCAAAGGGGAAAAAAGCAAGAAGGCCAAGACAAATAAAGGCAGAGGATCATTTGGGGCAGAGTTGGGGAATTGCAAGGACTTTCCCCAGGTGTTTGGGTTATAGAGAAATAGGGAAATGTAACTTGCCCCCTGACATTACCTTCCAGAACACCTGTTTGAGGTGACATTGCAAAAACGCCCCCTTCATCCCCACTTTTATGAGTTTTTTAGTCTGATTCATTAAACTTAAATCTTAGTTTTATTCCTATGCCTATGCTTATCCAGTTTTAGGATGTGAGAGAAAGGAGAGGGGGAACAGAGAGAGAGAATATGAATTAAATTGATTGAATGATTGGATGGATGAATGAATTAATGCCTTTTCTGAAGAATCTGATATATTAAACCATCTGCTCAGAAAAAGAAGGCTTTCTGAGATTGATACTCTGATAAATTGATAGAATTTGAAAGGTGAAGGAGAGCATAAAGTTTATCTGATTCAGATTTTTCCAACTATATATATCCATTAAAAAAGAAGTCCCTAGATCAAACGTTTTTGCAAAAGTTGGAGGCTCACTACATTTTTTAGCATATTCAAGGCTAGAAGTTCATGTTAAAAATACTGTTTAACTTTGTTTTACCGGTGTTTTCCCAATTTATTTCACTGTGGACCTCCATTTCCTTACTCCACATTTTCTGAGCAATATGTGTATAGAACAGTTATTATCATTACATAGAAATACAAGGTTCCTGAAAACAGTTTGAGAATGTTGATTTAATCTAGTCCTTATATTTATTTTGAGCTCGCCGCTGAACTTCTCTTGGTCTTTGTTCACGTTTATAGTATGTGTAGGTTGAATGAATTAATCATTAATGTCACTCCTGGCTATGACATTTTCTAGTTGAGATTCATTAACTAAATCAACATTTAAAATGTTATGCAATATACAGATCATCTATCACAGTAATGTACACTTGAAACCTGTATGACCCTGTTAACCAATGTCACCCCAATAAATTTCATTTAAAAAAGTATGTGTGTTTCTGTATTAAAGAATCTTGTCTTTCTTGTTCCTCACTGGAACCATAGTGCCTAGTACAGTGCCTGGCACATGGTAGCTTCTCAGTAGACATTATTGAACAAATACATACATATGAGTTTTCAGAGCACTGTGCCAACTATTCCTTGAGGCCATAGAGATCTTGTTCTTGCGCTCCAGGAACTAGAAGTCAAGTGCTGACTTTCCCAAGAGCATGGAATGTGCAGGGGAGAGAACCCAAGTTAACTTTGATTGCAGTAATCAGTAGGATGGAGATACACTGGACTTATTTTCTGACTCTGAGTCAGATATGCTGACTGTAGCACAAGTGGGTGGTGTTTGTGTAACTCTCCTGACAAAGGTGTCATTTAGAGTTATTGTCACAGTAGCAATCACATAGTTAGTTCTTTTATCCCTGGCAAGGACTTGACTACCAGCACTAGGAGATGAGAACTAGTATTATTCCCATTTTATTTTTGATTTCTTGTGATATTTTTTACATTTTTTTCCTTTTAATAGATGCCTAGCATGTTGCTTTCTTTAGACCGTCCAGTCTCAATCAGGTCAACATTGATCATTCATTTGTTCATTCATTTATAATTGATACATAACATTGTATTAGGTTTAGGTATACAGCATAATATATAACATGTATATATTATGAAATGATTATCATAATAAATATAGTTAACATCTATCACCATACATAGTTAAAATTTTTTCATATAATGAGAGCTTTTAAAATTTGTTCTCTTAGCAACTTTTCAAATATATAATACAGTATCATTAACTACAGTCATCATGCTGTGCCTTACATCTCTGGAGCTAATTTATCTTATCACTGGATGTTTGTACCTTTATACCACCTTCACCCATTTCACTCACCTCCTACCTCCCCGTTCCCCTGCCTCTGGCAACCACAAGTCTATTCTCTCTCTCTCTAAGTTCCATTTCTTGTTTTTAGATTCCACATTTAAGTGAGATCATGTGAAGAACTTGTTTTTGACTGACTTATTTCACTTAGCATAATGCCCTCAAGGTCTATCCATGTTGTTGCAAATGGCAGAATTTCCTGTTTAACAGCTCAGTAATATCCCATGGTGTGTGTATGTATGTACATGTGTGTATCACATTGTCTTTGTTTATTCATTGGTTGATTGACACATAGGTTTTCTTTCTTTAAAAAAAATTATTTATTTTTAGAGAGGGGGAGAGAGGGAGAGAAACATCAGTGTGTGGTTACCTCTCTAGTGCCCCCCACTGAGGACCTGGCCTACAACCTAGGCATGTACCCTGAGTGGGAATCGAACTGGTGACCCTTTGGTTTGCAGGCCGACGCTCAATCCACTGAGCCACATCAGCCAGGGCATAGGTTGTTTTCTATGTCTTAGCTATTGTAAGTAATGCTATGATCATGGGGGCGTGGTGCAGATATCTTTTTGAGCTAGTGTTTTCATTTACTTCATATTAATACCTAGAAGTGGAATTACTGGATCATATGGTGGTTCTATTTTTAATTTTTTTTGTGGAACCGTCATACTGTTTTTCATAGTGGCTTCACCAATTTACATTTATGTCAGTAGTGCACGAGGGTTCCCTTTTCTTCACATTTTCACCAACACTTGTTATTTCTTATCTTTTTGATAATAAATGTCCTAAAAGATATGAGGTAATACCTTGTTATGGTTTCAGTTTGCATTTCTCTGATGATTAGTGATGTTGAGTACCTTTTTATGTACCTGTTGGCCATCTGCATGTACCCTTTGGAGAAATATCTGTTTAGATCCATCCTCTGTCCATTTTTTAATCAGATTGTTTGTTTTGTATTGGGTTGTATAAATTCTTTATGGATTTTGGAATTAACCTGTTATCAGATATATGACTTGCAAATATTTTCTTCTGTTCATTAGGTTACCTTTTCATTTTGTTGATTTTTTCCTTTGCTGTGCAGAAACCTTTTAGTTTGACATAATTCCACTTGTTTGCTTTTGCTTTTGTTACCTTTGCTTCTGCTGTCTAATCCAATAAATCTTGCCAACCAAGACTAATGTTAAGGAGCTTACCACCTATTTAAAAAAAAATTTTAGTTTTCATTTACAGTTTGCATTCAACATTATTTTGTATTAGTTTCAGATGTAGAGCATAGCAGTTAGAAAGTCATATATGTTACAAAGTGTTCCTCTTGATATTTCAGTTACCTACCTGGCACCATACAGAGTTATTACAATATTGTTGACTATATCTTTGTGCTTTACTTTGCATCCCTGTGACTATTTTGTAACTACCAGTTTGTACTTCTTAATCCCTTCACCTTTTTTACTTAGTCTCACAACCTTTCTCCTCTCCAGCATCTATCAGTTTGTTTTCTGTATCTTATAAGCCTGTTTCTATTTTGATCCTTTATTTTGTCCTTTAGGTTCCACATATAAGTGAGATCATGTGGTATTTGTTCTTTTCTCTCTCTCCACCTTTTTTTTTTTAGGAGTTTTATGGTTTCAGGTTTTATTTTCAAGTCTTTGATCTATTTTGAGTTGATTTTTGTGTATGGCGTATGATATTGGTTTTGTTTCATTCTTTTGAATCTGTCCAGTTTTCCCAACACTGTCCATTGAAGCCAGTTTTATAGATAAAGGAATTGAGGCTCAGAGATCTGAAAGAAAAGTCAGAATTAGGACCCAGATGTGTGATTTTAAACTTTGTGCACTTAACCACTAGGCTTCCTATCCTGCCCCTTAATCCTCCTATTGCTCATTATCTCATTCATATTAGAAGCTCATCTTAAAAAGGCTTAGAGGCTGTGTACATTTCTAGAAGATATTAAGAAAAAGGGGCAAAGGCCATATGCTAGCCTCTTGGGAAGAAACTACCATCCAACACTTTGTATCCCATTGGCCAGAATTTACTCACATGAACTTACCTTGCTGCAAGAGAGGCTGGCATTTGTAGTCTTTATTGTGAGCATTCATGTGCACAGCTAAAAATTATTGAAGAACAGAAGGAAGGGTAATAGCATACAACTAGCATTCTCTACCACTCCTTCTGAATTGAGGGGCTCTGTTGCCCATCCATCCCCACCTTCTGACATTTGGCTATTAGATTTTCTCTTCTCCCCCTTGTCCCTTCACCTTCATCCTTTTGGCTGTTTTCTTTCCATTATCATTTAAATGTTCTTAAGTCTCTTAACTTAACATGCTATAACACAATACAACAAAATTTTAAAAATCTGTAAATATAGGCCCTGCTTTCTGTGGTGGCCCTGACAAGTGTGACTCGGTTGGGCATTATCTCGCAAAGCAAAAATCACTGGCTTAATTCCTGGCTGGAGCACATGTGAGAAACCCAGGCGGGGCTTGTCCGGAAGGCAGCCAGTTGGTGTTTCTCTCTCACATCAGTGTTTCTCTCCCTTTCTCCCTCCCTTCCCTTCTCTCTAAAAATAAATAAATAAAAATCTTTTAAAAATACATAAACAAAGGCACAGTGCATCCTCAGTGTTCATGTTATATCCCAAGACCCTTATATGGGGCATAGGAGTTTAATAACTGTTTGTGAAACAGCAAATGAGTGAGGGGTTGAAACATTGTCCTTTAGCTTTTATCAACTGGTTGACAGGGAGAGGCTGCTTTTACTATGAGTTCTACAAATAGTGGGGCTGATTTTACTGCTGAGAGTACCAAAGAGAGTGGAATGTATTGGTTGTTGTGGTTTCACTACTTACTAACTACACTTGGCAATGACATTTGGCAGTGTAATCTCTGTGAACCCCAGTATTCTAATCTGAAGAAATGAAGACTCTTCTGACCCCATAAGGTCGTTTTTATCATGATTAAATGAGAAAACTTTCTGCTGTCTATGGTGATTTTTAAGATCAAGGAGCATCTTTTCTTCTACTATTTTTATTTTTCTAAAATTAGTTAAAAAATTTAAATGCCTTCATGCAGTGGACTATAATTCAGCTATAAAATAGAATAAAATACTTATACATGCTACAGCATGGATGAACCTTGAAAACATTCGGTGAAATAAACCAGACACAAAAGTCCACATATTATATGATTCCATTTATGTGAAATGTGTGGAATAGTCAAAAAGATTTAATAATTGCCAGGGCATGTGGGAGGCGAGAATGGAGAGTGACTACTGGTGGGCATGGGGTCTATTTTGGGGGTGATGAAACTGTGCCAGAATTAGATAGTGGTGATATTTGTACAATTTTATGAATATCTGAAAAGCCACTGAGTTGTATTCTTAAAAATAAATTTAAATGCTTCACAGGGCAATATAAATACGAGAATATTTGAAAACTGTCTATAATTTTGATTCACAATTTATCATTGATTATTCTGTAATAGAAATCAATATTTGCTTAATATCTTGTATGAACTTGAGTTTTTTCCCTTCCCGAAGGCCCAGTTAAGTTGATTTGACATACCATATTAGACTTTATTATTTTAGATGCCTCCCAGCACATTGAAAAGTGTTAGGATATGTTGTTCCTTATTAGAAAGAAGAACAGGCTGTGGACTCCTTCATGGGTACCACGGTGGGGGTGGGGGAGAAATAAAAAATACAAAGTTAAATAGTTTTTCACAATTTAGTTAGGTATGCCAGTACACATTTAATATTATGAAATAGTTTCTGAAATGCAACTGGGTGTTCATATGGATTAGGTGAGTACTTCTGGGGGGAAGTGCGGATGGTTAGGGATGGTTAGGGAAGGCATCCTGGAAAAGGAAGTGTTTACCATAAGTGTTTGTTTCTTATACAAGCATTTATTGAATATCTGCTGTCTCCTACGTATTGTTCTTCGGTGCTGCATATTGCCAGATAATAGTTACAGTCGCTACTCCTGGGAGCCTCGGGGGAAGGGGGGGTGGGTTGGTGGGGCACAAAGACAGTGGAAAAGACACAATTCTACAAACAGTTGCAGAGCAGGATTGTAAGTGCTGCTGTAAAGGTAAGCACAGGGAAGCCTGGGTGGAGGAGATGATTCCTGAGCTATGAATTGAAGGATGAGTGGGGATGGCAAAGGCTTAGAGGACGGAGGGTGTGTTCGATTATAGAAATTACAAATAACTCATTACATTTGGATTCTGGGGTACAAATAGCGATAAACCATGTGAGGTTAGATCACAAGTAGCCTTGAAGACCATCTTTCTTAACAGAGTAAGAAATAAAGGAGTTTAAGATGAAAGGATGAGATTTCAGATTTGTCGTATAGAAATATGACTGGCTGCATTGTGGAGGCTGCAGTAGAGGCAGGTGAGAAGGACGGCAGGGACTTTTTGGAGGACTGTGCCCTAATTTGAGAGAGAAATCATGGGATGATGGAGAGCGGTGGGTGGAGAGCAAGGAGTTAGAGTGATTGTGGCTTACTCAGCAGTTGGACGTGCGAGCAGTCTGTGCTCCCTGTTCCTTGTCCCTCAGTGCTGGCATTTTTTCTGTCTCAGTCTGACCCCAGCCTAGCCCCTCGGCCTTGTCTCCTGTTTCTCTGTATGAATAGGCTTACGTCTTCTGCTGACTGTTCCCTGAAACAGGCTTACTGACTTTCTGATACCTTTGATTACATCTTTATCTTCACCTGGAACGGTGCTCGCCTCTTCTCTCTACCTGTCCAGAATTCTGATTTATGAAGCCTTTGGGATCCTTCTGTGCTAGAATGATCTCTGCCCTCTACAGTCATAACACTTAATATCTCTATTTTTCATTGGCAAATAATTATATTTTGCTTTGTCACATTCTTGGTTGCTTTGGGTCATTAGTAACTCTTGAACTGTTTTAAAATCACAGCAGGCAGGGTGATTTATGGATATGACGGACGGCTTAAATAGTGGACTAGGAGTTGACTCTTCTGAACCCTGGCCCCAGCCCTAACTCCCTGTGTAACCCAGGGGGAATTACTTTTCCCACCTGATTAGAGTAGTAACACGCAGTTGTCGTGAACATGTGGAAAATCTTCAAAAGCATACAAAATGAAGTAATCACTAATTCCATAGCACTTAAGATAACAACCACTATTAACATGGGTGATTCTTCTCATAGTATCCTCCCCATTCTCCATTATTTCTCTCTCTAGGATTATTTGCCTGTGTTCATGCTACATAGTTAGGATCACCTGTATGCTGTTTTGTAACCTGCTTTTCTCATTAATGTATTTGGGGATTGCTGAAGCAAAACAAGGATTTTTAAGTCCAAATTGACGTGTGGAGCCAAATTGTCCTCAAGGAAGGTTGCACCAAAAAACTGAATAGTGATTATCTCTGGGGAGTAGGGAAAGGAACTTTGGCTTTTCAGTGTTACTTTTCTGTATTCTTGAATGCATTTGTTATTATCATCAGTCTAAATATCTTTTATAGTTTGAAGATGATGGTAATTTATACTTCTATCTAACGTAGGCTTATGTCTATATTTAAAAATAACTGTATAACCTTTACTGATTAGATAGATAAAAAATGACATTCTGTTATTTTAATTTGACTGTTAAGTGAAATTTGACCTTTTCACCATGATCATTTGTCATTTTTTTCTTTAGTTGTTTCCATTTCCTTTTCCTCCTAATAACTTGGATTTGAGTTCCAGTTAATAAATGCATGCAACCTTTCATGAGTCACTTAGTATCTCTAGGCCTTAGTTTGCTTATGAGTAAAATAAGAGGAATGATACCTAAAATTATGAGGAATAATAGAGATCATGTATTGAAAGTGCTTTGTAAGTAAAAAGTATGTAATTGTATTTATTGATTTTGATTAATGATTATGAACAGTTAAGCTGACTTTGCTTTTTTGCATTCATTTAGAAAAAGGCTGAAAAGGCAGAGGTTCCTTCATTAATATTTATTTTGGTGCAGTGTGGGATTTGTGAGATTTGGCATCAGAAGACGTGGTTTGTGCAACATTTCTGCTATTTATTAGCCATGTGGTGCACTGTACAAACACAGTTCTTTTTTCCAAAACCAGAAATGATCAGGGACTACCTGGCTGGATACACATCAGGGAGTTCTGTGAACTGACAAAATGTTCACGGAAGCTCATGAAGACTGTTTAAATGGGTGTTAGTACAAGGGAACTTGTTCATGCAAAGTCTACTAACTGGGTTCCCCACCCTCATCCCACCCCTCACAGTTTTGTGAAATGAAAATTGGTCAGAAGTATGATTCTAAGACCTGAGAAGTTCTGATATGATCTTTTGAATCATCAGAGGCAGATAAATTTCCATTCAACATGATTTTTGTGAATTCTGCCATATTTAAATCCCTGGGAAGATGGGCATTCAATTATCCAGGGCACTGAATTCTGGATAGTAGGGGAAGGGGACAGTGTAAACAATTCTACTTAGTAATAGATGACCTCCTGGCCTCCTGTTTCTGACTCCGTGTTCCCTTTTATCCAAGGACAAGATGTTACAAAAATAATTCAGAGTAACTCCCCAGGGTAGTCCTCAGACTGCACTGTGGAGGAGGGTGAGTCACCAGCAGAGCTTTCGTGCTGCCCACCTCCCCGTACTGATAGTAAGTGCCTCAGCCAGGCTCTTCAGCCTGGAGGGAAAAGCTCTGGGAAAGCTTTCTCTGACTCATTCACAGTGTAATTCGTAGAAGAAAACTTTTAACCTCTCTTCCTCTCTCTCTCTCTCTCTCTCTTTTTTAAAAGACACTTCTTCTTTGCGTGAGAAAGTGTGTGTATAATAGTTAAGGTGGGGTTAGAGTATGGAGTCCCCAAATGAATATTCAGATTAGCTCTTACTCAGATAATCTTTATTGTCCTGGGATGTTCATACTTCAGGGGAGGTGGGGAATATCAGTGTACCATATATCCATCAAGGACTAGTTGATTCATTTAAAATACTTAAAACAAAGGTTATTATTTTTCTACAGTTGAATTTCAAGTGTACCTAAGCCTTTCTCTCTTATCTCCTTGTGTCTGAGAGCCCCTGCCCCCGTATAGCACATTCACATACAAGGGGGACTTTTCTTGTTTCTGAAGAATTCATGTGAGTCTGGGGATTTGAGTTCTCCTTGAGGGTTGTCTCCTCAAAGGAAAGTCCAGACTCCTTAGGTGGGGGCATTTGTGGTCCACTGTAAGCTGACCTCAGCTTTCTTCCTTTCCTCTTTCTGTTCAGTCGCCAAAGGGTTTTATGCTTCCCCTTTCCTTCTTTTGCTCTTTCTCATGTTACCATGATTTAGAATGTTTCCCTTAGTCAGCTGTTATTTTCATCCTGTTTGTATCTTCCCCATCCCTAAAGGCCCAGTTCAAATTCCACCTCCCCCATAATTGTCATACTGTTATATGTCTCCTGTGGACCAGGTATTCTACTAGACCTATATATTTTTTTCTGTCAGAGTTTAAAACAGTCCTGTAAAATAATTACTGTTATTCTTATTTGCAATTGAAACACCCACAGAAAATTTAAAAAATGACTTGAACCCTGGTGCTAAGTGGCAGGGCCAGTCTGGCTCAGGTCTCCTTGACCTGACCATGGAACTCCGCCGCACTGGTTTTCCCTGAACTCTTCTGGGTTGGACCAGCCCCCATCTCATACTTTCTCAGAACGTGGTTTTTTGTGTTGGTTGGGTGTGTTTTGTGTTTGGTAGCCAATCACATGTTACTACGTTGCCACATTCTTGGGTTGCTAACTCTTCTTGCTGATACATCTTTTCTTCTCATCAGGCTGTGCTTCACAGGCTTTTCATGATGAGTTTTTGTTGTTTATTTTACTAATGAACGCTGTCCCTGAACAAGTGAGTCATTTCTCCTAGGTGTTGCTATGCTCATTTTTCTGTTTAGCCTAATTAGTCATTAACATCCTATCATAATATTTATCTTAACAATAGCCTTAGCAGATTATCCTCCTTTCCTCTACTTCTTCATTCTTATTCCCTTGAAAGGAAAAACAAGAATCGTCATGGCTGGAGTCTGTACAACAGTGCCCCCCCCCCCCAAAAAAAAAAAACCCAACAAGGAAAATTAAATGAGATGAAGACCAGGCATTGCCACTGAATAATAGTTTGGTCCAATGAGATACCAGTTTGGCTAAATTCAAGTGTTTTCTGTTAGACAAGGGCTGTTTGATAAAAGAATTACAGATGTAGTCGTGCTTTGAACATGCTTCAGACCTCACTTCAAGGGTACAAAAAGTGTCTCATTGTAAAAGGGAACATTTATCTTGAGAAAGGGATAGGTGTAACTGTTCACCTTTTTCAGTTCATTGGTAGATAAATATAATTATAGTTGCTACAAAAGACTCCTACCTAATTTGTGTTATCTACCTCTAAACCTCCAAGACGTGGAAAATTGCCATTGATGGCTGACCATACATTGAACTTGTCTTTCTGTTCACAGTGGTTATTTTTAGGAATTATGTTGGAAATTTTGCACAGATGTGAAGTAAACAGGATGGACTTTGGATTCTTCAGGTTTCCGCAAAGCATAAAGTTAGAAGCTGGGGGGTCTGTGGGAATTAACCATTGGTAGGAATAGTGGTTATTGGCAGAATTTAAAACATGGATCTTCTGTACTTTGTGGGTGTAGTTTCTATGTTTTCTTGATCTCTATCATCATACAGACTTAGGAGATAACCAACTGAAGAGTTTTCTGGAAGAAGAAACTCTGTATATTGTACAGTGAAGACTGAGTGTGGCATTGTACACTGGATCTCAGTGCAGCTGTTGGTGTTGAAACATTATTGGCTACACACAGTGGGAAAAGAGGAATGAACTGGTAATCAGAGGCATTCCAGGTGATGCACATTTCACTATTTTATGTTCAGCTGGGGACAGGATGCACATTGGATATAAATAGTGAATATAAAGTAAATTTCATTATTGGTTATTTTGTTGATCCTGTTACACTAGTGTTTTTCCAAATGTGATTTGATATTCATCAGTGGACTGTGAAATCTTATTTTGTGGGTTGTCTTCACCATTTAAAACATGTTATTAAGTAGAGAATAGATAGAATAGAAAATATCAGAGTGAATTGCACATAGTAGGGTATCTTTCTGTGAAACTCATTTTGTATCATACACACTAAAATATATTTCATTCTGTGAATCATGGTCAAAAGGTGTGAAAAGCTGTTGTAAAGCATGGCTGTCAGCACAGGTTTCTAGGATATCACATAGTTATTCTCAGCCCTTAGTGGATTCTTGCTTGGTCCTAGAGACAACTGGGACAGAGCAGGTAGGAAGTGAGAGGTGATGGTTCAGTGCTCTGAAGGAGCAGGGTCGACCTGGTGGTCAAATCTGCTGCCTTGGTGAAGACCAAGTGCGTTACTCACTGAAGATCTCTGCCTGCAGTTTTAAGATCGGAGACTTTGTTGGCAGGCTGTTTCAAAGCTAAACATAAAAACCGATTATAGTTTCCTGGTTAATGAGAGATGTACGGACCCATGTAGGGAAACATTTTTTTCTTTTTTTGAGATTTCCTCTTATTTTTCTCCCCCAACTTCACTTATATTTTGAGGCAATAGCTGAGTTCCTTTGCGGTATCAGAGTGGACTGTGCCATTTGGGGGCTTCAGCACCTGAGTCCCCTTCATTTCTAGAGTAGTCTTCCTTTGTTGCTATGGAAGTGGAAGGAGGTGCACACCTATTACTAGGGGTAAACTAGGTTCAGCCTCTTGGAACCCTCGATCCCAGGACTTTGAACCTGGAGGGAATGGCACAAATATTATACATAGGGACGAGATCTTTCGTGGAAACAGCAGAGAAGGGATCTGGTGGTGATGGTTGGCGGCCATGCTAGAATGGTGTCCTTATCAGACTATTTCTGTGTTTTTATATCTTTCCCTTTTTTACCCTACAGTAAATAGAGCTGGTTTCTTTTGTTTGCACCCAAGAACCCTGAGTGGTTAAAGAATCACAGGAAATGTGCTCAATGGATTTCTGCCCCCAAAAGAGCTTAGTATAGGACAGAGAGAGGCAGTGGGTGAATATAGAGTAGATACACAAATAAATTGGTAAAAGTCATCAGTGTTTGGAGAAATTCGGGGTTGTTTCCTGGTATTCCATTAAATTAAGGTACCTTCAAGCTTTGTCATAGGGCATATCAGTAGGAGGGGCTATGTCTTTGCATCATGGCATTTTGAAAATACAGATTAATGAAAAATTAGTGTTAGGGTGCAGTATAACATAGTTTCAGACATTTCTAAGATAGGGTTTGTTTTTGATTCTTTTTTTTTTAATCAAAAAGTTTTTTTAAAGCCTTGAATGGACTCACAGAAAACTGATTTCCTAAAAACTCACTTTTTGAGTGTGAGCCAGTCAAAAGCTTACTTTATAAAAAGAGCCTTAGAGGAATATTGAATCTTCACAACAACCCTGTAAAGTAGGTACTTTTTATGAATTCCATTTACAGAGGAAACAGAAAACTCAGAGAGGTTGAAAAACTTGCCTAAGGTCACACAGACTTTAAACCTGAAATCCAAACCCAGGTTAGGGCGACCCACAGCTTCTGACTGCTTCTGTTCATAAGGCCCTTCAGAGGTCATAAAAATTCTTTTTTACTTCACAGGATTAGAGCTCAGAGAGCTTTTGAGGCTTGCTCAAGATCCGGCAGGGCCTGGCAGAACTGGGCTGGAACTGGGGCTCCTTTCTCATGGGTGGTTTCTCTTATTGCCCTCCAGGAGAAGCTGGGGCACAGACGCTGACCCCCGTGGGACCCCCTTCACTTTCCAGACCATCTGCCTTGTCCAGGATCCCCCCTGGCATGCGTATTCCTTCCCGCACATCCATCCTCATTGTTTTCCTTGCTCCTGACCCTTTTACAGAACAGTTGCACCCTTCCTTTCTGTCTTTTAAAGCCTTCTCTGTTCCTCCACGCTGGAAACAGACTCCACTCTCCCCCATCTCTTCACAGCCCTCTCATGACTCCCATAGTTCTCACTTCCTGTCTCTGGGCATCACCTCCACATCCGCTTTCTTGAGGTTCCCCCTGTGTATGTTTATCTTGCCAGCTGTTAATAGACCGTAAGGTTTTGGTGGGCTTAGATTTAATTGTGGTGCTTCTTCAGATTCCCCCAAAGCCCCGTGACTTGCCTAAGGAAGTGTGGCAACCTGAAACGGCAGTGAAGCTGGAGGCCGAGAAATGTCATTGAGCCTAGCCTCCCCACTCACTGGCCACTTGACTGTGGGAAAGTCTGAAGCCGAATCTTCTCATCTGTGAAAGGGGCTGTGAGGCTCAAATGTGGTTATAGATGTGAAAACCGTTTTAAGCTCTAAAGTACAAGGTTTTATTGTGATGGTACAAGAATGGTTGAAAAACACATAAGGTGAGGACAAATCATTCCCCACCCCCCATGCTTGGCATGTCCACTTCTATTACCATATTTTTGACCCCTGTATTCTGTGCTCTTCAACAGCTTTATAGTTGTATTAGTGGTAAAAGAAGAAAAAGAAAAAGTAGCAAAGCATCTTCATATAATGTGGCTTTTAGGAAAACACTTATTGACTTTAATTAAGCAAAGTACTATATTTACTTTGATCAGAAACCCTCTCAGGGAAAGCAGGCTTGCTGGGAGCAGTGCAGAGAGCCCTGACCCGTCGAGTTGGCATTGATTGTTTGAGCATCCCTGGAAGTTTATTGTAAACGAAGCAGCACTTACGGTTCTGGGGTATTCCTGGAATTGCTGCTACAGCTATAAGTGAGTTATTTTGTGTGGCAGGAGTGGCATATAGAAAAGCCATAATTCTGACTTGCTGATGGGATAAAATAGCAGGTTTGGTATTTATATTATCTGGTCCTTTGGCTGGAATCCATCAGCTTTGCACAGTATCTTGTGATGCTTTCATCAGAACAGTTGTCCTGGGTCTCAGCAAAGCAGGGTGGCACTAGGAGCAACAGACACAAGTTATGTCCAAGGCTGCTGTGAAGCCCCCGGTAACGAGACTGAAAGGGAAGCAAAGGTGCTTTCCCTGTCTTGGTGTGTGTGTTAGGCCTCCAGGAGGTTCCATGGCCCCATGGGGTGGTCAGGCGCCAGCTCTACCAGGACTTTTCCTCTACACACCTGCAGTAGTGGTGCCAGTGCAGTGAGTTAGCTGAGGGCTGGAATGCAGCTGACTTTTTAAATGACCGGCTCTGAAGGGAGGGGCTTTGGAAAGAGGTCACTCTCCTAGGTGGACGTTAGACTATCTGAAGTGTCAGACAGCCGGAGAAGATAGTGATGTTGGTGATGGGGGCATTTTAAAGCAGTTTTTTCCCTCCTGTGAAAGGAGCAAAGTCCTTGGAATCAGGAGTCCTGTGTTTGACTTCTGGCACTCCCACTGATTGGCCTAAAACCTCTCCTGCTTCCTAGGAGAATTAAGTGCAAGTGCCTAGTTCTCCGCATGAGATGGAGATATTGGAATTTCCTGTGCTTGACTGAAACTGCACTCCATCAAGCTGTAGTTAGTTTAACAGAAATTACAACCAAAATCTGTGTTAGGCATTTTATGTGCATTAACTCATTTAACTCTTAACAGCTCTATGAGATATACACTATTTTATTCCTCCACTTACAGCTGAGAACTTTGAGGTTTAGGGATGTTAAGTAACTTGCCTAAGATTACAATAGCTAGTAGGTGGGGAAGGCAGGATTCAGACCCAGGTCAGCACGATGCCAGCTCATGCTTTTAGCTGCTGTGCTGTGTCATCCGAGATTTATAAAATGGGACTTTGATTTGTGACCAGGCTTTTGCTCAGAAGTCCTGTTGATCCTTTTGTTCTTCTAAGCAAGCTCACAGCCCATATTTGTCTTCTCCCATAAGCCTACATTATATTGCTTTAGCACCTAACACCTTTCTTTCACATCTCTGGTCTCATTTGAAAAAGGTATTGTAGGAGCTTGATGAAGATTTTTTTGGAAGTTCTTTTTGATCCTTACACCAACCTTTTAGACAGGCTGTTTTGGTTAATGGATGGTTAAATGGATGGGGAGACTGAGGTTCAGAGATTAAAATGATTTGCTCATGGTCACACTTGGTAGTTGTATATCAAGTCATTAAGAACCTGCACACCCTGGATTATGATGAATTTTCCATTGTATATGTTGCTTAGTTTGTCATCTTCATCTTTCATTTAACAACTGTTTAATTACCTATTGATCACCTAATACATGCTGTTGTAAAGTGCTAAACAAAAGAAACAAAAATTCCTACCCTTTAGGAGCCTATATTTTTGCATTAGGTTTCCTCACCAACCTTAAGACTGATACCTGCTGAAATAGTTTTTTAATGTTTAATATCTTTAACCTTAAAATTTTAAAGGTATGTATTAAGCAGCTGATTTCAGGACATTTTCTAATTACATTAAAAACATTTTCCCCCCCTGAGTTCATACCTTTATCCATCAGCATTTTATTTGTATTTTCAGAGATTAAAGCTTTGATTCCTTTAAGGCATACATTAAGTAACTCGCTGGAGGTATGATGGTTTAGTAAAAACAATTAGGTAAACCAAAGTATTTTATTTTGATTGTCATTGATTTTAACCATCATTCAGTCTGTTTTTTATTATGTAAATCTGGCAGTGGCCTTTGGCCAAAAGCACTAATATTCTGATAATCATATTTGTGAATATTAACATGGTCTGTTTTTATGTCTCTTCTCCACCATTCCAAATTTAATTATATGTTCTTCCTTATACAGATACCAGTATATCAAAAGATGTCCCTGAAAATATAAGAGCGTTTTAGTATCTTCAGAAATAGATTTTTGGGATTGTGCATTTTGGAAAACAGTTGTGATATCCCACCCATTGCAGGTTTGTCCTTGTTCAGGCTCACAGAATTATGTTGTGTTTCTGTTACGTTTTCCTCATTCAGAAAGTATCAGATGTGCTTGTCTCTTGCAGAGACTTTTACAAATTAAAAAATATGTATATTGAGAATCTACAAAATTTTCCTGATTTTTTTTTTCTTTTTCACTTAAAGTAGCATCTACAAGATAGAGCCGTAAAATTAATCCCGTCATGGAAAGAAAGATATGTATAAGTACATAAATTAGGGTGGAAGAATTCGCTGTTATCAAAAAGCTTTTGATTACTTTTATCCTTCTCATTTTCCGAGCTTCATTGTTTTCATTTGACTTAGGTATGGAAGCCAGCAAATTGTGTTATTTTTAAAGGGCATTGTGTGATTCCAACTGGTCAGTTTTTCTAACATTAAAGATTTTCTTTGTATCTTGTAGCAAGAAACTTGAATTGATTTCTTGGAATTATCCAAAGTATTTGTGAACTGATCTTGTGCCTTTCCTACCTGTTGTGAAAATAAGTAGCTAGAACATATTGTTTGGTTTATTTGAAAAGAAATAGTATTTGAATGAAGCTGTTACACAAATGCTGTAGCACCAGAAACTGCTTGTCATCCTGAATGAGGACAGTTGTCATTTCATGTAAATTTGATCAGCAGCTAGGTTTAAGTGCTTAGGATGATGCCCAGCATGTCTTTTAAGTGCTTTTAAAATCTTTATCATTAGAATGTCAGTTTTCTGAGAGTAGGGAATTTGTTATTGAATCAGCATATAAAAGATCATAGTAAATGCCTATTATCTAGAAATTCTGTTGCTGATCTTGTTTTCTCAGAGTTTAATCTCGAGTCTAAGCATTGCAAATTGATACAATTTTTTTTGTCCTGCCCAGTAATAATGGCGATCAGTTTGGAAATTAGGTACAATGTGATTTCAGTATAATGTTGCTTGCGGTGGAAAAAGAATAATGGAAAAACCAAACTCTGCTTAATTATAGGTTTTCGTAGAATTCCAGTTCTAGAAGAATCTTAGTGATTTTAGTCTGATCCTCGAATCTTACAAGAGGCCCGAACAACCCCACGAGTCCTAAGTTCAAGTAACACATGATCTGATGGTGCATATTAAAATGTTTTCTGAGTTCTAAAAAGATTTATGCTGTAGCTCTTCTTAAAGAGCCTGGACCTGGTGGAATTTATAGGTCTCTTTCTGCTGTAGAAGGCTCCGAGTATGTGTCCCTTTCCTGGTTTGAGGCGGGCTTCTTAGTGCTCTGCATGGAACTCATCTGGTTAATTTTCATTCCTCCTTGGCAATAGAATATAATGGCATGCTGCAGGAAACCTGGTGTAGAAAGGCCCCAGGCATGCTGTCGACAGGTGCTGCTGATAAATCGGCTAGTGCTCTTCTTTGCCCAGATGTAAAAAGAAGTATTGGAACAATTTCCTTATTTATTCAGCTGGAGAGACCAGACTAGTTCCTTCTGTCTACAGGGCCTTTGAACATGCTAATCCTTCACCCACCTCCCCAGATATCCATTACATTTTAGGTCAGTGACACTTCCCTCTTGAGCCCAATACTTGATCACATTCCTCTTATTATATGAGCTCTCTTTTCTTCAGAGCATTTTAAGCTCTTTATAGTTACCTATTTCTGTGCAGTTTTTTTTTTTTATTCCATTGGTCCTGTAGACCATGGGTCCCCAAACTCTGGTCCACGGACTGGGTACCATCCTGGTCTGTTAGGAACCAGACCGCAAAGCAGGAGGTGAGCTTACATGCAAGCACTTGAATCATCTCAAAACCATCCCCCCACCCCCACCTTCCTGGTCTGTGGAAAAATTGTCTTCCACGAAACCAGTCCCTGGTGCCAAAAAGGTTGGGGATGACTGCTGTGGACTGTAAACTCTGTGTTGTCAGGGACCATGTTACTCTTATTCTTCATTGTGGTCTCCTGATATAGCATAGTTGTTGGCACTTAGAACTGCTCAGCAATATTGTTTAATGAATCTCCAAAAATGACATCTGAAACTCTGCTTCTGAGCTGAAGCAAGGCATGAGCATGTAGCTAATTTCAGGCTGCTGTTTTGATGCAGGGCAGGATATCTATTCATGTAATTAAAATAATTGATTATATTAAATTCTAAAAGCTGAAAATCTAAAAATTTGTTCTTTGATTCTTATTAAAATTGTCCATATCAAAGTAGCCAAATCAAAGTTATCCCATCAAAATTCATACTTGTATCCCCTGCCTGGCCTCCTAATTACTTTTGCTTAAGTTTCATCCACGGCAGAAAACCTTCCCAAATTAGCTCCCATCAGTGTTCATCACCAGAGTTAGCTAGAGACATAGAAGATGACATTGTAACAAACTTTGTTGATTCTAGATTGCTTTATGTTCTCCTTTGTGCCATCTCCCACTTGGATTGTAAGGTCATGTGACCTTGCAGTCTCAGAGGTAACTCATCCTCAAGTCATTCCCTCTGCTCCTCCTCCACTTCTACCACGTTACTCCTGGGACTCTGCTCTTTCTAAAGCTGGATTCTGATGAAATATGTTGAAAGACAAACAGAAAACTAGACAATAACCTATATTAACTTGGAAACCACTTGCAAATTACTAAGGGTGGTTGCTCCTTATTTGCAAAAATAATTTGATTCTACTGTTAAAGAAAGTTTATGAGGCACACTAAGGAAAGCCGTTAAAGCAAAGAGCTCTGTGTGCGTGTAGGTGATGGTGTATGAGGGTGAGTTGTGGTTGTGAGGATGGGACCAGGCACTTTAATTCTACCGAACCAAGCTGGCATTCTTCTTTAGTAGGCTTTGAGGTAAAGCTGGGGAGTTGGGAGGGGGCTTTATGTGCTACCTAAGTTTTCAAATAAGAATGGCTCAAAAAATATTTGGTGAACTGAAAGTATTATTTGTCAGATTTATTCCCAGGCCCACCCCCTTTCATCGTACCTTATGTTGTTTCACTATTAAAATGAGGCCGAGGACAGACCGCTTTGAGAGGAGGGTAATTCTAAAGGAAATGGAAATAGGAAATAAAAGCACACATCTTTGGGCTTCCTAAACTGTTTTTCTACAGTCTCAGGAGAGAGGCTGTTGATGGAAAAGGTGCACAGTCTTCACTTACATTGGGCAGGGCACTCTATGCCAGGAAGCAAAAGTCCCTGCTTCCTTTCCTGAAGCCATGAGAATAATATTTTCTTTGATGTTTATACCTTGTGGTGCTCCTGTCCTCTCAGTGTCCTCATCAGTATTTTTTTCCCTTCTTCTTCCCAAATGCTTTTTCCTTCCAAATGCTTTTTCCTTCCCACTTAAGGTTTGGGCTTCTTCCGTAATAAAGCGTCCTCTTACTTTCTGATGCAATTACCTCTGCAGCTGATTTATTGATTTATCTTTTTCTTTAGCTCAGCTCTGAACGGGCTTTGGAAAGTAGAGAAGAAGATTCAGTCTGCTTTTGGGGGATATTGGACAGCCGAATAAATGCAGGTATGTACATTTGCATATTAACAACAAAAAGAAAACTAGCCCTTTAAAAGAATAATGAAACTGATATTGAACTTGTAGGGCTACCTCTACTATATCCTTTAGTTCTGAAATACTGGTATTTTAATTTTTGTTCATTCCAAATGTCTAATGCACTGCTTAAAAAAATAAACAAAAAACCCTGAGTACAAAAGTATAGGACGTACAAAGTACACATTAAAGCTCCCTTATAATCCCTCATAGACATTCACCACTGTTTATTGTGTGTTTTTACAGATTGTAGGTATGTATAAGCAAAAGGATGATAATACACAGACTATGCTTTTTTTTTCCACTTTGTAGTATGTCATGTATACCTTTCAGTGTGTCATGTATACCTTTCAGTGTTGGTTCATACAGCTTTATGTCAACTTTTTTTTTTACCAGCTGCATGGTATTCCCGTTGCTATTACTTATTTTGTTTATTGAGTCCCCTCCTGTTAGACATTGTCAGTTGTGTGTTTTTCCCCCATTTCAAGTGGTGCCACATCTTGTATATATATTATTATGTATAACTGCCTGATTATCCCCTCAGGGTGAAAGTATATAACACTGCCTTTGAATTCTTCCCCTGACATGTCTGTATAGTATCTCCAGGACAAAGGTTTACCTCACTTTATGAAGCAGACTTTAGCTGTGTTGTTTTCCATCTCTTTTTCATTGTGGGGTGAATTTGGGGACTTAGTGTTGAGCTTTAGAACTTTCTCACTTAACAGTTGACCTGAGCCTCGAAGTAAGTTATGATCTTAGTCTTTCCGCCTGGTTTCTGGGGGATTCTGGTTTTCAGATTCATTCTAGAGATTAAACAAGTAAAATTGAATGTCTCTCAGTTTGTAGCCTTAAGGCATGTATACCTAGGTTATGCCCCGCCTGTAACTCGCTTAGCTCACCAGGGCGGCTAATAGACCAGGCATGTGAATTTGGTGAAGAGAACTGTGACTGCTTTACCCTAAGTGACTTGTGTTGTTTTGAGAAGCTTCCTTGGGCCATCCTTCAACCTTGTAAGTCTCTGTGCCAGGTACCTGGGAAACAAAAATGAACGGCCCAGCCCTTGTCCTAAGGGAACTCCAGCACATGCGAGGAGAGAGACAGACACGTGAATAAGGCGGTTGTAATTTAGCATCATCAGTGCCATGTGGTGAGTTTGGGAGAGAGCATCTAACTTAGGAAATGGGAGGCTTCCTGGAGGAGGTAATGTCTGAGCTGAGTTCTAAAGAAAATTGAAGTTTGCCCTGAAAGGGATGAGGTGGAAAGTCCTGGTAGAGGAATCACCATGAGCTAAGGCAGGAAGGCGAGAAAAACAGCACTGGGGGGAGGGTTGGGGATGGGGTAAGGTAGCAAGAAGATGGCAGCTTTGTGAGTGTGAAGCATGAAGTAAGAGGCTGGAAGGGATAGAAACGAACACTAGTGAGGCTAGCTGACCAGGTGACGTAGGGCCCTGTTAGGAGTTTGAGATCGTTCTGTAGATTAGTGGGGTGGGGGGCTTTGGAGGATCTGACGTCTTACAGAGACATTACTTTGGGGATAAGTAAAGGCTGTCTTGGCAGGCAGAAGGAAAGTTGTGGCCTCAGGTCAGGGAAATGAATTTGTAAGCCGTTTGTGTTGGGGTGAGAGGAAGAAAGAAAATGTAGGGGTTCCCCTCTCCTTTCTGGCCTTGCCTAAGACTTAAGTTGCTGAGGTTGACTCTTTGGTCCTAGTTACTGGCCCTTTTTAGGAAGCTTACATAAATGATTTTTTGCAACCTTCTCACCAGAAGGTTCTGACCTTTTCCAAGCAAGGCCGCCCACCCTCATTTTGTTGCCGCAGCGTGCTACCCTTTCTCCTGCCTTCCCATGGGGTGCTGGGGACCCGGCTCCATTGATCAATTTTCAGGACCTTTCCATGTGGCTTATGAACAATGAATTACTAGTCATTTTGTGGATGCTTTGTCAGAGGCAGCCCTGGGCTGGGCTCTAGGTGCATGTAGATAGATAAGGCATGGTTATTGCCCTTACCGAGCTTGTAGTTTAATTGGAGATAGACATAAAATTAAAAGACAGCATCATTCATGTCATAGCTCTATTCAAAAGTGAAATGATTCCAGAAGAGTTAGCAGCAATATTAGCATCATTAACATCAGTGGTTGCAGAATGAGCTACATGTTTCAACTACAACTTGTGTGCAAATAGAATCAATTTAAGCCATGTCTAAAATTATCCTGATTTTTGAGAATATGGCCTGACCATAATTAATTAGAATGTGTAATTGATTATTTTCCATATCTTCATCTGTTGTAAGCTCTGGTATATTTGATTTTCAGGAAGGGAAGGGGCAGGGAGAGGTCCTTACTCAATGCCACGTATTTCTGTTTGTTTACCTTCACAAGACTCTCTTTTACCACTGGAACTTTGAGCACATGGAGTGACCCCAGTCTTGTTTTCCTACAGTACCTAAATATAAAAGAAGACTGCAATGCCATGGCTTTCTGTGCTAAAATGCGGAGCTCCAAGAAGACCGAGGTGAATCAGGAAGCCCCTGAGCCAGGGGTGGAAGTGCTTTTCTACCTGTCAGACAGGGAACCCCTCCGACTGGGCAGTGGAGAGTACACGGCGGAGGAGCTGTGCATCAGGGCGGCGCAGGAGTGCTGTAAGTACTGGCAGCTGCCCTGGGCCCAGGGCTGGTTTCCGGGGCCCACCACCCTGGAAGCGGGTCCTGGTATCTTGGCCCCCGGCAGCTCCGCTGAGTGGAGATGTGGGCTCTGGGAGTCAGGGGTTCTGTCCTGCCTCTGCCACTGAGCAAGTGCATTTGACCTTAGGTCAGTGATTTGAATTCTGAGAGTTTCACTTTTCACTTTCTTTAGTGGTTTATTCCTCCTGTCACTGATGAGCTGCTGGCTACCAAGGAATGATGCTCACCTACTGTGGAGGCTTAGTTTTCATTTCCCCCACATCTGTGCACCTAGCCCAGAGTTACAGGCTCAATAAATGGCATCTGTCAATATCATAAAAATTGTTCAAAACTTCTGAAAGGTGTGATTCATCTTTCTGCCATGACTTGCCTCCTCCCCCAGCCCACACCCATGTGATGCTGAGGTGGAGTGAGAAATTGAGTGTCACTTTGTGGCTTGGTCAGATTGCCAAGTTGTGAAAAGGACAGTGTGGCTGTGAACAACACAATCCATTTTTTTTTTAAGTGAGGCTTGTCTTACTAAACTTAGCCTTTGCCTTCAGCAGGTAGAAAACAAACTGAGTAACCAAATAAAGCCATTTTTATTATCCTTCAAACTTGGGGTCATTGACTGATTTTGCTTACCTACTTTTAAATGACAGATTTAAGTCATAGAAACTTAAAGACCTAATCCACTTAGATCCTACAGTGATGGTTATACAGCTCTATAAATATATTAAAATTCACTGAATTATACCCTTAAAATGGGTAGATTTTGTGGGTATGTAATTGCATCTCAATAAAGCTGTTTTTAAAAATATCAGCTCATTTTATGATGATGAAGCAGCTGTGATGACAGCCCTGATCCATGTTTTGGTTACATCATCTTTAGCCCTCAGAACAACCCTCTGGGGATAGTATGGTTACTTCCAGAATCATTTTCCTTGTTTGTAATATAGCTTGTCTGGAAAACCAATTTTCTTTCTCTATATATCTTTCTGCTAAAATGGCTTTAAATGCCAGAGTTCTAACTTTTTTTTAAAAAAAGAAAGATTGATACTATAGGGGGAAAAAAGTATAGTAGGCCCTTACTAGCTAAACATAACACTGTGTAAAACTGGTTGAGCTATAGTTTATAAGGGAGAAATGCATTAATAATCTAAAGTTATTTTGACTAGATAGCAAGGTATATAAGGAACCAGCTTTAGACATCAGCTTTAGAAAAACAACTAGATGTAAAATGGTGCTTCTAAAATACTTTTTAAGGCAATGTATTTTTTTCTTTCCCCTCGAGATTTGGTCTATAATGTTTGTCATCTTTGCCAAGCTCCTTGCCATCAGCATAATAGGTATAAACCTCAGTTTGTGAGCAGGGATCATTTGCACAGAATTGTGGGGCTGCAGAGAGAGATTGGGGAGCTGCTGCTGAAGGAGGAGAGAGCGTGTGAGTCCGAAGACAGTACAGCCCCTGGAGCTCCTGTAACTCTGGGCTCAGGGCCAGTCAGTTCGGGGCATCAGATCCTAAGCCCAGTCTGTGGAGAATGAGTGGTCTCTATTCTAACTGACTCAGGAGAATGTTACAAAAATTTATTAATTTTTAAAATGCCTGAATATGGGATGCCACATATTCTTATACCTCTCATTATTATTGTAAGTGATATTTGGGGCAGTATTGTTTTCTTCCGTGTTTTTCACTACAAAATGACAAATTTTTGTGTTTTTCGCTGTCATTATTTCACCTCTCAGTAGTTCTATTTTGGTTTGAATCCCCCAACTTTGCATTTTACTAAATGGGTAACCCCAAATCAGACTGAATCTCAGGAGGCAATGGCTCCTTTGTAAAATGGCAGAGCTAACACCTTATGAGGAGTTGGGGGGTTAAAGATAATAAATGTGGAGGGTGTTAGCCTGGTGCCTGACACTTGGCCCTCAGTAAGTGTTAGTATTGCTATTATTATCTGTACTTTTATATAAAAACATTTCTCTGGTTTTCCTATTTATAAATACTAATATTAGAATCAGACCTGTGATAGAACTACAGATTCATGATTATAAAT
This sequence comes from Mormoops blainvillei, assembly GCA_004026545.1. Taxonomy (NCBI): domain Eukaryota; kingdom Metazoa; phylum Chordata; class Mammalia; order Chiroptera; family Mormoopidae; genus Mormoops; species Mormoops blainvillei. The sequence goes on along the minus strand of PVJD01000404.1, from coordinate 154,820 downwards.
AAATTATACTTCAAATATGGATATATATAAAGAAAGGCTAGGTTTCCAGACCAGTTCACAAAATTCAATTTGTGAATGAAAAACCATGGTATGCCTACAACATAGTCCCAATAATACTGGATCCAAAAGCCATTTGTCCTGTTCCCAAGGAGAATGCTGTTTGAAGCTTAGCTCCATCTTCTCTGTTACAAAGAGAAATGTAACCTCTGAAGAGGTAATTCCCAGATAACTTGAGAGGCAGGAAATGGGATGAGGTATTCAGCAGAGGCATTGCGATACCAAGGTGATTGTAACTTCTCAGCTCAGTGTGTTCATTGGAGAGTCCTCGCCTAGGTAGGCCGAACTGGCAAGAGTCCCCATCATTGTCTGCCTCACTTCAGATGTCTGATTTGGGAAACAAGGACCAGTTACTTCATATACTTACATCATTTTGGTTAAGTTTACTGTATCTTAGTTTGAAGCCTGACCGCACATGAAAATATCAGTCATTATTGATTATTTGCAATCATTTTCCTCCCTACCCCACCTGCTTTTAGATTACAGGGCTCAGAAGTGAGTGAAAAGGTGCATTCCTGATTTCATAATCTCTCTTACCTTTTCAATCCTTCTTGTATTGAAGGAAGCAGTAGGGCATGGTGAAATGGGGGGTTATTGGATCACCTTTGTTAAACTCATATCTTCTTGTTAGTTGGTAATAAATTTTAATCACTGACAAAAATCACTTTGGTTATTTATTCTAATCCACAATTTCATGTGCTACTGCCAGGAACAACTTTGCATGTTTAATGTATAATCACAGTATGTTAGCATTGTTTAACCATTTTCTGTAGGAGACAAATTGGAGACTTCTCAAACTCCAAGCATGTTTCTGACTATGATGAGCAAGGTGAGCATCAGGTGGGGTCTGGGAACCTAACCTGTCAGATGGTCGTTTTTAAAAGCAGGATTTGGTAAGACAGTGTTATAGACACTGTAGTGAGAAATCACAAGACATCTGTTTTAAAATATTTCTAATCTGGTTTGCCAGAAGCTGTAGTGCACATTCTTGGGGAACCATAGTTATTAATTATTATGCGTAAACCTGCTTCATTGACCATGGTTGGAAGTCTTATTTGCACTAGGAGGATATGAATGTGACCTAGATTCTTTTTGGATAATAGAGCTTTCTGTCTTTGCATATGTCATGCATTAGAAACAGATAGCTAAATGTACCTGTCTTCAGTTTTTTGATATGTTCTTTACTTTCCCTCAGGTATCTCTCCTCTGTGTCACAACCTCTTTGCCCTGTATGATGAGAACACCAAGCTCTGGTATGCCCCAAATCGCACCGTCACTGTAGATGACAAGACATCGCTCCGGCTCCATTACCGGATGAGGTATGTGTGCTTGCCTGGCTTTCTCGTGCAGGGAGGGGCAGCAGTTAGCCTGGAGCCCCAAGTCACTCACCAAGGAATATTGTGATCATTTTTGTAATTTGTAAGCTTTGTATTTATTTGGTATGAGAAACAGCTTCTTCAGTATTTGGAATAAAATTCAAGATGAATTTGATCATCGCCCTCTGCCACATTATAGGAATCATTATGATGCAGAGGATATTTTGAATATAATTAGTGTAGTGTAGCAGAGTTTTTCAGACGGTGAGTCATGGTTATGAATTTAATTTAGTGAGTTGTGACCAGAATTTATTTTTAAAGAAATAGGCAAGAATAGATAATATCAGCATATATACATATCCTGAGAATGTTGTTTTTGAAAACTTTTGTTTGAAATATATAATACATATGTATGTACTAAGCCATCATATGATGAAATATATTTCTTAATAAAAGTTGAAGCTAGAGAGCTTGAGAAACACTGTCCGAAGTGCTTTCTGGAAAATCTTTGTTGGCCTTGCTCTCAGGAGGTGGGTGTTTGGATCCACTTTCTGGGGACTTTTGCCTAGTGGACTATGATTTTTCTTCTGATGGGTACTTGCCTTTTCTCCCGTATTGTAGACCTTGTTAAATGTCACATAGTCTCCCAAGGTGGCATGGACAGTTCGTACTTGAAGCAGTAGTCTCTTGAGTTTATGAGCATATTGGTTCTATACCTAGAATTGGGAGCATGGTGGTCAGATAGTAGTTAGCACAAGTTAACATGTGTATTTAGCAAAGGAGCTTATAAATAAGATAGATACTTGTTGAAAAGGATCTTAACTAACATAGATGTGGTTAAATCAGTAGGTCAGCTCAGGTGCTACTAGAATGAAGGGACAGGCTGGAGGAGCCCATGAGGATCGCAGAGGTTCTCCACAGTATCTTGGCGGCCATCTCCTTTGGGAAGTCAGAGTTGTTACCATTCCAAAACGGCGTGGATATTTTTCTCAGTGGAAGCTGGACCAGATTTACTTTCTTTGAAAATCATCCCGTGGCTGACTTTTTCTCTTCTTTTTGTACTCACCCAACGCTTCACCTTCTGAGGAGAGATGTATGCCATGTGAGATTTCATGCCCCAGGTTTAGGGAAACATTCACCCCACCCAGCTGAACCTTCTGACTATATTTGGATTTGGTTTTCAAAGTGCGACCTTGCTTTTTGTGACCTGCAGGGTTGACTGTGTGATCTAGCATTTAAATGTATACTTGCAGCTCCAGTAGGAAGGGGGCATGTCATTGAGTTCTAGTTCTTTCCCTCTAGGTTTCTTCACTTGGTCTAAAATCTAGAATGGTAAAATTGGGACTTGGAAGAGACCTGAGTTGACGTAATTCAACTCTTCCAACTTTTTAGGGGGAAACTGATGTCAAAAAAAGAAAAGCGAGTTTCCCAAAGGTCCTACAACTAGCGGATCATCTTGTTTGCACAGAGCCCTCTTGGAGGCATTTGTTTTTGTTGCTTGTGTGAATGTCTCACTATTAAAAGCTGTCTTTGCCTGCGCCCCAATCTGTTAGGCTGCCAGGAAGTGCAGCACTGCTTCGTTTTTGGCACCTTGACTTTGTACCTGACATTGCTCTTCAACAGGATATTGTTTTATTACCACAGGCTCTTTGAACTTGGGAGAAAAAAAGATCCCACCCTAAGCTAAAATACTTGCATTACAACAACTACAAAAATTTTGAAACCTCAAAATCTCACCACTAAAGAAGGTGTAATATGAAAATAAATATTGGTGACTATTTCAGTGTACTCTCAGTTCTATTTTGGGAAATAATCTTGTACTTCAATTATAGTTTAATGTCTTTTGATGATTTTGATAGTTATTATTTTATAATATATCAATATAAGACAAGAATATCTTTATTTATTTTTGAGGAAAACATTTTTTTATCTAAATAAATTTCTATGTCCATTAGTAAAGTTCTAAAGAAACCTGAACGGAATGAAGGCATATCTCTCATAGGTCTGTCTGTCTATCTTTTCCTCCTTCCTTCCTGCATTATTCCTTCATGTCATTTTGAAAAGGAACCTAGGTAGCTGTCATACTACATTTATTTATGTTATTCTTTATTTTTTTCCATTAGCTTCTTATAATGTTAGGAATTAGTATGTGGCCCAAATTTAATGAACATCTTCATAATTAATTTTCAGAAGGATGTAGAATTTCTGTCTTCAATGCAATTCCAGTTTTGTCTCATTAGGACAAAATTGGGAAGGTGTCGATTTTGGCTGTCACTCCTTTAACATTTCTTTTGTGTTGTGTTTTTGGTTTTGTCACCTTATTACATAGAAAACTGTCAGCCTTTGACTATAGGCAGTTTCTAGAGATCCAGCCTTGTTTTAGACTCTCTTTGGCCTTGAGTGAAGTGGAGAAGCTTCACATTATCTTTGATCTCCCCGTCCTTATACTGTCTGAACATCTTGCCAAAAGACTTCCAAGCTAAAGCTGGTCCTACAGGGTTCAGATAGCAGCCTTGAAAAATGTCCTTGTTCAGACAGGTTGAAAATTGCATTCTGCCCAGAGGGAGTGTGTTGGGCCCTTGACTCTACCAGGTACCAGGACTCGTTCTCACAGAGACTCAGCGGCGTATAGAAGAAGAGGCCTATGGCTTGGACTGGTTCAGGGAAAGTCTGCCTTCACTGCTTCTCTTTCACGTAATTTCCTCTGTGCTTGAGATCCCTTTTTCCTTTGTCCTAGGTGACCTTCCGTATTGTACATAGTTCTCTTTCTCTTATCACTATCTTTGTGCACAGAGTTTACCTGTCCTGCCTTCCAGTCTGTCAGAGCCCTACTTTGAACTTTTGTACAGTGGAGTGCCGGCACACAGCACGCAAAAGCTCTTAGCTACTATCTTCATCATCCTGTTTAGACACTTTTACCTATTGCTTTCCTTGTAGAACTTCTAGTAGATCTCTAGTTATTGTATGAATGACCAGACTGCTTCATTTTGGATTTTCCTCAGCAATCAAAGGAGTTGGTCATGTGTTTGTCCATTTTTCTCCTGCTTTAGTGTCAGAGTATCCTGTGTCTGCCCAGCTGGTGGAGCTGGTTCACCTCTTACTTTCAGCCTGACCTGGAGAAGAGACCCCAGCCGAGTCCTCTGAGCCTGTGTTTGGCTCTGCCCTTGAGGAGCAGGCTCCTTGGCTGGGGGAAGTATGATTGCCAGCCCCTTCACCGCTGATAGACCCAGGCTTCTGTTATCAGTGCCTGATCCCATGCCGTGTAGGTGGGTTAGGGATAATTCTGCAGCTGTGGATTATGCAGCATGTGGTCTCCGTAGATATGTGGTACTTTCTATGTGCAAGAGACACCAAAGCCACAGTCACTTTAAAAAGTTACATGTGTAGAATCACTAGAAGTTTTAAAATGTTAATTTTACTTTTTTATTAATCCTCACCCAAAGACATGTTTATTGATCTTAGGGAGGGAGGGAGGGAGGGAAATGTCTATCAATTGCCTCCCATACGCACTCTGACCAGGGATCAAACCCTCAACCTATGTCTGTGCCCTGACCTGGGATCAAACCCACAACCTTTTTGTGTACGGGATGATGCTCTCACCGATCCACCCGACCAGGGCTCATTTTCCTTTTCAGGTAGCTTTCTTATCCATTGTTTCCTCTCTGTGTTAATTTCTGCTCCTTTAATTAGTTTATTCATTTGTTGTTTATTGATCCAACAAGCACTTGTTATCTGCCAGGAACTAGGGATTCAGTGGTGAGCAGCACAACCAAGGCCTCTACCCCCACAAAACTCATAGTACTGTTGCCATAGCATCTGTTTGTCTCTTGGCCTCTCTCATTTCTTTCATGGGGCTGTCTCCCAGGTACATCCTTTCTCACATCAGCTTGCCTTGTGGTCTTTCCTCTGCCTGCTGCACATGGTCCAGGCTCTACAACCTGGCATTTATTTATTCTATCCCAACTCCTTCCCCACCCCTTTCTCCCTTCCCTGCCACCTTCCTTGGCAGCAGAGGTCAGCTTCACCCTCCTTAGTACTCCTTTGGCATCTTATTTGATGTCCAGGGACAAGTTATCTGTTAGGCATAGTGCCTAGGGCTCATGATATTATTAAGAGCCCACAAAAGTGTTTTAATTTCATTTAAAATCAGGAAAAAATTACTATAATCTAGCATGGATTATTTCATCTTTATACTGACACAGGTGTAAAATATAACTTTGATATTTTTTTGTGGAGGAAGGGAAAACTGGATGGGGTCCATGAACGTCACAGTGTAGTCCTGTTTATGAGATGTGCCCCTTTGTATGTTGCTTTATTGTTATTGTTGGATTTGACTGATTGCTGTATGGCGGTATAGACAGGGAACCTCACTGAGGGCAGGGACTATGTCTGAGAACCCTTTGCATCACAGGGCCTGGCATATTCTAGGCTGTGTGCAAATTCAGCTCGGTGACAGGAGTTTGAGTTTAATGGCAGCTCTTTTTGAGGAGGCAGTTTTATTTGTTGTCTGTTCATGCCATGGTTGCTTTTCATGAGCATGTCAAGGGAGAGACACCCAGGCACCAGCTGAGTCTGTAGCCTAGAGATGGCCTTGATCAGCTTGGTTCACTCACTTTCGCACCTTCCAGAGCTCTGTCTGTTTCTCACACAGGTGGCAGAGCAAAGTGGCAGTTAAGTGAGCAGGCATGTAGTCTTAGGTCACCTAGCCTTTGGGAACCTCAGTTCTCCCCATCTGTAAATTAGAAACAATGAAGTCTACCTTGTGTAGTTGCTGTAAGGGTTAAATAGCATACAGTGCTTACTAATGTAATTCATAACATTACAAACTGGTGCCTATAGTAATATTCATTTATTTCCTCTATTTTAAAACTATTTATAACAAGATAAACCATCAATTTAATAACAGCAATATGGGAAATAGGAAACAGTGCCGCATTAACTGTACATCTTGGCTGTATGATGAAACTATTGATTTCAGAAATGTGCCGGTCAAGATGGAGGTGTAGGTAGACATGCTTTGCCTCCTCACGGCAACCACAGGAAGGATCACATCTAACTTCAAAACCAAAAATACCTAGAACTGACAAAATAAAACTGTATGGAAGTCGAACGACCAAGAAATTAAAGAAACCAAATGGATCCAGATGGGTAGGAGGGGCAGAGACGGAGAGTTGGGGCAGAGAGGACATGGTGAGGCATGGAGCAGCATCAGTGGTGGTGGAATGGGTAGTCCCACATTCATGTGTGGTGGATAAAAATTGGGAGGGATACCTTGGGAGTGAGTGATCCCCCTGCAGGCTAGACTGTGCAACCCAGGGTTCCAGCGCCAGGAAGATAAAGCCTTACTACTTTGGGCTGAAAAAACAACAGTGGAGGTTGGGGCAGTGGAAGAAACTGCTGGTTTCTCAAGATAGCCCATTTAAAGGGCCCGTATGGGTTTAGAACATACTCAAACCCATTCACTCCGGGAATCACCACCAGGGCAAAGGCAGAAGGGTGCCAGTACACACGGGAAGTGGGTGAAGTGACTGGAAAAGGAGTTGAGTGCTGGGTAAGCCTCCAGAAGCCAGACAAGAGCATTGTCCCTCTCTCTGATCCCCTCCACCGCCCCCAGAGAGCCACAAAGCAGTGAAGCAGGTTGCCCTGCCCTGGTGAATACCTAAGGCTCCACCCCTTACAACATAATAGGTGCACTAACAGGGAGTCAAAACAGCTCTGATACACAGAAACAAACACAAGGAGGCTGCCAAATTGAGGAGACAAAGAAATATGGCCCAAATGAAAGAACAGAACAAAACCCCAGAAAAAGAACTAAGCAAAACAGAGAAAGCCAGCCTGTCAGATATAGAGTTCAATACACTGGTGATCAGGATGCTCAGAAAACTCACTGAGTACGGCAAAATCATAAGGGGAGAAATGAAAGCTACACTAAGTGAAACAAAGAACAAATCCACAGGGAACCAACAGTGAAGGGAAGGAAGCTGGGACTCAGATCAATGATTTGGAAGAGAAGGAAGAAATAAATAGCCAGAACAGAATGAAGAAACAAGAACTGAAAAAAATGAGGAGAATATATAAGAAGGCACTGGGACATCTCCAAAAGTTCCAACATCCGAATAATCACAGGGATACCAGAAGGAGAAGAGGAAGAGCAAGAAATTGAAAACTTATTTGAAAAACATGCTCTGGCTGATTTGGCTCTGCGGGTTGAGCACTGGCCTGCGAACCAAAGGGTCGCTGATTCAATTCCCAGTCAAGGCACATGCCTGGGTTGCTGGCAGGTTGCCGGTAGGGGTACATGAGAGGCAACTGCACATTGATGTTTCTCTCCCTCTCTTTCTCCTTCCCTTCCTCTCTGTCTAAAAATAAACAAAATCTTTTTTTTAAAGTTATTTCAAAAAATAATGAAAGAAAACTTCCCTAATTTGGCAAAGTAAATAGACATACAAGTCCAGGAAACACAGAGAGTTTCAAACAAGTTGAACCCAAAGAGGACCACACCAAAACACATCATAAATAAAATGCCAAAGATTAAAGATAAATAGAGAATCTTAAAAGCAGCAAGAGAAAAGCAGAGAGTTACCTACAAACAGTTACCATAAGACTATCAGCAGATTTCTGAAAAGAAACTTTGCAGGCAAGAACAGACTGGCAGGAAATATTCAGAGTCATGAAAAGCAAGGACCTCTAACCTAGACTACTCTATCCAGCAAAGCTATCATTTAAAGTGGAAGGGCAGATAAAGTGTGTCCCAGACAAGGTAAAGCTAAAGGAGTTCATCACCACCAAACCCTTGTTACATGAAATGTTAAAGGGACTCATTTAAGAAAAAGAAGATCAAAACTATGAACAGTAAAATAGCAGACTCACAGCTATCAATAGCGGCATCTAAAAAATAGAAACAAACTAAGCCAACAACTAGAACTGGAATAGAATCATATGTATGGAGATCATTTGGAGGGTTATCAGCTGGGACGGGGAAGGGAGAGAATGGGGGACAAGGTACAGGGATTAAGAAGCATGATGGGAATGTACAAAATAGAGGGATGTTAAGAATTGTATACGAACTGGAGAAGCCAAAGAACTTATATGAACAACCCATGGACATGAACGGGTGGGGGTAGGGGGAGCAATTGCTGGAGGGATGGGAGGTACCGGGCAGTGGGGGGCAAAGGAGGAGAAATTGAGACTACTGTAATAGCATACGCAATAAAATATACTTTAAAAAAAAACAAAAATTTTAAAAATCCTTAAAAAAAGATTTCAGAAATGTTAAAATGTGAATAAAATGTCTTAGGTGAAAGGCGGCATGGCATTTTTAAAGGTAAGGGAGTTGCTGGGCTAGCATCTACTTCAGTCAGCAGTGATTCCTATTTAGGAAGACACAGTGAGAAGTTACAGGAACTGTCTTTGTGATCTTAAGGAAGTTGCTTTACCTCCCTGAGTCATAGATGGGGTTCTGGTGAGACATTTTTCACTGAGTGTTTTAAGAATGAAAAGAGAAGGACCTCATAAGCAATGAAGTACTACAAATGAAAGGGCTATCTGTTTGCTTCTCAGGGAAGGTCAGCCTTGGGCACTGATAACTCCAGGTTGAACCAGGACACTTCTCCCACTCATTTCAAGGTCACTGTTCCCACAGTTGACATTATTTTCCTGGGTTCCAGGTTTTATTTTACCAACTGGCATGGAACCAATGATAATGAGCAGTCAGTATGGCGACATTCTCCGAAGAAGCAGAAAAATGGCTATGAGAAAAAAAAAGCTCCTGATGCAACCCCTCTTCTTGACGCCAGCTCCCTGGAATATTTGTTTGCTCAGGTAAGAAGTTTGGGGCCAGGAGATCCTGGAGCTCATAGGGACACATGAGACATTGTAGGGTACAGATGTCCAAGCTGGACTTGGTGGTACCTAGGATGCTTTATGGCCTCTCTTGTGGGCAGTTCTTGCCACCCATGGACTTGCCCCAAGTGAGGATGGGGAAAGCTGTTTCAGGGGACTGTTTATCCCACTTGTGGGTTATTCAGGCTTCACTTCCCCCTTCCTTTCTTTTCCCCTTCGCTTCCTACCATTTTACTTCTCACCTGCTGTGTTCCATGGAGAGAGCAGAGGGGAGCTGTAAGCAAGGGAAGGTGTAGTTCAATGGGGCCGACAAAGATGTGGCCATGCTGAGTCATAGGGGTGGCAGAAAGATTAGGCACTAGGAAAAGCCAGAAGAGAAGTTAAGAGTCATCTAAATTACATTGCCCTGAGATAGTGCATGTATTTATATAATTTATATTTATATTTATACACACAATACACATATACACACATATATAACATATATAAAAACATTTTCTTTTCTGATTTCACTGTGCAAATATGTGTTACGCACTAGGTAGTTTTGGAAAACATCTTACTATTCATACCATTTTATAAATTGCTTTTTTACTCATCCTGTGGATGGTCCTTCAAATGCCAAATTAAAATATAGACCTTTGTTATTTTAATGACTTTATAATAATCTGTTTATTCAACAAATACTTAACAAGTGCCTGTGTACTCTTTGCTGAGACACTGCAGATACTGTGAACAAGACAGACATGGCCTTTGCAAGCATCAGACATACAGTCAAGTTGGGCAAATAGAAGACAAACAAGCAAATAAAAGTACACAGGTGTACATAAGAAGCTGTGTGAGATGCTATGAAGAAAAAAGTTTTTGTGATAGAGAATATGGTGAGGCGTGTGTTTGGGGAGACTTAATGTAAAACTGTTTGATCAGAAAAGGCCTCTCTAAATCCTGAAGGATAGAAAGAGTCAGCAATTCTGAGGGAGGAGTGGGGAAAGTATTTCTTCTATGTAGAGCAAAGCTTTTTAACAGCCGCACTACTGATCTTTAGGGCTGATAATTTTTCATAGGGAGGGACTGCACTCTCTGTTGTAGAATATTTACACACACTCTGGGCCACCACTTACGAAATACCAGTTACACCATCCTCCCACTCCTGACAATAAAAAATGTCTCCAGACATTGCCAAATATCCGCTCAGGAGCAAAATGTCCCCTGTTGAAGACACCTGATATAGGGGGGACAGGATGTGGGAAGTCCCTGAGATAGGTAAGCCCTGAGAGGAAACCAGCAGGGTGATGGGAGTGAGACAGGTGAAACCGACTGGGGCAGATGTTGCAGAACCTCGAATGATCTGGCAGGGGGTTACATTTTCACTCGTCCTAAGTGCGGTGAACAGCTGTTTGGACGGTTTGATTTTATTTACATTTGAAGTCAGGGATGATTCTTCTTGATAAATAGAAGTGGATTGTGCTGCAGCCAAGAGTACACTTCAGCTCAGAAGGTGCTGTAATGAGTCCAGGTGGGAGAAAAGGCGCGTTTGGCTTTAGTGTAGTAGCAGTAGAGTTAGAGAAGAATGGATGATCTGTGGTTACTTTTGGAGGTAAAATTACTGTGTTTTACTGATGGGTTGGATGTGAAAGGGGAGGGAATTTGAAGAATCAAAGATGATTTGAGATTTCTGTTGTGGGCATTATCTGATACATAATGGGAAGACAGAGGAACAGGTTGGGGAAGGGGTGGGAATTAGGTGTCTTCTTTTGGAGATGTCTGTGAGACACACAGGTGGAGATTTCAGGTAGAAAGTTGAGTATGACAAGGAGGAATCCATAGGAAAACCATCATTTATTTAACTAATGTCTCGTTCCTAGACATTTTTGGTTTTTCTCAAGTTTTCCCTGCTGTGCTGTCACTGTTACAGGCTATCCGAGCAACCTCATACATACATGCTTTATGTATCATGTCGTATTATTTCCTTAGGATCTACTTTTATACATGTGATAGTGAGTCACAGTTACATTCCGTTGTATAGCTTTAGTTCCCCATCCCATGCATACAACAGAAAAATGCACAGCCCTGGGCAAGTGTTGTGTTTCTCAGATTTATTCTTTGACCTTTCTTGGGAGAGGAAGTGTAAAGGAAGGGTATGCCATACGTTAGGAGTAAAATATTGCACTAGTATGGCATTCAGGAATGAGTTACTTGAGGTTTACAGTGATGTTTACAGAGAAATCACAGCCAAACAAATTAGTTCGGCACTTGTTCTGCTCTTCACACGTTCTTGGCAGAGGTGATTGTTGTTGGTCCTTAGTAGTTCACTGAAGTGGCCAGTGACCTTTTCTTACCTGAGAGAGAGAGGAAGTCCTATCTTGAAAAGAAAGGGAACTGCAGTGGTGAAAACCCTCCACCCAAACCCATTAAAATCCCTTTAGGGAAAGGGAGTGGCTTACTTATATGGGAACACCACCCCTGGACATTATGTCTGCCTCTGTTCAAGCTAGAGAAAGGCTAAAGCATTCCCAGTCCTCAGAATACTGTGTGTGTTCAGTTAGTAAAGACCGAGTGTGGCTGTAGCACAATGTGGAAGAACTACAGCCCCGGAGTCACATCTAGGTTTGACTGTCCGCCCCACCACTCGCTAGGCGCCTGGCTTCCATGCCATGCTATCTTTCTACTTGACTTTGTTTTTTATAACTACCTGATGTTCTATGTTTCTGTTTGTTTCTTCTTCTTAGAATGGCATCTCCATGAGGTCAGGGATATGGTTTGGTTTACTGCTATATCCCTACACCTAAGATAACACCTGGACCATAATTGGTTCTTAGTTTTCTATAATTACCAAATGAATGAATGAAGTTATTTAACCTTTTGTACCTTAGATTCCTTATTTGTTAGGTGGAGATGATGATGTTAACATCTACCTCACAGGGCTGTTGTGAAGTTTAAATGATATAGTCAATAAAAGGAACCTAGCATGTGTCTAGCACTGAGGTTAGAGCTTGATAAAAGGGAGCTAGCATTGACATTGTCTTCATTACTCTGTACAAGGTAGGTGGTAGGTACTGCTTTTTGGTTTCATTCTTTGTTTTTTAAGCCTTCATTGGCTTTTGGAATATGTGTGCCTCCCATCGGTGAGGGAGCGTGTTTTGGCATTTCACCACTGGAAACGAACAGCAGATGTTGAGAAACCTTACACGCAGTAACGATGTCCTGTAGAATGCGGATTCCTTCCTGTTTCTCTACAGCTACATCAGAATGGGGAACAGTGCTCTGTCATTCATATACTCAGTTCCTAGACAGGGATATATTTCAGTACATGTTTGTGGAATTAGTGAATGATCAAACCCCAGCCAGCTGTCACCTTCCCATGCCCTGGTGCACCCCAAAGCCTAGTACACGCTACTGTTTACCATTTATGTGGTAAACCCCCAAAGGGGCACAATGTGTTTGTGCTGTTTACCAGGACCTAGCATATTGCCCAGTCAATATTTGTTAAATGAATGAATTAATCTGGGGGGAACATCTCCTGAGCTCTTTCATACCCCAGCTATTAAGAAAGAGCTGTGGTGTCAGAGAAACTATCAGTCTCATCCGTCTCTTTGCTGTATTGCTTTTCTGGGTAGCACCTCCCTGTGTGGAGAACCTTCCTCTCAAGATCAGAAACATGGGTGGACTCTTAAAACTTAAGTGGTGGTTCATTTCTTCTCACCTCTGTTCCAAAGGGACAGTATGATTTGGTCAAGTGCCTGGCTCCCATTCGAGACCCCAAGACTGAGCAGGATGGACACGACATCGAGAACGAGTGTCTGGGGATGGCTGTCCTGGCCATCTCCCACTATGCCATGATGAAGAAGATGCAGCTGCCAGAACTCCCCAAGGACATTAGGTAAACCTTTCTTTTGGCTAAAGAATTGATTGTGGGGGTGGTGTTATTTTTATATGTTCTCTCACATCTCAGTTTAATCACTGCCAGCTTTTGGCTGACCCCTCCTCTCTCTGCAGAGTAGAAATTTTTTTAGAATATCTATAAAAGGCAGCATAATTATGATTGTGTCCTGATTTTAAATATTGGCTGATGACCTCAGAATTTCATACTAGGGTGAATGTTCTCAGCTTGGGATGCCAATCAAGTTAGTGGCCCACATGCCCTCCCCTCCCCTCTTTGCTCATGGTAGGCATTGCCACCTGTCACTGTACTTTTTCTTTTTGTGCTGAACGCATCTTAAAATCCTTCTCAGTGTAGCTCTACAGGTAGCTACTACCACCCCTGGCCTGAACTAGAGTTCACTAGACAACTGTTAATTTTGGTGGGAAGGGTGATCAACTGCTATGTTAAGGCAATTATATTTACTTAAAATACCCATCGAGATCAAGTCTTTGTGAAGAAACTTTCAGTTTGTGTAATTTCCACACACCTGTGAAATAAAATCTTTTTTCAGTGAGCTATTATGATTGTCATAAATGAAGAACATCTCATTTTTAAGAGGAAATTATAGATAGCTGTAATGTTGTGACAGATGGCATGTATCTTCTCATAAGGTTACCTCTTGTATCTGCCCTTGACCAGTCTGGAGAAGATCACTAGCTGCTCCCCAGTAATGTAGGGACTGATTAGATACATGCTGTATTGCTACTTTCTCTCTCTTTTTTTTGCCTGTGGTTTTTGCTCTGGGCACCTCCTCTTTATTTTTTTCAAGAAGCTAACAACTCTCCTCTCATCTTCCCCTCCATTCCATTAACCTAAAAAAAAAAAAAAAAAAGATATTCGTGGGGAATAAATTCCCAACTTCAAAATTTCCACTGTTTCGAAACCATTTATGCTGCAGGGATAACCCTGTGTTGGGTGATATCTCAGACCCGGGAGCAAGAGGCACACCACTCTTCCCACTTGATTGGCCCCAGTGGAGTTGTTCTTTTTTCATGGGTATTCTTACTGTCTTTAAAACTGGCTCCTGTTCTAGCAGTTTGAGATTCTGTTCATCATAGGTACTTTCCCTTTAAACCCCTGAAGTGGATAATAATTTTTCCGGTTATGTGTTGGGACATCTCACATAGCAAACACTAAGTCTTTTGTAGTTAATTAGCTTTTATGTCTTTTGCCCATTTCTAATAAAAACAATATGTGATCTTTATAGAAAAATTATAAACAGACATGCAGGTAGAACATACAAAGCACCTATAATCACTCTCGACACCTTTCAGACCACTTATGAGCTGATGCTGAATCATAGTTTCAGTGTGTTTATGTGAGTACTAACATTCACAGAGCAGTGACACTAACCAGCAGAAACATAGGTGAGTCAGTTTGGCTGTCCACCTTTGTGATTCATAAAATTAGATGCTATCATAGGAATTCCCATCTCAATAAAACCTATGGAACATGTACTTTTCTCTTCTCTTTCAGTCCCTGTTGACCCCTACCTCCCAATGATTATCCTTCTCAGTGCTTGCTCCATCTAACTGAGCCTTCTTTCTCAGCTGGCGACACTTAGAAGGAAGACTCATAGACTTAGGTTTGTTTCTAAACTATTCTCTGCTAACCTCTTTGTGAAAAAGAGATTCGTTTTTTCTATTTTCTTTTAGCTACAAGCGATATATTCCAGAAACATTGAATAAGTCCATCAGACAAAGGAACCTTCTTACCAGGATGCGGATAAATAATGTTTTCAAGGATTTCCTAAAGGAATTTAACAACAAGACCATTTGTGACAGCAGCGTGTCCACGCATGACCTGAAGGTGAAATACCTGGCTACCTTGGAAACTTTGACAAAACATTATGGTGCCGAAATATTTGAGACTTCCATGTTACTGATTTCATCAGAAAATGAGATGAATTGGTTTCATCCAAATGACAGTGGGAATGTTCTCTATGAAGTGATGGTG
Source organism: Mormoops blainvillei (assembly GCA_004026545.1). NCBI lineage: Eukaryota > Metazoa > Chordata > Mammalia > Chiroptera > Mormoopidae > Mormoops > Mormoops blainvillei. The sequence goes on along the minus strand of PVJD01000404.1, from coordinate 139,730 downwards.
ACTGGAAATCTTGGAATCCAGTGGAGGCAGAAACCAAATGTAAGTGGCAGTAGGTGGCTGGTCAGAACAGAGCATCCCGTGTCACATGGTGTTTTCTGTGTATCCTGTTGGAATCATCTGTTCACATGCCCATCACCCCGTCAGCTGGGCTTATTTAGGCTGAGGACCATGTAGCATTCATCTTTTATTGTGTCCGTGTACCAGTAGTTCTAAATAAACATTGAGTTTTATAGGGAACTAGAGAAATATAATAACATATATAATATGTAATAATATAATAACAGCAGACAGTTCCTGAGTGTATACCATACCAAGTACTTTTCAAAGCATTTTATATGTATTGATTCATTTATTGCCTAAAAGCAAAACAAAACACAAAAAACTTTGAGGGGACTACTGCCATTATCTCTATTTTGTAGATGAACGCACAGAGGCACAGAGAAGTTAAACTCGTCCAAGGTCATAACTAATAAGTGGTTATACCAAGAATTGAACTTAGGCCCTTGGCTCCCTTGAAATAGAGTAATTGATTTTTTAAATTTGAAGTTTCTTTTTGAAGTGTTTGTGGAATGAGGCGGTAGAGCAGAGTGGTTTCAAAGCACGGGTTTTAAACCTAAATAGACCTGGTTCAAATCCTAGCTTCACTGTTCATAGTTACTGGCCTTGGGAGGGTTACTTTACATATATCAGCCACATATTTATCAGTAAAATGTATTTACCTGATAGGGTTGTTGAGAGAACTAAATGTTGTTTAGCAAGAGCCTGGCATCTAATAAATGTTCAGTTAATTATTATAGCTGCTACCCTTATCATCCTTGTAAATAATAGTGTTGAAGGTGAGATTCATTTTCTCTTGTTTTATTCTCTTGCTTAAGTAACAGCGCATAACACTTAACTAAGTACTTACTATGTAGCAGGTACTCTGTTAATAAAAATTTATCTAATCCTTGACCCAAGCATAAAGGACCCACTGACAAAGCCAAATGGAGGAAAGATTGAGGATGGCAGGCAGGGAAGGGTGGGGCTGGGGGAGATGGTGGCGGGAAAATGTTGACGTGGGGATGATGGGAGGGGGTGCAGGGCGGAGGGGATAAAAGGGAGAAAAAAATGAGATGGCTATAATAGCATAATCAATAAAACATATGAAAAAATAAAATATAAATTTCCATTAAAAAAAAGAATTTATCTAATCCTCAGACCACCTTGTGAAGATGTAAGATCTCCGCTTTATGGATGAGGAAATGGAGATGCAAAGAGATGAATTAACTACTTAAGTAACTTGCAGAGGCGGGATCTTAACCCAGATCCCTAGCCTGCAGGATGCATGCTGCACAAAATATTTAAACTCGTACACACCTGTATGACCCCTAGGTTATTGAAGTGTGGGATTTATACCTTCTGTTAAAATTTTTGACTTGAATATTGTTATAAAGTCAGGAAAGCCCATGTGCTGTCTAGTCATATATGGGAAGAGCATGTTCTCCGACTGTGTTGAAACACACACGAGTCCAGAAGCAAGGGGGACATGATTGTAGGTGCCTGTCTAGTGTGCAGTTGTTTGCCTTTCTGAGTTTACTTGTATGTCACAGACTATGTGAAGTGTTTAGGCACGCTGGTTTTCTCCTCTTTGGGCGTAGGCTCTGCACTGCTTTCCCAGAACTGACCTTACACCGATAGAAAGTGAGAAAGCCAACTCATCTGTCACTTTTATGTATGTTGGCAGGTTGTCCCTATTGAAAAGGAAAAAAATAAATTGAAACGGAAAAAACTGGAAAATAAACACAAGAAGGATGAGGAGAAAAACAAAATCCGGGAAGAGTGGAACAATTTTTCTTACTTTCCTGAAATCACTCACATTGTAATCAAGGAGTCTGTGGTCAGCATTAATAAGCAAGACAACAAAAAAATGGTAAGTTTGCATCAGAAGCTATTCAATCTGAGTCTGGTGGTGAGAGAAGATTTGGCTGAGGACAGTCATGCAGCACATGATTTTAGAGTTCCTGTCCTAAAGAGAAAACCTGATGACTCCCATATTTAAGCCAAGAAGTTCTTATTGCCGACATTGACATTACCAGTGTTACTGTTGCGTGTACACGTGTACCTTCCAGTGCCTTTGTTTGGTCTCGCAAATGTGTATCTGTTTCAGTGCTTTCCGCCCTCCCAAAAATATTTCAGCATCAGTATTTAATTCACAAAAATTAGTGGATTTGACGAAAAAGAAGATCAGTGAGTACCAGTGCATTTCCCCCCGCTCCAGACCTCCAACGTGGTGTCTCTGCAGAGTTAGGTGGGTCATCGGGAGCCAGGTTGGTGGGAAGCCCCACTTTGCACTTTAGCAGACTTGTGAAGCTTGTGGCTAGGGCCACAGTGGCCATCCTCATCCTGGTGTCAGACACACCCAGGTGACTCTTGGACAGAGGAAGTGGTGCTCAATCTCACTTCCTCCCTTTTGGTATCACTTGAGGACATAATCTAGACAGGCAGGCCAGTTTGGCAGGGGAAGTGGGAGCCCTGCCAAAATATAGATGCTTGTGTTAGGGAAGTCATGGCTGACGAGATGTGGTGAGAACAGGCCGGTGAGGCAGGGTACGCTCACAAAGTGAAGGTAGTCAGCACTCGGGAGACACTGTGTCTTGCCTAAAATTTGGCAAATACTCAGTGCTGGGAAAGAATCAGGTGATGTGGTTTAGGACAGATGGTCACCCTTTTACACATAGAGTCATTTGTCTTTTTGGTGTATCTTTTGGAAAGCAGTTTGACTACATGTCCTGAAACTCTTGAAAATATTGATATATCCCTCTGTTCAGGCACCTAGGGATCTTGTCTTCAGAAACTGTGAGATGCAGGCAGGGATATGTGAATATGAATGTTTATTGCAACAGCATTTACAGTATCAAAATACTGAATATAACCTAAATATACAGTAATAAGGGAGTGGGAAAATAAATCACGCAAGTAGTAGAATGTTACATACATATATTGCTGAATTTTTTTAATAATCTGAAAAAATGCTTTATAAATGGAAAAGAGCAGAATATAAATCTGTCTATAGAATGATACCAATTTTCAAAAAAACTTTGAAAAGGCATGTATATACCTACACATGCTCTTAGAAAATTAGTAAAATATTATCGGTTATTATTTACAGTGGGATTATGAATCATTTTATTTTTCTTATTCTCCACTTTTTAAAACAATAAACACATTAATTTCATCAGGAAACCATGATTAAAAATAAAGTGAAGGGAGAAGTGTAAGAGCCCAGATAGATGTTAGTGGGAAGATGTAAAAATTGAAGAAGAAAATAAAAATAAATGTTATTTATTCAGCACATTCTAGATTTTAGGCTGTGCTAAAGTGCTGTGTCTTCATTATCTTGCTTAGTTCAGACCAGAATCTTAGATGTAGGACTTGTGGCACTGTCTCCAGTGGGGAATCTGAGACTGGAGAGGAGCAGAGACCTGCACAGGGCCACAGAGTGAGCTGGTGGCAGCTTTGTCCGGGCTGCTTGGGACACCAAGGCACTCTCCTCCCCGGAGACTCTGCAGTGAGGGGGGGGTTGGCACATCTGTGACCTGGCTCTTCAGCATGGCCAAACCCTGCAGGCGTGTGGCAGAGGAGAAGCAGCCAGCTGGTACAGTTTTTGTGAGCCGGCCCCTGTCCTGGCCTGTCCTGGCTGACAGAGTCAAGTCTGGCACCCAGTTGGTAATCTGTCATTTAAGTCAGAGCTCACTTGGCCCACATGGGCCGGCGACTCTGTGCCAAGCTACAGTGCTGGGTAGGGAGCAGGAGGAAGTCAGGAAGAACGGAATACTTGATCCCCCCATTACTTTATTTTGTTATACAAACATTTGCTCTTGCGACATGCCAGGCACTTCCTATTTTAAACACTTTACAAATGTCAACTCCTTTTATTTTCATATTGACCCTATAAGGTGGATATATTATTATCCCCTTTATAGAGAGGAGGAAACTGAGGCACAAAAGGTTAAGTAGCTTACCCATGGTCACAAAGCTCTTAGGCTAAACCATTTGATAATTGCCAGTATTTGACAATTTTTGACCTATAAAAATGATTATTACATATGCTTAAACATAATAGCAGGTGGACGGAGATACTGAGATTTGAACCCAGAAGAGCTTGCTCCAGAACCTGCAGGTCTTTGTGATGCTTTCTCTTCTTTGTGTCACTCCCCCATCCCTTCACAGCCAAGGGATTTCCAACGTGGTCTTTCAGGAAAGCAAACTAGCATGTTATAAAATCAGGTCTTTGTTTATCTCCTCTCTGCATCTCCTTGACATCTCCCATTTCCATTAACACTCCCTCTTTTAGGGAACTCAGGTGCTTACATGATGTTTCTCATATGACTGCACGAAGGGCTACTCAAACCAGATCAGTTTGAATTTGCTGTTTGGGCATCTGCAGGTGGATGCCAGGTTACACCTGAAAGGAAGCACATTCAGCGCAGAGTCTGCTTCCTGAGTTGCCATCCCAGTGGTGGCCCTGCCCTCTCTTGGCCTCCCTGGCACACAGCCCCATAGTTTGCTTCCCTTGGCACCAGAGCTCTCAACAAGACTAGGCCCCCTTACTTCCACCCTGTCTTCTTGTTTATCCACCCCTTCCCCTTCCCTGGTCTGGTTTTCTCTGTCACCGGTCTCTCCTTTTTTCAGTTCTGTGGAAAGAGTCTTATACTCAAGTGGCATTTCGTTCTCTGGAGACACAGGTGCTTTTCAGTATTTTTGTGAGTCAGCTCTGAGTAATGACTCTACATACCTTCTTTCCCCAGAAGATGTTCCTGGTTGACCCCATGACTCCTCTCAAATGGGCAATCCCTGCTCAGGGCTGGGTGATCAAGACCAAACAAACAAACAAACAAACAAACAAACTACCTGTCTTCACCTCCAAGTGTTTTTTCTGAGAACTTTCCCACCATGGAAATTCCCTCCCTCTTCTCCACTTTGGCCTTTGCCTCTCCCACTTTGAGTGGGATTCCTTGCCGCCTCTAAACGCTCAGAGGTCCCTGGACTTAATCTAGCAGCCTCATCCTTGTGTCTGGGACCATTTCTGAATTAAAATCCAGAAATTTCACCTGGACCAACTCTGCATGAGAGGAAGCATCTGTGCTTTGCCGCCTTTTCTCTGAAACAGGCATAATGGCTGCTGAGTCAGCCATTGCCTAGTGCCAAGACCAGGGTACCACTTACACACACTCTTCTCTGCCCATCTCCACTTTTATGCCCCTGCCACCGAGATTCTGACCTGCTTTTCCACATGGCAGGTGGCAGCTTCTTCACAGGTCTCCTGCGTACCACAGCTCCCCCATTCTCCTCCTCCACACACAAACACACAGCACCTCATCCGATAGTTGTTAGATAACAGCTGAGAAAGTGATGAACAGTCAAAATCCTATATAAATGCATGGGGTACAGTTATTATTAACAAAAGGAGCTTCCCTATGAGGTCATGCATTCTCCATTGTGTTTTAAATATCTTCTCTCTATGTACCTCCCACTATAATCCGATGATATAACCATGGGCATTTCTTCTCTCTTGCCAGGAACTGAAGCTCTCTTCCCACGAGGAAGCCTTGTCCTTTGTGTCCCTGGTAGATGGCTACTTCCGGCTCACAGCAGATGCCCATCATTACCTCTGCACTGACGTGGCTCCCCCACTGATTGTCCACAACATACAGAATGGCTGTCATGGTCCAATCTGGTTGGTTCCATCACCTTTTCAGATGTCCTTGTGAAAAGAACCCACATTTTAGTGATGGGGAGTGTGGCTCCTTAGGCACAGGTGTCATCAGTTGTTTAGGCCAGGGCCAACTGAGCATGTTTTGTACTGACTTGGTGCCCTTTTTCTACCCCTGCTGTTGGTCAGGCCTCTGTCATCTCTTGCCTTGGTTCTTGCAGCAGCTCCTCTTCTCTTTTACTTGGGTCTCCTCACAGTTTGCCCCTTGCTCTTCACAGCTGACCAGGAAGTGCTATACTTCCTAATTCCTTGTAACGTCAAGTGTTGGTGACTCAAGAAAGACAGGAACAGACCTCAGCATCAGACAGAGCAGTAAATAATGGGGTCCCGAGTCAGCTCGGTGTAGAGTGTCCGATAAATGGTGGGGAGAGTTAGGGCGGCCAGGCCGTAGAGCTGGAAGGGCCCTTGCTGGACATCTTGTCCCTCCTGTCTCTGAACCGGTAGCCTGTGCTCAGAGAGCTCTGGTAATGGAGTTCTTAGTACTACACAGGGTGGCCAATAGATTCCAGTTCTAACAAGTACAGACATACTCACCTTTCTGATCTGGGGTTGAATTTGCCTCTCTGTAACTTCTGCCTACCCTTTTGAGTTCTGCCGTCTGAAGTAACAGGGATTCAGTTTACTTGCCCTGACATATGACTGCCCTTCAGGCAAAGGAAGACAGCGGCTGTGTTTTTTCTGTTTCTCTTTCCAGGCCGAAATGTATCCGGGGAAGTATCTCTTCAGCTGCCGTCCATGTGACACGGCTCCCACCTTCTTCCCTATCCTAGTTACCATGTGGACAGGTAGTTTGTTAGTGGGGTGACTCCTGGCCCAGAGAGGCTCACAGACCCACAGGGAGATAGACACGCAGAGAATTGCAAAGCAAGGGACCGAGCAGTATATCGACAATATTCCAAGCACAGTTAGGCCTCAGGGCCCTGGCACTTGCTTTTCCTTGGTCCTGGAATGCTCTTTCTCCAGAATCTACACAGCCACCACTACCTTCAGGTGTTACTCAAATATCACCTTATCCGTGAAGTCTTCCCTGATCACCTTGTATAAAATAACAATACCTCTTCCCCCTCTGCGCGCTGCACTTCCTGGATCCTTTACTCTGCCTTATTTTTCCTCAGTGGCATTTATTACCTCTTGATGTACCATGTTTATTTCCCTGTCCATTTGTTTCTAGTTTCTCTACTTTGCTTGCTGCTTTTCCTTGGTACCTATAGCAGGGCCTGGCACATCATAGGTATTTACTAAGTATTTGACCAAATGCATGTTTCATTTTCTATGGAGGGACTGAACCTCATTGCCTAAGAAGCCTTCTCAGAGTAGGGAGCATTCAAATCAGATTAAGCTTTGAAGAATGGTGGTTTGCCAGGTCTTAACGAGGAGAAAGGACCTCTCATGTAAGGGATCAACATGCACAAAGGTGCGAAGGTGTCTCAGACCACAGAGCAGGGGTTTCTGTCTCTCTGACACATGTTGAGCCTGTCAGCTCTCTTTCATCCATACTTAGTGAGCATCACTCACTGAGTGTAGTAACCTCATATGCGTATTTGCTTGGCAGCTGTTCACTGCCCCCGGGTGCCAGGTCTGACCCGTCCTGGGCATACAAAGATGAGCAAGACAAGCACGTTCCCTTTAACAGCTTTCTAATTTTCACTGATTTCTTTATTCAGTTATTCAATCACTTATTGAGCAGCTACTATGAGCCCGGGGGGCTCTGGTTACCAGGGATACAGAGATGAACAGAATAACCCCAAAGAAGCGCCTTCCTGAGACTCATGTTCTAGTTGTGCTGCCTGGGGATAGTGGGGAGCGACCCCCATCACTGCATCACGGGCAGCTCTGCATCACCGGCCTTGGGGGCGCTCTCCTGGTTAGTGCTGAAGACGGCCTGCATAGGGAAATTGGGGAGGAACAGGGCTCAGAGCCTCGGGCAGCAGGCAAAGTCCTCTTCTAGACCTTGGAGCGTCGGTCTGTTTCAAGGCCCCTCGGCATCTCTGCTTGCCTCCTGGACCCTAACCAAGAGGACCTTAGGACTCAGGGTAGATAAGGTGGGAGGTAAGGTGGGAGGGCCATAGACTTGAGGCAGCTCAGGGAAGCGGTTGTGCCATGGGGCTCAGAGTGCTTCTGTTCGGTGAATTCTTTCTCCTTTTACCTCTCTCTCCCTGTAGCACAGAATATGCCATCAATAAGCTACGGCAAGAAGGAAGTGAGGAGGGGATGTATGTGCTGCGGTGGAGCTGCACTGACTTTGACAACATCCTCATGACAGTCACCTGCTTTGAAAAGCCTGAGGTCAGTTACGACACTGGCTTGGGTCAAGCCATATGGCCACAGGATGTGCAGTATGTCCTGGTCCAGGAGCTGCTGTGGCGAGGGACCATTCTTGGGGGTTGGGGGTAGAAAAGTCTGGATCTGAGAAAAACCCTGGCACTTCTGACAGGGGCAACCTGCTCTCCAGAAGGAGACTGCTTCCGAGCAGCCAGACCCCATAACCTTTCCTCTTCTTGTCCCCGTCTGTCTTCCTTCAAGGGACCCATGGCAGGGGTCCACTGTGGCTCTAGAAGGCAGAACATGACCAGAAAGCCAGTTAACACCAACACTCACAAAGTTTAGTGTAATTATTTAGAGTGGTTTATTTTATACTCAGTGCCACGATCAGCACAGACCCAGAGTCGTGTGCGTTTGTGGGGTTCACTGGTGCAGATCAGTGCCGAGAAGGCCACCTCGGCACTAGGGCTAACAGAGTTTTCCCCAGGTGGTAGCTTCAGACATATTAACAGACAAATTTCTGCCCCACGTTTTGCCAAATGGAGATGCCTGTTAGCGACTCAGGCGTAGCTGGAAGCCTGGAACGATGGCTAAGATGGAAGCCAGAACTGTTGTTGACCACATATGCCTTTGTCATTTATGTAATTTTTTTTAAACACAGGAAATGGAATATTTTAAAAGACAATGCGTTTTACAGAAGTCAGCACATTAGCATATTGAAAACCTCAGACACAGAAAGGAAAAGTACCAGAGAACCCTTAGGGACCGGACCCAGAGGGGAAAGAGGAAACTGCAGAAGGCACCCAGTGCTGCCAGTCATTCTGGGCGCTGTCTCTAAGGGCCTCTCCCTGCCCGGGGCTGTTCCTGCACAGCTAGGCCTCACGGCGGATTCAGGCGCAGTGGCTCACAGCTCGTCAGGCTTGTTGTCTTGCAGGATGCCTGTCTTCTGTATTCATTAGTCTTTGGAGGAAATTTAATATTTTTAACCTGGATGGGTGCATGAGACAGCCCAGCCTCCTTCGGAGGCAGAATCGCCCTGTGCCAAGAATGGCAGTGATTCAGTGACATGGTGTACCTGGTGTCACCTTCTCTGGGGAAAACAGGGATCGCAGCTATGATTACTCCTACTGTTTGTTTCAGCTCAGCAGACAGCTGCTAAGCACTTTGCCGAGGTGTTCTCCTTTAAGCCTCATACCAGCCACGTGAGCTACGCGATCCTGTCCCCGGCATGGGGGCTGAGGCATTGAGATCTCAAATATTTTTTCCTAACTTACACCATAAGTGGAACATTCTGGCTTTCATCTTAACTACTAAAATAGTTTCCTGTGTACCAAAAATGCCCATGAAAGAAGTCTTTGCCTGTACTTCCTCTCTGTGGCACTGTGGAACCCTGAACCTGGACCAGCTAGCTGGCTGCCACCTCCTGGGGATTCTCTTCAGGCAGGCGTATAGTCTCGAAGGACTCAGTTTTTGGGTAAATTTGGATATAGTAATTATTATGTCATGCATAATATTTGTTAGCCTTCGTGAAGTGCGTACTAAGTTTTTTATACGCACCGTGCCGTGTGATCGTAGCAGTCCCGAGAGGCTGGCATTTCCCTGAATTTCATTCCGCAGGTCCACAACAGAGTGGTGCTGTCGTAGGAGTCGCTGCTGTTGCGCCGTCTCCCTAGTGTCAACTCCCTCTTATCAGTGCCTTCTCCTGCATGCCCTTTTATTAGTTATATGTTTATTGTTTTGCATACTTGTTTATGATAATCTTATTTTTACATAATTTTAGATTTACAGAAATGTTACAGAGATAGCACTGTGCTTCCGTATACCCTTCACCCAGCTTCCTCCCTTCTTCCCCGTGGTGCGTTCGCCTGACTCCTTCTAAAACATCACTTCTGCTCATTTTCCTGAATGGCAGGTGTTGGGTGGCCAGAAACAGTTCAAGAATTTTCAGATCGAGGTGCAGAAGGGCCGCTACAGCCTGCACGGCTCAGACCGCAGCTTCCCCAGCCTGGGGGAGCTCATGAGCCACCTCAAGAAGCAGATCCTGCGCACGGACAACATCAGCTTTGTGCTGAAGCGCTGCTGCCAGCCCAAGCCCCGAGGTTGGTCCCCTGCCCCTCGATGCTGCCCTTGCCCCTCAGGGATACTCCAAGACCCAGGCCGACTGAAAGAGGCTGGCTACTTGGAAGAGACTGGCCCCTCCCCATAGTGTCTAGATGTTTTCCATTGAGTTATGTTACATGTCAGTCCCCAACTCAAATCCCATTCCTCAGCTGTCAGCATTTTCTAAAGAAAAAATGTACACCTTTTCTCAACATCTCTATTAGGCTACAGAAAGAGAGGCATGTTTAGGATTCGTAAGCAGAAACTTTGTTCTTTATTAAGATAAAATGTCTTGAGGTTCCCCAGTCAGTGGTGCATTTACCTGAGAAATGTTCCTGACACATCTTCTATGGGCCAAGATCTATGTTAAATGCAAAGACTCAGAAATGCCTAATACTCACTCCCTGCTCTCCAAGGGTTTGTGTCGAACACAGCAAATGTTGCAGGGAAATGAGGCCACTGAGGGCTGTAATGGGTATTTTCATTAACACAGGAATGTATCAGACCCTAGGCTTACAAAGAAGTGAAGATAAAAAAGCCCCTGAGTCCCAGGCAATGGAAGGCTGCATGGAGGAAGCAGGTCTTGACCAAGTGTCGGATAATGAGCAGGAGCTGGCCCGTTAGAGAAGGCCATTTCCAGCAGGGCATGTGCAGGGGCGAAGCTGCAAGCAAGAGCAGGGCTTGCAGAAAGGTTCTGGAGGGCTGATGTGTCTGGTGAAATTATAAAGAAGGGGCGAGTGAGACTGGGAGGGGAGACACACAGGATCGTGGCTGGCCTTGAATACCACACCAAGGAGCTGAGACTTTATTCTGTAAGGAGTGGGGAACCATGGAGGATCAGGGAGTAAGGTGGATAGGAGGGGGTGAGGAACTCAGCTGCTCTTTTTAAGCCCCATCAATCTGTCAACAGTGCCCTGCAGGTGGACAGGAAGGAACACTTAGAGGTCACCCAGTTAAGTGACCCATTTTATATATGAGAAAACTGAGACCTGGAGAAGTATTGAAGGTCAAGGTCAAAGAGGCGTTTCATTGCCAGATCCACCCCGACTGCCAGATCCCTCAAATATTGTTTTTTTTTTACTTCAACATTTTTATTACATAAATATTACCTTTCCAAAATATTATTTTTAGTGTACAAAAAGTATGATACAATAACTATTCTCTCCAGATGTGATCACAGAGCTAGTTTTTTTAAAAGTATATTTTATAGATTATTCTATTACAGTTGTCCCAGTTTTTCCCCTTTGCCCCTTCCACCCAGTATCCCCCTTTCTCTAGCAATCCTTTCCCCCTTAGTTCATGTCCGTGGGTTGTGCATATAAGTTCTTTGGCTTCTCCATTTCCTATACTGTTCTTAACATCTCCCTATTTTGTACCTACCAGTTATGCTTCTTAATCCTTGTACCTTTCCCCTCATTCTCCTCCTCCTCCCCCCGATAACCCTCCATATGATCTCCATATCTATGATTTTGTTTCTATTCTAGTTGTTTACCTAGTTTGTTTTTGTTTTTTAGATTCAGTTGTTGATAGTTGTGAGCCTGTTGTAATTTACTGCTCATAGTTTTGATCTTTTTCTTAAATGAGTCCCTTTAACATTTGATATAAGGGCTTGGTGATGATGAACTCCTTTAGCTTTACTTTGTCTGGGAAGCCCTTTATCTGCTCTTCGATTCTAAGTGGTATTTTCTGGATAGAGTAATCTTGGTTATAGGTCCTTGCTTTTCATGACTTGGAATACTTCTTACTAGTCCCTTCTTGCCTGCAAAGTTTCTTTTGAGAAATCAGCTGATAGTCTTATGGGAACTCATATGTAAGTAACTCTCTGCTTTTCTCTTGCTGCTTTTAAGATTCTCTCTTTATCTTTAAGCTTTGGCATTTTAATTATGATGTGCCTTGATGTGGTCCCCTTTGGGTCCAACTTGTTTGGCACTCTCTGTGCTTCCTGGACTTGTATGTCTATTTACTTTGCCAAATTAGGGAAGTTTTCTTTCATTATTTTTCAAATAAGTTTTCAATTTCTTGCTCTTCCTCTCTTCCTTCTGGCATCCCTATGATTTGGATGTTAGCACTTTTTGAAGATGCCCCAGAGTCGTCTTATTCTCTCTCCATTTTTTTGGAATTCTTGTTTCTTCATTCTGTTCTGGTTGACTGTTTATTTTTTCCTTCTGTTCCAGAGTGTTGATTAGAGTCCCACCTTCTTTCCCTTCACTGTTGATTCCTTGTGGATTTTTCTTTATTTTGCTTAGTGTAACCTTGATTTTTTTTCCCTTATGTGTTTGCCGTACTCAGTGAGCTCTTTGAGCATCCCGATCACCAATGTTTTGAACTCTGCATCTGATAGGTTGGCTATCTCCCTGTCACTTAGTTCTTCTTCTGGAGTTTTGATCTGTTCTTTCATTTGGGCCATATGTCTTTGTCTCCTCAATTTAGCAACCTCCATGTGTTTGTTTCTGTGTATTAGCCAGAACTGCTTTTACTCCTTGTTTTGGCAGACCTGTTACATTGTAAGTGGCCTTAGGTATTCACCAGGGCTGGGCCACCCGCTTTACCATTTTGTGGCACTGTATGTGGGGAGAGGTTAGAGAGGGAATAATGTCACTTGCTTGGCACTTGCTCTGTTTCCAGTCACTTCACTCACTTCCTGTATGCAACTTGTGCCCCTTCAGCTATTGCCCTGGTTGTGGTTCTCAGAATGGGTGGGTTTGCACACATTCTAGGACTGTGGGGCCTTTTAAATGGACTGACCTGAGAGACTGGCAGTTTTTTCCACCACCTTAACCCCCACTGGTTTTTATAGCCAGAAGTTATAAGGCTTTATTTTACCTGTGCTGGAACCGTGGACTGCATGGTCTGACCTTTGGCTGGGATTGTGCACTCCCCGGGTGTTTTTTCCAGTTTTTGTCAGCCACATGTGAATGTAGGACTGTTCATCCTACCAGCCACTGCGGCATCACCACCACTGTCTTGCCACCACCACACTACGTCCTCTCCATTCCACCTCCTCAGCTCTGCTCTCTCCTATCCATCTGGATCAATGTTTCTTCTTTAAACCCTCAGCTGTCAGACTTCCATACAGTTTGGTTTTCCGGCACCTCTGGTTGCTTTTTGTTTTGAGGTCAGTTGTGATCCTTCTTATGGCTGCGCAGGGAGGTGAGGTGTGTCAACCCATGCCTCCATCTTGGCTGGAAGTCTGTGGCGTATTGGTGTTTTGATGTTCTCCCTCTGTGTGTCAGATCCTTCTCTTATAGGGACCAGGCCTCAGAGAAAGGGTAGTACAGTTGTCCCTGTGGTCCCAGTAAGAGTGGTCAAAGGTGTTCTGAAGAGTCTGAGACACACCTTGTTTTTTTAAGTAAATGCCTCTGTGAGTCTTTACATGGGCTGGGCAGAGGAACAACACCAGGACAGAAAGTGTTTGGGTTCCTGAAGTTTGAATCACCTTTTGGTCTCTCAGCAAGGTACCGCCACTGAATTTGATGAAAGAGGAAGGACTTTTGTTCTTGTTGATCAGATAGGATTTCCTGCCAGCCTAACGGAATAACTGCAGCCTTTGTTTTTGCATTTGAAGATGTTCTGTAAAGGTAAAAACTCATCAATCACTTGGTTGTGAGACCTCACAGGGAGTTAAAACCTTAGGGCCCAGTGACCCTATTTACTTGCATAATCTCACCTTCCAGGTATTAGAAGAGGTGTTTATTTTCCTAGGAATTAGCGGTCTCTGGGTGAGGTTGAGGACAAGGAGCACAGCAGCCACAGGAAGAGAGGTGGTAGCAGGTGGGAGTCTGGACATGCTTCTTTGCAGCCATCGGCGGGGAGGTCTTTGGTGCAGACGCCACCCCTACCGACCCAGCCCTTGGAGCCAGTAGGGAGTGGCACAGGAATGGCATTGAACCCCTGTGTCATGGCTTTCTGTTGAGGCTCCAGCCAGCCTGCATTGAATATGTTTAGTGTCTGTCTCTTCCTTGACTCTGAATTCGTAAGAAAGTTACCCGGGTCCCACTCACCACTCTGTGACGCAAGAGAAGCACAGCACCCAGCATGGGGCCGTCACTCACTACTGTCTGTCAAGTGAGCAGTTACAGCAGTAACTATCACATTGGTGGTACTTACTAGTCCCAGGCAGCATGAGTGCATATTTGCCTTTCTTTCATCTGTGTCACAGTTCTCCGTAGCTGTTGTAAAGATGTGGAAAGTGAGGCTCAGAGATGATCAGTGACTTGCTGAAGGGCCCTCATCTAGTAGTATCAGTAGTAGTCACAGTTACAGTAGCAGTGGGTAATAGTGGTGATGATAATGGTGATGGCTGCCATCATGCGAGTAATGCTTGCAGTTTGCCAGGCAGTGTTTGAGGGTTTTTCATGTTTTAAGTCATTTAACCCTCAGAATAACTCAGAGTATGTTGTTATCCCAATTGTACTTGTCCAAGATCAGTTAGGTGTTTAGAGGAAGAGTAGGGGTTTGCAGTCATGCCTCTGACTCCAACTCCAGTGATCTTTCCCCTTTGTCACAGTCTTTGCAAAGGTGCAGGTGCAGCCAGCATCAGCGCAAGACTCTGGGGCAAGGGCCAGTTCTCCTGACTCCAGGATGTGGGGGCAGGTGGCTGCTGGGGAGAGAAGGGAAGGACTAGAGTTGGGGAGAATAAAAATAAGCCCTATGTGAGAGGCCTCCCCATGTAGGTCGTCAGAAGCCCCCGTATCTTCCTCTGCCACCTGCAAATTAGAGAAGTGGTGAAATCAGGAAAATTAAAGAGAATGTCATTTTGAGCTCCTCAGTGTTTCTGCCATCTAACCACAAGGTTCTGATGGCCAGGCACAACCTGGGCTGCTCGCTTGAAAACACACCGAGAAACTCCTCATGGAATAAATAAGAAGCAGGCAGCAGCTCAGACTGGGTGCAGCAGTTAAGTCCACCAGTTCTTGTGTGTTGTCCGACCTCACTGCCCACTCCGAGTCTGAGGGTGACCGTGCCAAGGAGACGGGCCCACAGGATTCACCAGCCCCATCACTGCTGATCCTCTCCCGTCCTTATCTCTCGAGTCAGGCTCGGTGCTCGATTTCTGTGCCCTTTAGTTCTGACACTGAGGACTTCAGTGACTGTTGCCAGGGCTTGAGGAACCACTGGTACAACCAGGACAATGCCACCCAGATGTAAAACTGGTCATAATCACAATGGCTACCGGTTAGGGAGCATTCACTGCACATCAGGCGCTGAAGTAAGCCCGGCACACGCCATGTCTCATTTATTCCTCCCAGCAAGGGGCACAACTGAGTGAGAAAACAGCTCCATGGAAGTGCAATGGCTTCCCCTGCTCACGTCGACCTAAGGGTCGTGTTCCCTGATGTTACCATACAAATCAGCAGCTCATTAGTGGCCCCTGGTCTCATCCACCTCTCTAATTTCCTAGGTAGCTCTGCCCCAACCCTTCTGGGGGCCACCATTTCGGTGGCCCTTCTGTGATGTCTTTTCTCCATCCTGGCAGTCCTGAACTGCCTGTTTGAAACAGATTTTAGCTAGGTAACAGGGTGGAATCAGGTAACAGAACAGAGGAGAGTAGACTCAGGAATGATAACAAGGGGGACCTGTACGTGAACCCAGCGTCCAGCAAGCAGATACACCCCCTATGAGGGCCAGGGGTGCTGGGGGAAGAAGGTAAGAGATGGGAGCCATGCCTGATTTCAGGGTGAATCCCAGACGCAGGGCTTACCAGCTGCCTGACCCTGAACAAACAGCTTTCTCGGTTAGAATCTCTGTTTTCTGACCTATGAAGGACGTGAGTGAGAAAACTATATGCTTCATAGGATTGTTACAAGGACCAAGGAGTTAAATGTGGTAAAGCTCTTAGGACTGTGGCTGGTACAGAGAAAGCAGTCAGAAGATGTTAGCTTAAGAAAAAAAACAAAAAACAAAAACAGAGGGAAAGCAAACCCTGCCTTGCAGGGTAGTGAGGGTTTGGGAGACCACGTTTGAGTCACTTGCCTGGTTCTCAGCAGCTCACTGATGAAAATGTAAAAACCTTGAGAGGTTCCCAGAATACTCACTGCTAGTGTGAGTCTGGAGGGTGCCATCCCCCTCACCATGGAGCTTACAGTGACTCTGGTGGGAAGGAGGCTTCGTGGACTATAAATTCCCAGTTAGTCACCTGTGCTGACCCTGACCCAGCAGGTTTCGTGATGTGTTTGGTTTGCTGTTCAGTAGAATCTGGAGGGTGGTCTGCTCATAATCCGTACAGACAGCAAGTATTTAGTAAGTGCTCCTTGGTGTCAGGCAGTGGGGGAGCCCCGAGAAGTTCAGGCACAACCATCTGCCTGGGTCACCTGTCCCGTTCTTCTGCACAAAACCAGTGTTTTTCACCCTCCTTGTTCCTGTTGCTCCTTAGGCCCAACATTCCAGCTCTTTGTCCCTCCTCAGCTCACGTCCTTCAGCTCACACCCCAGTTATTCATTCGCTCCTTGCACAAGGTTCTTTGCGTACTTACTGAGTGCCCATGTACCAGACTCTGGAGGCAGGACAGCAAATCCTTGGGGAAGCCTTGGGGGACCTCCTCCTGGGACAGGTCCTGCTGTGTCAGCCCATGGCACCCGTGCCTGCCCTCAAGTAGCTGCACAGTTGTAGCTTTCCTTTGATTGGTTTGCTACATGTTAGGTTTGGCTCTACTGTGAGCTCCTGTAGGGCAGGAATAAAATACTTAATAAATATTTATTGAATGAATGAACCAAGAATGTACAAATGTGTGTTCAGCAAGCCCCCTGGCTCAGCAGACGTTGGCTGACTGTATTCTTGGGCTTTTACTACTCTGCTCAGACTTCTCTACACTCTTCCACAGAAATCTCCAATCTGCTGGTGGCTACTAAGAAAGCCCAGGAATGGCAGCCTGTCTACCCCATGAGTCAGCTGAGTTTCGATCGGATCCTCAAGAAAGACATTATGCAGGTGAGTCACTCTTGCAGTTCCTGGTTCCAGCTTCCGTCCTGCCTCCCTCCGGCAGGGCAGCCTGGGGACTTGGAGGAGTAAAGTCAGGGTTTGGGCAAATGCTAGTAGAAAAGGAACACAGAGACTTCCCTTTCAGAGTTAAAGCGGTTTAACCGGAACCCTGCCTTGCCGATGCTTTCCAGTGAGGCTTTCTCCTTGAAGGAAGTTGATTAGTCAGGCTTTGTGGGGTTGTCTAGGGCTCAGGGATCTTACTGCCCCATGACATGCTATGCAACAGAGCACTTCTGAAGATTAGTATGGACTTTCTGATGATGCTTCCTGAAGGAGCAAAGATGGGGGAACACAGAACACAGTGAGGGAGCAGGCGATGCAAAATTGAGGCCTGAAGAATAACTGTCCGGAGAAACAGCCCAGAGCAGTCTCCCAGCCTTGGCAGGCCACTACCCCAGAGTCTGCAGCCTTAGGGGGGCTCAGTTGCCCTCTTAGCTGCCCTGGGGTCTTGGCTAGGCATGTGTGGCCCAGGGATCCCCCCTTTCTGTTCTGTACCCCTTCTGCAGCCCCCTTACACAGAACCACACACCAGCGGAGGCTAAGGGGACAGCATCCAGCAGCCTTGGAGAGGAGGACTATGCACAGGGCCATTCGCCACCTGGGAGAGCCTCTGACACCGTGGAGGTGTTGAGGGGTGCATCATGGGCTCACTGCCAGGAAGGAGCCTGTGGAGGGCGGTGGGCATGTAGTTGGTTTGTTAGTTGAGTAACTTAATTCCTGAAATTGTTGGGTAAGGTTTAAGGGAGTTGAAGTCCACAGCTACAACTGCTCCATTTCCATTACTTTAAGTTCTTTACCAAAGGCACATCTTTATTGTCCCTTGGTGGTGTCAGAGCTGTGCCCAGAAGTTAAAATCACCAAAGCGACAGTTGACCAGCCTCTTTTCTGTCTGTAACTTAACATATACTTGGGGCCTGCCTTCTTTCCTTTCCCTGGAGGTGCTGGGCAGGTAACGGCCATCCCCGTTGTCTCGAGCTTTCATTCGGCCAGCTGCAATGGAGCGCTGCCGTGCGCCAGGTGCAACTGCACCTTCCGCAGGCTCCCAGCCTGGGGAGGAGGCAGACCTTGTCTGTCTTAAGCAGTTAATTACCTTATCAAGAGACAGTCCTAGGGAAAGGTAGCAGAAGGTGAGACTCTCAGAGCTGATCATCCCACCTAAACTTAGGAGGACAGAGATGGCTTCTTGGGGAAAGTGGCGTCAAAGCAGAGCCCCAGCGGGTGAAGAGCAAGTACCGGGCAAAAGCAGAGGGGGCAGCGTGGAAGGAGGCTGACGTGGGGCATGCAGGGCCTCTGCAGGTTGCTGCGGCTTCCTTACAGCCTGGCGCTGCGACTTGGCCGCTGGAATAAGTAACCTTTCTGGGGAAGAGTAATTATTCTGAAAGCATATGGCTTTTACGGGATGTTCTGGGAACACAGCTTCCCATAACGTTGATGAATCGCTTCATGACAGATGCAGTTTAATGAATAGTCATAAGCCTGTGCCAGGATATGGGAGACGGGGCAGATGTATCGCTATTCTGCAGTGACAGATGATAAATGGTGGCATTTGTGCAAATTAATATACCCAGTTAACAGTACTGTGCATTCCTGTGGGGGACAGGAATTGGGCTAGGAGTCAGCCACCATCCATTTTCTGCACTTACAGGGGGTCCTAGAATAATCCAGCTTCAATTTACAAGTTTTGTGGGGTTCATGACAGTAGCTTGACAATGCCTAAGTTTTATGAATCACACACTGATTTCCTAATATTAAGACTGTTTACATCAGGATTATTTAAGCTTAAACTGGGAGAGTCCTTATACACACATTGTTATGTCTAAGGGCTTTGTGCAGATGATCTCATTTAGCCCTCATACTACCCATTTGGTGGTATTATGCGCTCTCGCAGGTGTGGAAGCGGGCCTTTCCCCCCAACCGTGCCTCTACCTTCACAGGGCCCGCTCGGTGGGAGTGCGAGGGCGAACACGGGTGTATATCGTGTCACAAATAGTAAAACATGCCCACGTGCACACACGCACTGGATGTACTGATGGAAGATGAATAGTTCGCTTGTGAGGACTCACGAGCCACCTGGGCTGGGGGCAATCAAAACACACTGGCCCAGCAGATTGGCTTGTACCCGCTGTGCGTCAGGGCCTATACCAGGAGCCTTGGTACCTATTTGCTCTTTTGATTCTTACAAAAACCTTTGAGGCAGGTGCCATTATTATCCCCGTTTACAGAAAGTAGGCAGACACTGAGCATGGTAGAAGAATGTCCCTAAGTTAAGTGGCCCCAAGCAGTAGAGCCAGGACTAAGAAGCCCCCGTGTCTGTACCGCAGCCTGTGAGCAGAGCCCCCAGAGTGGTCCTCTCTCAGGCTGCTGTGGAGGCTGAGGGTGGGGCTGACGTCCCTGGCCATTGCAGCACTGTTGGAATTTTGTGGTAGGTCAGGATCGTATTTTGGCCACAGGCCGTTCCTAGAAATGGAAAGGAAGGAATGCTTGGGAATATGAGGACTGTTGCCTGAGGCCCAGAAAGGGCCACAGGTAATGTTTGGCCAGGTAGCTTTCCGTTTCCTCCGGAGGCCTGACCAGGACAAGGCGCTGGAGAGGTAGTGGGCTGTTGGAGCTCTTTAGCCTTTACCCCCCCTGCTTTCTGGCATCGTGTGTTCCCGCCAAGGCCTCAGTCCCAGACTCGGGCATCACAGCGACCCCAGCAAGCGGTCACCCTGACCTCCGGCTTCCTCCTCAGGGCGAGCACCTTGGGAGAGGCACACGGACGCACATCTACTCTGGGACC
Source organism: Mormoops blainvillei (assembly GCA_004026545.1). NCBI lineage: Eukaryota > Metazoa > Chordata > Mammalia > Chiroptera > Mormoopidae > Mormoops > Mormoops blainvillei. The sequence continues at coordinate 119,859 of PVJD01000404.1, read as the reverse complement.
CTGGTAGATTACAAGGATGATGAAGGAACTTCAGAAGAGAAGAAAATAAAAGTGATCCTCAAAGTCTTAGACCCCAGCCACAGGGACATTTCTCTGGCAAGTATCTCCCCACTCCCATTTCTAGAACCGGTGGAACACAGTGGGCTGGGAAGAACCTTTGCCCTTATTTTGACCTTATTTATGGTTTTCAAACTTGCCTTTGATGCAGTTCCTTCTTTCAGATGTAATCTTAAGTACACTGGGAGGTAAAATAGGGAGGGCTGGAGATGAAGGGGACTGACAAGCCCCTCCCACTCTCCTCCCAGTTCCCACCTGCAGGTCCTCATGGCCCCAGAACTAGCTGAATGGTCTCAAAGTACCTGTATAGTCAGGGCTGTCACTTCACCGTCTGGAAAATTGAGGCCCAGAGAAGTAAAAACTTGCCCGGGGTCCCACAGACTATTAGAGAATGATGAAGCCGAGTCTTGACCGAGGCGCGCTGCCTTGGTTTCCCGTGTATTCTGATACAGTGCCGGACATTGTCATTCCCCAGAGTTTAAAGGAAGAGCAAGTAAGGGGTGGGCATGAGTAGCCAGTGGGGGAAATTGTTAGCCAGCCTGTCCCACCAGCCTGGCTCTGTATCCTGTTAGGTTTACCTCCAAGCCAGACCGGCATCAGGGTGAAGGGCGGCAATGCCTTTGGGCAGTCATGGCCAGGGGAGCAGTTTTGCAGGACCTGGGCGATGATAGTCATGAGCTTTCCTGGGACCCATCAGCTTTCCCTGTCAGCAGAGCTCCTCTGGGGTCAGGCCAGTGGAGGCTGACCCTTGACATTCCTTTATCCTGCTCCTCCACAGGCCTTCTTCGAGGCAGCCAGCATGATGAGACAGGTCTCCCACAAACACATCGTGTACCTCTATGGCGTCTGTGTCCGAGACGTGGAGAGTAAGTGTGCTCTCCCTGGAAGTCGGGGGTCGACCCTAGCTGGGGAGCACGGGTGCTATGAAGATGACTGCGGGCCAGTACCCCCTTCTTATTGTCCAGGCTTCTTCCCTTTCTTTTTGCAGTCGAGGAATTTGAGGCACTGAGCAGGTCACTTAAGTTAAAAGAGGACATGGAACTAAATCCTATTTGTTTTTCATTCATACTTGAATGTTTACTTCTTGCGAGCTCTGGGCCCTGAGAGGTTGAGTGAGTACGCTGAGTGTGTTCCCCAGTGAGTGGATGTGTAAGAAGCTCTGGGCAGGCATTGAACCCAGGCCTGTCCAGCTCCAAGTCTCCCTGCCATCTGCCCCTCCCGAGGTGTTTGCATCCTCTCAAGCTGAGTACCAGCCGCTAAAGGGAGTTCTTATAAGGGAATGAAGGGAAAGTACTGTCCCAGACCGACAGAAGGTTCCAGATGTGGCTATTTGTTGTGCTTGTAGATATCATGGTGGAAGAGTTTGTGGAGGGAGGGCCCCTGGATCTCTTCATGCACCGGAAAAGTGATGTCCTCACTACACCATGGAAATTCAAAGTTGCTAAACAACTGGCCAGCGCCCTGAGTTACTTGGTAAGTATGTTCTGATGTGGCCATGGAACCAGAGTGTCCTAGTAGGGGGTAGTAGGAAGGAAGTGCTAGCCGACCATAGCCCTGCAAGCTGGATTGACCCAGGCTCTGTTGTTAAACACAGGGGTGCCTGGTGTTTAATGAAAATGGTCACTTTGGGCCTCTCCATGAGCTCCAAATGTATGACTCTTTGTTTAGAGGGAACTCTTACCATGTCAGAGGCCTGACTTCTCCATTGCGGTGCATGGGAAGAGAAGAAATGGTGCAATACTTATTGAATGAACGAACGAATGAACGAACGAACGAACGAACGAACGAATGAATGAACAAACAAATTGCCAGCATCAGTAGTAGCTCACATTTATTGAGTGCTTACCATGGTTCAGCTGTTCAAGTGTTTTACAGGTTCTAATCCATTTAATTCTCACAAGAGCCCTGTGAGGCATGCTGAACTATTATCCCTGTTTCACTGATGGGGGGCATTATCTAATGTGCTCAAGTCGCACAGTATGTGGAAAAGCTGGGCTGTCTAGGTCCAGCTGCTGCTGGGGAACATGGAGAGATTGATCTGACGGGCCAGGGTTGGAAATGGAGGGAGTGTGGGAAGGATGGGAGTCAGGCAGCCCTGGGGGCAGCTTTGTTGCGCTCACCCTTTCTACTCTGCAGGAGGATAAAGACCTGGTCCACGGAAACGTGTGCACTAAAAACCTCCTCCTGGCCCGTGAGGGCATTGACAGCGAGTGCGGCCCATTCATCAAGCTCAGCGACCCCGGCATTCCCATCACTGTGCTGTCCAGGCAAGGTGTGTCTCTTTATCCCCACCCCAAGGCAGGGTCGGGCCAGTGGGGAGAAGGGGACCGGAGATCTGTGTCCTTTTAGAAAGTACACTCCAGCAAATGGGTGTGCCCTGGGGACTGGCAAAGATGTGGAGTGTAAGGAGGGCTGGTCCTTGCTTCCTTTATGGAGCCGACTGGGCAGTAGGAGAAACAGACAACTCACTCGAGGTATGTCTGGTCCTTGTGATTAAGGAGCTATGTTCAAGGTGGAGGGTAGGCACAAAGGGGGACCACTGGGTCTACGGCGGGCAGAGGGGCGTTGAGAGGAACTGGGTCTCCTGAGTCCTCCCTTGTTTACATTGAAACCACTGGAGTTAGCAGTTTGCGGAGACACCTGAGCAATTGCTGTGGCCTTGCATTTTCTCTCTGGATGAGGTTGTCCCGAGTTGTGGGCTCCAGAGGAAAGTGACCTGGGAGCTGAGGCACAGAGGCCAGGGCTGTATAGGTCTCGCTCTGCCTCTGAGGCCGTACGTGGAATACCAGTGCGCCCCTAGGCAGGCCGCCGGCCGGTAATGGCCAGTAGTCTCCAGCGTTGAGCACAGTGCGTGACTCTTAGTTTTGGTCAGTAATTCAAACACTGGGGTAAGCTTGGAAGGGAACCAGAATACAAACAGAAACCTTACAAATAATACCTCAGTCATTCAATCCTGAGAAGGGGAAGGGGTGCTCATCCTCTGACCGTCACCCAGCACTCCGTCTGCAGGGGCCTGTCCTCTGCAAGGGCCTGAGGCACGGACACAGATGACCCTCAAACAGGTGGAGAAACCTGGGTTGGTGGGCCTGCAGGAAGGCGATGGCAGGTACATGACCCAAGAGCACAACCCACATGTGCCTGTGTCAGAAGGGCATGAGAAGGTGAAGGAAGGACAAGCGGGCCTGACCCTGAATGCCCCACTCAGGAATGGCCCTGCTGCCTAAGGAACCAGGTGGCTGTGCCATGAGGCCACCGTGCTGGCTGAGGGGCATTTCCATGCACATGGCAGAGGTCTGTGGGTATAGGAGATGTGTGACTGCTTTACCTCAACCTTCCCTTCCCTTGTTCTTTTCCAAATGAAACCTACATAAAATCAACATAACATTGCAGAGTGACTGCAGAGTACTTGAGATTAGCCCATTCCTGCCCTGCAGAAGTTGGCCTCTTCCCCCCTGACTTCTCTTTTTTCTTAAGCCTTCAGGGTATGGGCCTCCACCCTGGGAGCTTTGCTGTTTCTGAGGTCAGAGCTTCAGAAGACTAGCAGCACACAACTCTCTTGGGGAGTTTGCGATAGACAGTGTCTGCTGGCGCTGACTCAGACTGATGCATCCAAAATGCCAGGGATGAGGGGCCTAGATTTGTTAGCAAAGCACTACTTGAAATAGTTTCTTTCTCAGCTCACAGTTCTCGCTGCGATGATCGTGATTTACTCCCCAGCTGACTGCAGAAACTGATCGGTACTTGTCCGCTATCTTTTGGCAGAGTGCATAGAACGAATCCCTTGGATCGCTCCCGAGTGTGTTGAAGACTCCAAGAACCTGAGTGTGGCTGCTGACAAATGGAGCTTTGGAACCACACTCTGGGAAATCTGCTACAATGGCGAGATCCCCCTGAAAGACAAGACACTGATTGAGGTGAGCATTTGTTTCCCAAGGTGTGAGCTGAGTGCAGGCTCCTCGGAGGCTCATGGCCATCTTAGGAGTTAACAGGAAGCCTCATATTGTGGGAAGAGATGGACCTGGGTTTGAATCTCCTCCACAGGCTCACTGGTTATGTGGCCAGGCAACTGTCATTTAACCGCCTTGGGCCTCCATTTCAGCATCTGTATAATGGGCATGCCCAAGACCCACTTTGTAGGGTTGTTGTGAAGGTTAACTAAACAATGCATATAGAGAGCCAAGCACACAGTACCTATTCAATTGATCATTATAGTATTATTTATCTGAGATTTTAAGTGCCTGTTAATCAGCAAATTAACAGATATTTGTTGAGTTCCTCTTTGTAGCAGGCATTGTCCTAAGTAAAAACTGGGGGCTCACAATAAGAGAGACACAGGCCTTGCCTTCCCTTGAGGACATGGTAGAAGAACTAGGCCAAAGTAGCAGTAGTAAGGCGTCTGTAATAATATCTGAAACTGTCACTGTAAGAGCCCTGCAAGTTAGTTAGGACAGTGCTAATATCCTCACTAGATGGGTCAGGTAGCCCAGGACACTCACCTGGGTTCCCCAGCTAGGATGTAAAACAGGTAAGGTTTGAACCTCTCATGTTTACTTGTGGAAAGAGTAGAGACTTAACTTCGGAGGGATAAAGCAGTAAAAATAACAAGAGGACCACTGACCCTGGCTCAGTGATTTGATTATTGGAATATGCCTGTGTGTTTAGAAGTGTAGACATAATTTTTAGCAGGAAGGGATTGGTCGAAGTCCGGGGAGAAGGTGGCATTTCAGGTGTGTGTGGGAAGCAGTGAGCAGTTTCGTTTTTGCCTAGAGCATGGAGAATTATGACAGGTGATAAGGTCGGAAAGACATCTGTAATCAGATTGTAAAGAGCCCAGATTTCCAGGAATTTTACTGGGGGGGCAGGTTATGTGGGACATTGAAGGGCTTGAGTGAGGAGTGAGATGGTCAGGGGTTGGCTTGGGAACAGTTCATCTGGACACAGTGGTTGGAATGGACAGGCTGGGGAGAGAATAGTAGGCAACTTCATGCTGTGAGGCTGAAACAGGAATGGCAGAGGGAATCCAGAGTGGCCGCTGCATATGCAGGAGATTATTCAAGAGGGAAAACCTGTAACCTTTTGCCAGGTAAAGATGGTGCAGGACTTGGGAAAGAGGAGTTAAGCTAAAATCAATAGGAAACCATCAGATCTATAAATCAATTTGGGATTTCCAGCTTAGGCTTTTGGGCGAGTAATTTTATTTTGAACTTTCTTGGAAATAAAATAGTATACACTTCGTTGTCAGTCACTATTTATTGAGCACCTGCTGTATACCCAGGGCTGAGCAGGATACAGGGATGGTGTAAGGCAGGGCGTGCACCTTTGATAAAAGAAGTCCCTCTCTCCTCCCAAGTGCTTTTGGTTGGGGTGGACAGCATGGGAGCCAGGGAGGATGAGTGACACTCAGAGGTAAGGGCAGCTCTCAGCTTCTTAATCCCAATCTTCCACCTCCTCCCTGGGGGCCTGCTTCCCCTAACTCACCTCCTCACCGTCAGGGGGACGAGAAGAGGAGCGGGTACTCTTGGAATTCAGCTACAGATAAACTGGAGTGTAGTGATTTCATTTAATTTTTTTAAGTGGCATCAATTATTTGTTTCTGAATTTTAAATTAATAAACAGTTGAAGAAAAATGGGAGAATATACAAAACCTAAAGAAAATAGCAACCACCATATTCCTGTCACTCCTGACTACTATGTAACACTTCGGCACATTATCTTGCAGTCTGTTTATATCTCTTTTTCAGACAAAATTGGGACCATGCTAGATATAGTTACATATGCTGTATCTTTTCATTTAATATTGAGTACTTTCCTATGTGATTAGATAAGCTTTACAATGTTACAAATTTAATGTAAGTTGATTGCTCTGTTGAACTCTAATTCACTTAATTAATTTTATATCTGGCATTTGATTTGTTTTCAAATTTGTAATGTTCTATCTAATTCTGCAGGAAATACCTTGACACATAAATCTTGGCTTATGTCTGATTTATTTCCCAGTCATACAGTAATTAGAATTAATGAGACAAAAGGTTTGAACAATCTGGAGATTTTTATACATATTGTCAGGTTGTGTTCCAGAAAGGTTGCATAGCTTACCTGGAAAGCAGCTTGTTTGGTTTCAGATTATTTTAGTATCAGAGATTTCCCCAAACTAGACTAAGGCGACCGTAACGCACATGTTTTTGACATCTACCTTTAAGCAGAGCTGTTGGCAATTAAATGAGGGATTGGTTACTCCTCCTAACCTGGGGCTGAGAGGTTTGTTGTTGGTTCCGTCAGTTTCTTCCATGTAGTCCTCTTCCTTACAGAAAGAGAGATTCTACGAAAGCCGTTGCAGACCAGTGACACCATCTTGTAAGGAGCTGGCTGACCTTATGACTCGCTGCATGAACTATGACCCCAATCAGAGGCCCTTTTTCCGAGCCATCATGAGAGACATCAATAAGCTGGAAGAGCAGAGTAAGACACTGCCTCGAGCTATTTAACCAGATCAGCCAGTGCCATGGAGAGCTGTTGGGGGGCTGAGATAACTAGGAGCCTGTGAGTGGCAGTCACATCTTTTTAATGTTTTCTTTTTTCTTCCATTAGATCCAGACATTGTTTCCGAAAAAAAGCCAGCAACTGAGGTGGATCCCACACATTTTGAAAAGCGGTTCTTAAAGAGGATCCGTGACTTGGGAGAGGCAAGTTCTATCCTAGTACTCTGCTGACCACCTCAGCTCCACATGGATTTAAAGCAGCTCTCCATTCTTTCTCATTTCGGGTCAAAATTTAGAAGAGAAAGTATCTTAATGCATTTTCTTCGGGCCACTAGTACCACAAGGAATTGTGTCACTCACATAATCCTTATGAGTGACACAATTCCTTGTGATACTAGTGCTGCCTTTTCATTTTGTTGATTGTTTCTTTTGCTGTGCAGAGCTTTTTGTGACAGCATGCACATGTGGCCATATTTCACACAGGACATTCTCTTTGAGGGACAGAATGGAAAGGGAGCAAAATGGGGAGTAGATACAGATATGATAGAAACAGAAAATCTCTGTCCTGGGAGGCTGCTAAGTGAGGGACGGATTTACTGCAAGGAATGCATTATCAGCTTTCCTTCGGACCTCAAATGAGAATTTCCTAACAGTTCACATGATAGAGAAGATACTTGGATTTGCGTCTGTATGCAGATTTTTCTGTAGTTCAGTTAAGTATGCGAGACTGTATACTTAACTGCCTTGAGTCTGTGGCGTGCCAGGCTCCATGCTGGGCATTGTACGAGCACAGTGTCCCTAGTTCCCCACAGTGTCCGGAGGGCTTATTACTACTGTCTATATTGAGCACCTGCAGACCAGCTCAGAAGATCTGGTGACTGGGCCAGCATCACTATCAAAGGGCTTAGCGGGGATCTAATCCCATCTTCTAAAGAGGACTCATGCAGTGTGCTCCTCGCAGCTCCCTCGTGGCACCTGTCCTGGAGGATGGGCCTCTGGCCCTCCAAGAATGCCACAGTAGTCCTACATGTCCAAAAATAACCTTAATTTCCTTTGGGTTACATTTTCATGGAAACCGGATTGCTATGTTGGTTCACCAGTCACGGATACTTTCCTTGTCTCAGCTCGGTAACAGAGGGTATGGCACGAGAGGCAGCTGCTGTGTCGATGGGGTGGAACCAGCAGGAGCAGTTGCTGCTAGGGCAGGGGATGCCCTTCGCCGGGCCCCCGGGGGAACGGCATGGGGAGCAAGCGTCATCTGTTTTGTTTGTTTGGAAAAACCTGACATGTAACATTGGATAAATTTAAGGTACATAGTGTGTATTACTTTGATACATATATGTAGTAATATGGTTGCCCATGTAATCATGTGTATCACATTACATACTTATAGGACAGTATTATTATCTGTGTTCAATATACTGTACATTAAATCTCTGTGGCTATTACCTGTTACAAGTTCGTACCCTTAAAGATCATCAGTCTAAACCCCTCCACTCCCTGTTCCCCGGTAACTACCTTTTTACTATGTTTTGTTTTGTTTTTAAATAGTAAGCGATGTCATATGATATTTGTTTTTCTCTAGTCTGACTTTTCTTGCTTTGCATCATGTGCTCAAGATTCATTCATATTATCCTTTCTCATGGCTGAATACTATTTCGTTGTTATGTGTATTACATCTTTTTTTACCCATTCATCCACTGATGGACATTTGAGTTTTTTCCTATATCTTGTCTGTTGTGAATAGTGCTGTGATAACATGGGGTGCAGATATCTTTTAACTCCTTTTTTCATTTCTTTTGGGTGTACTCCCGGAAGTGGAATTGCCAGATCATATAGATTTTAAAAAAATTTTTTTGAGGAACCTCCGTAGAGTTGGACACATTAACATTCCCACAAACTGTGTGTAATAGTTCCCTTTTGACAGCCTCAGCAGCACCTGTTGTTTCATTGGCCTGATGATAGCCATTCTAGCAGACGTGAAGTGATACCTCATTGTGGATTTTATTTGCAACTCCCAGTGATGTTAAGCATCTTGTCGTGTGCCTGTTAGCCATTTTGATGTCGTCTTTGGAAAATATCTGGTTCTTTTGCCCATTTTTTAAATCAAGTTGTCCAGATTTTTAAAAATTATTATTAATTTGTGTAAGTTCTTTATATATTTTGGGTATTAAACCCTTATCCAATATAAATGGTTTGCAAAAAGTTTCTCCCATTCTGTAGGCTGCCTCTTCATTTTGTTGTTTCTTTTGTGTGCAGAAGCTTTTGAGTTTGATGTCCCATTTGTTGATTTTCTTTTTTTTGAGGTGGGGCTAGTTTGGGCTTTTGACGTAATGTACAGAAATTCATTTCCAATACCGGTATTGATGTGCTTCTTCCCTGTGTTTTCTTCTAGGAGTTTTATGGTATCAGGTCTTATGTTTGAGCCTTCGATCCATTTTGAGTTAATTTTTCTGAGTGCTGTGAAATAGGGGTCCAATTTTATTGTTTGACATGTGTTTCCAGTTTTCCCAGCACCATTTGTCGAAGAGACATCCTTTCCCCATTGGGTGTCCTTGAGTCCCTCTTGCCTGACCCTCTGTGTTCCTGCTGGCCCAGGCTGACTTCTCTAATCACACAGCTGTGTCTTTCCTTCCAGGGCCACTTTGGGAAGGTTGAGCTCTGCCGGTATGACCCCGAAGGGGACAATACAGGGGAGCAGGTGGCTGTCAAATCTCTGAAACCTGAGAGTGGTGGTAACCACATAGCTGATCTGAAGAAGGAAATCGAAATCTTAAGGAACCTGTATCATGAGAACATTGTGAAGTACAAAGGCATCTGCACGGAAGATGGTATGTTGTGCAAAGTAGGGTTGGTTTAAAAACTAAGTGACTGTCTGGGGCCATAAGGACCAGTACTGAGGTGGCAGTGCCCGTGGCTTTATCTGGGCCACCCTGAACATGTGCTAGCTCATGGTCCCCACGAGCTCAAGGGCCTGAGGTCCCATGCACAGTGACATCCCTCAGCAGCTGCAGAGCTCCCAGGGAAGCTGCTCAGCCTCCCACCCAGCCAGGGGCTGATTCCAGCACTGTCTCTCAGGCTGTTCACACACCCACGCTGGGGACTGACCTTCACCCATCCATATATTGGCACCTGGCGCACATAGGCCATGTGAAACTAATAGCCACCTATCTGCAGTTTCCCAGTTCAACACTAGCCAAGATATTTTGTTTTCTAGTTGTCTAAATCAAGGTGGCAAATAATAATTACTAATAAGTGTATCTCTTTGAAAGTCAGCACAGGACTCCTGAATTATACTTTGAAATTGGTAGTAAAATGATGTGGCTTGTATTTTTTAAAAAACATTATCACTCTCCTAGTGGTTTGCAGAGCACTCTGTATTATCTCAGTGAATGCTGATGACTCCGGGGTAGGTACATACATGTGACTGTCCCTCTTCCCTGCTGATGGTCCAGAGGCTGTGGGGCTGAAGAGATTGTGTGACTTGCCTGTGATTCAGAGGTGATGCTGAAATCAGTTCAGGTCCCGTTTCTCCAGATCCTGTGCCTTTCACTCTCCCATAGTTCCTTCCTTTGGTAACCCATCATACTGATGGGTTGTTTGTTTTTTCAATGCAGGAGGAAACGGTATTAAGCTTATCATGGAATTTCTGCCTTCCGGAAGCCTTAAGGAGTATCTTCCAAAGAATAAGAACAAAATTAACCTCAAACAGCAGTTAAAATACGCCGTTCAAATTTGTAAGGTAAAAATAAATAAATAAGCAAACGTGTTAAAGATTTAAAAAGTCAGGCACTCAGCCCTGGGGTAAATGGTTTGTAATTAGACTTTCTAATAATTGTACTGAGTTTATTTTGCTCTACATGATTTGTTTGAACAATTAACCTTTACTAAAAGACTGAACTGATTTGGTAAGTATAGCTGATTTAATGTGTTTTTCTTTGAGTCAGGTTGGTCTTACTATGTTTGCATAAAGTGAAAACCAAAACAAATCAGTGATAATATAAATGAAATGACATTGTAATTTCGTTATAATTTTTTTGCTATGAAGTGATAGATACAAAATATAGTCTGAACTGACCTTCAGCAATATCCTCTGCCTTTACTTCTCTCCCTCAGGGGATGGACTATTTGGGTTCACGACAGTATGTTCACCGGGACTTAGCAGCAAGAAATGTCCTTGTTGAGAGTGAGCACCAAGTGAAAATTGGAGACTTCGGTTTAACCAAAGCAATCGAAACTGACAAGGAGTACTACACAGTCAAGGATGACAGGGACAGCCCTGTGTTTTGGTAACTGCATCAGAGTTCAATTTGATCAGTGTTTCCTAGGGTTTCTGCTGTTTTGACAGGTTAGAAAGGACTTAGAACATTTGGAATTGATTGACCCTTGCCCTCAAGAAACAGCTTTTAGGCTGTTTTACTGAAAGCAACCCACAGAGAAATGCCCAAGCTTTGTATGACACCATCTTCCAAGGAATAGGGAAATCTGATCAGCGTCCTGTCTCCAGCCTCCCAGGAGGGCATTTGTCAGTTCTGACAACGGTTTGCAGTTGGAGTCGGCACGTCCACACAGAGGCAGCCTGGAGGGCAGGCAGGAGAAGGGGGAAGCGGTGAGGTGGCAGAGTAGGCACAGAACAGATGCAGGGAGATCCTGGACGGAGCAGAGCAAAATCCAGGGGAAACCTGGCCGCCACCTCAGGAATCACCAAAGTACCCAGGTTAGAAGGTCACATCCTGATTTCCACCCCCTGTCTGCCTGGAACCCTGTCCAGGAGAGAAGTTAAGTGTCCACTCCATACCCTATCACCCTCATAAAACTAATCCCTCCTGGGAGGTGTGTCCTACAGAGACACACACATAGAGCTGTCCCACCCATGGAGACTAAAACCTTCATTCATTCATTAAATATGTGTCAAGACCCGAACAAGCAGACCAAATTTAATGGGTGAGGCAGACAGTTTCGTGATACCGTAAGTACAGGGGGACTTCAGACTTGGTTTTCTGGAAGTCCTGACTATAAAACCTCAAAAGATCCACAGGCGTTTGTAAAGATGATTAGAAGAAGGCATATGTGACTCAGAATGAGGCAAGAGCAGTGCCTGTGCAGGAGCTGACATCAGCTGTCTCCAGGGATGGGCTAAGGAGAACACTGGACTCTGAGTTGCAGAGCTTGGACACTATCCCAAGAGCTTTAGGATGCTATGGGCGGGGGTGGGG
>PVJD01000404.1:0-108007 GCA_004026545.1 Mormoops blainvillei | reverse complement strand
GGTTTAGGCACTTGGGTATCATTCATCAAAACTACTGACACCAGAAGAGGACTGGGCAGGGAGGTCACTGTTGACTCATTCTGAGCTTGCAGGCAAATACAGTCCGCAGCCTGTCGTCATGTGCATCCCCTTCCTCCACATGGAGAGAACTTACCTGTTTTGGAGCAAACCTGTACTACTGAAAGCAGCGGCCTCTAGTGATTAATACATACTTACATGTCTTAGAGTATTAAATTCTAAGAAAAATCAAAGGTGATTTTTCTGAGTTACTCTGTAAAGTATTTGCTGGGAAGCATGGACTATCCTTCCCAGGAAATGAAGTTTCATGTTTCTCCTTTCTTTTTTTAGGTATGCTCCAGAGTGTTTAATTCAGTGTAAGTTTTATATCGCCTCTGATGTCTGGTCTTTCGGAGTGACTCTGCACGAGCTGCTTACTTACTGTGATTCAGACTCCAGTCCCATGGCAGTAAGTTTTACTTGTCTTCATTTGAACCTAGCACCCAATTAAAATTTGAATGTCTTCTGCTTTGTAAGTTTTGTTCTTAAATAGAGTCCAATTGGTGTGTTATAATGGAAAGGAAAAGTGTGTTGCTTCCCATTTAACTTGGTTTGTTATTTGACACACTTACTCCTGGGTCTCTCAAGTCCTGCTTTCACAAGGAATCTAAAGTTCTCTAAGATAACTCTGACCTTCTTATTTTTTAATCCTTATCCTAGGATATGTTTTTGTTGATTTGAGAGAGAAAGAGAGAGGGAGAGAGAGGGAACATTGATTGGTTGCCTCCCAGACGCGCTCTGACCAGAAATTGAACCCACAACCTTTTGGTTTCCGAGGTGACGCTCTAACCACTGAGCAACCTGGTCAGGGTGAAAACCCTGCCTTTCAAGAGTCTAAACTGCGTGAAACAGCATTGGGTAGGAGCCTTGCCTGAGCCTCTTGTTTCTAAATGAGATCATTCTCCCTGGAAAAGGCTCCAGGACCAGGAGGAAGAGTGGTTGGTTGAGCCTGAGAGGTTGCAGACTGTTTAGCAAGAGCTAAAATGGATTTTGGACTTTCATTAAGGTTCCTAAGGAGAAACACCTTTTTATTATTTTAATTTCCAGTTCATGATAGAAATTTCACCTTAATCTGTTTGGTATTTATATAAATATGTGCAAAGTAAAACATTTTGTTTGTTTGTTTTTTTTACTTACATAGTTGTTCCTGAAAATGATAGGCCCCACTCACGGCCAGATGACGGTAACAAGACTTGTGAATACATTAAAAGAAGGAAAACGTTTGCCTTGTCCACCTAACTGTCCAGATGAGGTATTTATGGGTTGGGCCACTTCATAGTTATAAAACTCAATTTTTATTATTTTCACAGCTTGAGTTACCCAGCAAGGGATGGGGGTAGGAAGAGCAGGAAAGAGAAGAAAACTCCTTTAAAATCATTTTCTGAAGCTGAGGCTGAATTTCAGAAAAAAATATTTGAGAAATCATCTTTGGGCCATATGACAGCCACAAATTATGTCCAAAGCAAGGACTCCCTCCAGAAGTAGGCTCACCACTGAAAGCACCCCAAAGGAGCATATTTTGGTGTAGCCTGGTTATGACAAGTACATATAACTGCATTTCATGTAGAAGTTCATCCCGCTTATTAATAGCATTTATGACATTCATTTTCTGTATTCTAAAGTGAATTGAGCTTTTAACACTAACTCATATTATTCAATACATCTTATTCAGAGTGAAGTATCTAGTGTAGAAATTTAGAGCCTAAAAGTGAGATATAACTTTACTCTTAAATTGGTTTATGGTGTTAATGACCAGGATTTTTTGAAGGTCATTTAACCCATGAGCTTCTCAAATGTTAAAATATTTATGAAGTATAGTTGTGACATTATCTGTGTTCTGTTTACTTTTTTTTATATTGATTATACTATTACAGTTTTCTCATTTTCCCCCCCCTTTATCCCCTCAGCCCTGCACCCCATCCCATCATTCTCACATCCCCACATCAACATTTTCCGGCCACCACTTTCCCAGCCCCACCCCTCCCCACCTCCAACCCTCAATCCTTCCTCAATTTGGCTTTGTCAATGGGTCCTTTATGCATGTTCCTTGATGACCCTTCCCCTCTTTTTCCCGTTATCCCTCTCCCTCCTCCCCTCTGGTTACTGTCAATTTGTTTTTTATTTCAATGTTGCTGGTTATATTTTGCTTGCTTTTTTCTTTTGTTGATTAGGTTCCACTTAGAGGTGAGATCATATGGTATCTGTCGTTCACCATCTGGCTTATTTCACCTAACATAATGCTCTCCAGTTCCATCCATGCTGTTGAGCAAAGGGCAGTAGCTCTTTCCTTTTTTCTGCTGCATAGTATTCCATTGTGTAAATGTACCATAGTTTTTTGATCCACTCATTTACTGTTGAGCACTTAGGTTGCTTCCAATTCTTGGCTATTGTAAATTGTGCTGCTACAAATATTGGGGTGCATAGGTTCTTTGGAATTGGTGTTTTAGGATTCTTAGGGTATAATCCCAGCACTGGAATTGCCAGGTCAAAAGGCAGTTCCATTTTTAGTTTTTTGAGGAAATTTCATCCTGTTTTCCACAGCGGCTGCACCAGTCTGCATTTCCACCAACAGTGCACTAGGGTTCCCTATTCTTCACATCCTCGCCAGCACTTGCTTGCTGATTTGTTTATAATGGCCATTCTGTTGGGTGTGAAGCGGCATCTCATTGTGGTTTTAATTTGCATCTCTGATGGCTAGTGACGCTGAGCATCCTTTCACGTGTATGAAAGGATGCTCTGGGCACTGTGTATGTCCCCCTTGGAGATGTGTCTGTTCAGGTCCTTTGCCCATATCTTAATTGGGTTGTTTGTCGTCCTGGAGTGCAGTTGTGTGAGGTCTTTATATATTTTGGAGACCAGATCCTTGTCCAAGGTATCATTGGCAAATGTATTTTCCAGTGTGGTTGGTTCCCTTTCCATTTTGCTGATGTTTTCTTCAGCCGTGCAGAAGCTTCTTATTTTGATGAAGTCCCGTGTGTTTATTCTTTCCTTTATGTCCCTTACCCTGGGGAACGTATCAGTGAAAATATTGCTGCCTGGAATATCTGAGATTTTCCTGCCTGTGTTCTCCTCTAGGACTTCTTTGGTGACATGACTTACATTTATTTAAGTCTTTTATCCATCTTGAGTTTATTTTTGTGTGTGGTGTAAGTTGGTGGTTGAATTTCATTTTTTTGCATGTAGTTGTCCAGATCTCCCAACACCATTTGTTGGAGAGGCCATTTTTACTCCATTTTATGCTTCTGCCCCCTTTGTCATATATTAATTGACCATAGAGACTTGGGTTTATTTCTGGACTCTCTGTTCTATTCTGTTGATCTATGTGTCTGTTCTTATGGCAGTACCAGACTGTTTTGATTACAGTAGCCTGATAATACAGTTTGATGTCAGGCATTGTGATCCCTCCTACTTTGCTCATTTTTCTCCAAATTGCTGCAGCTATTTGGGGTTGTTTATGGTTCCACATAAATTTTTGAAATGTTTGTTCTATATCTGTGAAATATGTCATTGGTGTTTTAATAGAGATTGCATTGAATCTATAAATTGCTTTGGGTAGTATGGACATTCAGATGATGTTAATTCTTCCAATCCATGAAGACAGTGTATGCTTTCATTTATTTGTGTCTTCCTTAATTTGTTCAGTGTACTATAGTTTTCTGAGTATAGATCTTTTAAATCATTGGTTAGGTTTATTCCTAGGTACTTTATTTTTCTTGTTGCTATAGCAAATGGGATTTTTTTCCTGATTTCTATTTCTGATATTTCATTGTTGGTGTACAAAAATGCCTTCGATTTCTGAACATTGACTCTGTATCTCGCTGCTTTGGCAAATTTCCTTATAAGGTCGAGTAGTTTTTTGGTAGAGTTTGTAGAGTTTTCTTTGTACACTATCATATCATCTGCAAACAATGACAGCTTTACTTCCTTTCCAATTTGGATGCCTTTTATTTCATTTTCTTGTCTGATGGCTGTGACTAGGACTTCTAATACTATGTTGAATAGAAGTGGTGAAAGCAGACATCCTTGTCTTGTGCCCGATCTTAGTGGGAAAGCTTTTAGTTTTGATCTGTTCAGTATGATGTTGGATGTAGGTTACATGTACATAGCCTTTATTATGTTGAGGTATGCCCCCTTTATTCCCACTTTGCTGAGTGTTTTTATAATAAATGGGTGCCGTACCTTATCAAATGCTTTTTCTGCATCTATTGATATGATCATGTGATTTTTGTCTTTCCTTTTGTTTATGTGATGTGTTACGTTTATTGATTTGCGAATATTGTACCATCCTTGAGTCCCTGGGATGAATCCCACTTGATTATGGTGTAAGATCTTTTTAATGTATTGACGGATGGCAGTTTGCCAACATTTTGTTGAGGATTTTAGCATCTACGTTCATCAGCAGTGTTGGCCTGCAGTTTTCTTTCTTTGTGGTGTCGTTATCTGGTTTGGGGATTAGGATTATACTGGCCTCATAAAAAGAATTTGGGAGTCTTCCTTCTTCTTGGATTTTTTTTTTGGAATAGTCTGAGAAGGACCAGGATTAGCTCTCCCTTAAATCTTTTATAAAATTCTCCTGTGAGACCATGTGGTCCAGGCTTTTGTATGCTTGGAGTTTTTTGATTACTGCTTCCATTTCACCAACTGTTATCAGCCTGTTCAGACTTTCTGCTGCTTCTTCATTCAGTGTTGGCAGATTATATTTTTCTAGAAATTTATCCATTTCATCCAGGTTTCCAAATTTCTTGGCATATAGTTGTTCATAGTAATTTCTTACAATCCTTTGTGGTATCAGTAGTCATTTCTCCTCTTTCATTTCTGATTTTATTTGCATCCTCTCCCTTTTTTTCTTGATGAGTTTGCTTAAAGGCTTGTCAATTTTGTTTATCTTTTCAAAGAATCAGCTCCTGGATTTATTGATATTTTGAATTGTTCTTTTAGTCTCTATGTCATTCAGTTCTGCTCTGCTCTTGATTTCCTTCCTTCTCGCTCTGGGCTTTGTTCGTTGTTGTTTCTCCAGTTCTTGTAGCCGTAGGATTAGGTTGTTTATTTGAAATGTTTCTGTCTTTTTCAGGTAGGCCTGTATTGCTCTGAACTTTCCTCTCAGGGCTGCCTTTGCTGTGTCCCATAGGTTTTGAACTGTTGTGTGTACTTTTTAATTTCTTCCTTGATCTCATTATTGAGTCATTCATTGTTTAATAGCATGCTATTCAGTCTCCATGAGTTTGAATGTATGAATGTTTTTGAGTTTTTTCCTTGAGGTTGGTTTCTAGTTTTAAGCCCTTGTGGTCTGAGAAAATGCTTGATATGATTTCAGTTTTTTTAAACTTGAGGTTTGTTTTGTGTCCTGTCATGTGATCTGTCTTTGAAAATATTCCATGTACATTTGTGCATTTGAAAAGAATGTGTAGTTTGCTTCTTTGGGATGAAAGGTTCTATGTATATCAGTTAGGTCCATTTGATCTAATGGGTTGTTCAGTTCCACAATATCCTTGTTGGTATTTTGTTTGGATGATCTATCCATTGTTGACAGTGGGGTGTTAAAATCCCCTACTATAAGTGTGTTGCTCTATATCTTTCTTGAAGTCCTCCAGGATTTTCCTTATATATTTGGGTTCTCCTGTGTTGGGTGCATATAGGTTTACAATGTTTATGTCTTCTTGATGGATTCTTCCTTTGAGTATTATGAAGTGTCCTTCTTTGTCTCTTTTGATGGCCTTTGTTTTGAAGTCTCTTTTGTCTGATATAAGTATTGCTGCCCCGGCTTCTTTTTCCTGTCCATTTGCTTGGAATATTTTTTTCCAACCCTTTACTTTCAGTCTGTGTAGGTCTTTTGTAGGCAGCATAGGTATGGGTCCTGTTTTCTTATCCATTTAGCTCCTCTGTCTTGTAATGGGAGCATTTAACCCATTTACATTTAAGGTTATTATTGATAGGTACTTACTCATTTTTGTCTCCTTGTACCTGTGTTCCTCTCTCACTCTTTTTCTTCATCTTCTTAAAGCAGTCCCTGTAGCATATCTTGCAATGCTGGTTTGGCAGAGGTGTATTTTTAGCCTCCTTTTGTCTGGGAAACTCCTTCTTTCACTTTTCATTTTAATTGGGAGCCTTGTTGGGTAGAGTAGGCTTGGTTGCAGGTCTTTGCTTTTCATTACTCGGAATGTTTCTTGCCATTTCTTCTGGCTTGTAGCATTTCTGTGGAGAAGGCAGCTGCTAGCCTTATCTGGGCTCCCTTGTATGTTACTTCGTGTTTCTCCCTTGCTGCCTTTAAGATTTTCTGTATGTGATATCTGCCATTTTACTTATGATGTGTCTTGGAGTGGGTCTCTTTGGATTCCTCTTGATTGGGACCCTCTGTGCTTCCTGGACTTGTGTGACTTTTTCTCTCCTCTAATTAGGGAGGTTTTCCGTCATTACTTTTTCAAACAGGTTTTCTATCCCTTGTTCCTCTTCTTCTCCTTCTGGTATTCCTATTATGCAGATATTACTGTTTCATGTTGTCCTGGATTTCCCTTAACCCCTCTTTGCCTTTTTGAGCCTTTTTTCATTTTCTTGCTCTTTCTGGGAGTTTTTTTCCCACTTTGTCCTACAGCTCACTGATTTGATCCTCTGCTTCATCTAGCCTGCTTTTGATTCTTTCTGCTATGCTATTCAATTCAGAAATTGTATTCTTCATTTCCTCTTGGTTCTTGTTGATAGTTTCTATGTCCTTCTTCATGCTGATATGGTTTGCAGTAAGTTCTTTATAATTTCCCTGTCGTTTTTGGTAATTCTCACTGAGCTCGCTGAGCTCATTGAGCATCCTGTATAACCACTGTTTTGAACTCAATATCTGATAGTTTACTTGCCTCTATTTCATTTTGTAGTCTGAGGATTTCTCCTTTCCTTTCAATTGGGGGTTGTTTCTTTGTCTTCCCATTATTTGGCTTCCAGAGCAAAACCACCAAGCCCAGGAAACAAACCCACGACCACAAAAATAACTGCCCCCTGCAGTCCCACTATCAACAGCAAATGAACCAGTGTTAATAAGGGTGTAAAGAGATTAAGGCTATTTTAAGAAAGGAGAGAAATAAACTATAGTATAAAATCTAGTGACTTAATATGCATCAATCTGATGGATGAGAAATGAATTTTTTAAAAGCTATGTAGTAAAGAAAATACTGCAGTTCCTGGAGAAGACCATAGTAGATTTCATCTTGGTAGCCTCTAGTATTTACCACTGTTTTCTCTTTCTGGATTCACCTCTGCTTATGTCAGATGTAGACCCCGTCTGACCTTAGGCAGTCTTTGAGACATCCTGGGATCTACTGTGGCTCCCTCCTTCTGCTGTTAATCTAGTCACTCTGCTCTCAGCAGCCAGGCTTAAGCACCATAGGGTGGGGCAGAATCCCTCCTGGGGTCGGGGCTAATGTTTCCCCTCAGGCTGCTGCTGCTCGGAGGGGAGTGGTCTGTGTGAGCTCAGTGGCTGCTGCCTTGTGGAGGATGATTCAACACCAGGATCCCAGCAGCTACTCTCTCTGTTCTCACCCCCAAAGTGTCTGTCCCCAGTCTCTCCTGAGGCGTCCCTAGCCCACTCTGCCCCCACCTTTGCTGGTGCCCAGGGTAAGTGGCTGCAGATGAAAATTTATGCATTGGCCCTTTAAATGGCTCTTTCAGTCTCCATCACCCGTCTCTGGCAGAGGGCAATCCTGCCGTTTTTTGCAGCTGGCTGTTACCTGTGTACTTTTTGGGCTCTGCTGCTGTAGGATGTGGATTCCTGCTTACGGTTTACACCCCACTCTTCTCAGGGGGATCCAATGGTCGCTTAAACATCCCTCTGGCGCTGCGATCTGCGGGTGCCCAGCCAGCCTTCCCGCGTCTCTGCCACACTCCTTACCAGTCAGGTTGTGCTGAACTGACTCTTCTGTCTGTCTGAGGTTACAAGGCTTCTCTCTCTCGCTACTGTTCAGTTGCTGGTTCCAGGTGATTTCTCCACAATTTAGTTGTAAATCCAGATTGTTCCTGGGAAGAGGTCAGTGTGACTTCCATTCACTCCTCTGCCATCTTGATCCTGGCCTGATTCTGTATTTTAAATTATTCTAATACTCTTGTTATCTAGCCTTACTTAAGGAAAGTTATTTACAGTTCCAAAATTTTCTTATTCTTGATATGTCTGTAATTTTTTATAAAACTCCTAAATCTAATAACACTTTACCGTTATTGGTTTTTCTTTTTACAGGTTTATCAACTTATGAGAAAATGCTGGGAATTCCAACCGTCTAATCGGACAACCTTTCAGAACCTTATTGAAGGATTTGAAGCACTTTTAAAATAAGGAGCATGAAAAACATTTAAAACCCCCTGTTATCAAGTCCTCCCCTCTCCCCAACAAATACCCAAGCCATTTGAAAAATTTTTAATGGAAAAACTGTTTTCTGTCTAAAAAGATACTTGGGTATGTATCCATGTATAAGGCACACTGCGGTGCTTAATATGTGTAAGTACTTCCTCTTTATTTGTCGCTGTGTTATTGGTGCCAAATTTAACGACAACCAAAATATTAGAAAGCACTTCTCCTTTCAGAAAGGTATGCTACTATCCCATCTGGCTAGTTCACCATCAGAGTTGCATACCAGAATGGGATTTTTCAAAACCTCAAGATGATTGCTTTCTCCCACCTGCCAGTTGATTTTAAATGTTTTTCTGGCACATACATCAAAGATTAATGGACTTAGTCGATACTCTGACGTGCCCTAGAATTTCATCGTCTATACAGTGATAGACCAAGCGTTGTTGAAATACTAGATACCAGTTAGTATACTATTTTTTCTATACAAAGATGAGTGTATTCCTGTCACCAGTAGGATTTAAACTTTGAGTTGTTCCTTCAGTGGCTTAGCTCCTATCCCCTTGGATGATCCATGGTACCCGCTTTTTTTTTTTTTTTTTTTTTTTTTGAGAAAACTGGTTGTACCCAGGGGGACAGCTGTGGAATAGATCTTTGCTGCATGATGTTCATTCTTGACAACTAGGCCTGTGCCAGTGCTTTCCTAAACAGTGTACCTTTAATCAGATTTGATCCCAAGAACCTGGATGCTATTATACGTGCTTTTAAGAAATGTCAATATGTATATCCTTTTATAACTCTACCACTTTGGGGCAAGCTAAGCCAGCAATGGTTTTGGACACAGTATGCAACCGGTCAGAATACAAACCATATACATTGCACTGTTCATAAAGAGTTTCAATACTCACTATCCATTTACAAGAGTCGATCACTATTTCGACCATCACCCTATGGCAGCGATTTTCAACCTCTCTCATCTCATGGCGCACATAAACTAATTACTAAAATTCCATGGCACACCAAAAAAAGACGTTTTTTGCTATCTGACTTAAAAAAATTACGTATAATTTTGATTCACTCACACCAGACAGCTATTGTTGTGTTGGCTGTTGTCATTTTTGTATTTGACAGTCTAAGGGAAAAGAGGTCAGTGCCCCTGACTAAAGTCAGGTATGGCCTGCTTTAAAATTTCCTGCAGCACACTGGTGGAAAATTGCTGCCCTATGGCGTAAAACTTGACAGGTCCTGCTGGAAGTACTATGGAGTTCTGGATCCACTAGAGTTTTCAGTTTGCTTGAAATGCTGGGTAATCAAAAATGTCTACTCTGTGATTCAATGTGAACCGTAAGATCTTTATGACCAAGAGTCTGAGAAACTGTTAATGCTATCTAGCATTTGTTTGACATTATTTTTCACCTTTTGAGCCTGAAAAGAAGTTCTGGATTGATTCAGTGGCAACAATAAACTTGCCATTTAAATTTGTTCAAAAACCCAACATCACCAATGTGTCTATGTCAAACCTGTGGCCACTCTATATGCACTTTGTTTACTCTTTATATAAAATAAATATACTAGAGACTTCATTCACATGCATATGCCTTTTAATATTAAGACTCCATTTTCAAAGCATTTCAAACAATTTGTTTACTTAGAAAAATAACAATATAGACTTTGGGAGGGTTGGTAATGGTCCTCGTTACTAACAACACTTGATTTGTACTTATCTGTTACGTCCAATGAAAATGGGGCGCAGGGCAGTACAGATGGCAGATCCGCGTGTGCTGTAATCCAAAATGTCTTTCCTTTCAACCTCTTCCTACTTTCAATTTGCAGCTCTGAGGTAAAATTCATCTTCTGTTTGTACAGTCTCAGAGGTGTGTGACTAAGCACTGAAGAAGCTTAATACAACAGGAAAATAGGAAGAAGGTGCAGACAGAGCATGGAGAGTCTGTTACCATCTGCTGACTCATAACTGGGCGATGCCTGGCCTGGTCAGTTATTCATAGGTAGTGTACTTCTTAGAGATCATTTTAGTTTTCTGGCTGTCATCTCCCAAAAGAAGTTAATATATGCAATAAATTAGACCAAGTAATATTCTTTACAAATCATACAACATATGCACCAATTTTTAACTTCATAATTATTAAAACAAGATACCTTTTATCATGGTCAAAAATAGTGAGTCCCCCAAATTACAAGATATTTAACAATCTGAGTTCAAAAATACTAAGATCATTGAGACCCCTAAACTCCTTATCAATTACAGTCTCATAACAAGGAACAAACTTACATATATTTCTAGATGGCAAAAGGTTTCTCATGCATTTAATACCAAAGTCTTCAGGAAATGGTGATGTCAAAAGTTATAAACAATTTTTCAGCCTAATATACTACAGAAGAGTAAGAGACAAAGCAGAGAGTGAGGTAAAAGCTTATTAGCTTAAAATGGTTATAAATACTGTTACTACATAAGACTCCTTCAGAAAGGGCAGCACTGGCTGCCTCACTATAATGTTGTGGAAATAATGCATTTAATGATCAAAATATGTCCCGTTCTAGTAATTGGATCATCACAATTTTATGCCATGGAATGAGACAGAAACATATGTTCCTTGCCACTTACAAGTCAGCTGCAAAAGTTAAAGTTCTTTCTTTAGGTGAAATAAAAGGATTAGGGAATTAGTACTATTAGATTAGGGGTCAGCAAACTTTCTCTACAAAGGGCCAGACAGTAAACACTTGAGATTTCGCAGGCCTTCTAGTCTCCGTCACAACTACTCAGCTCTGCCACTGTAGCACAGAAGTAACCTTAGATAATATGTAAGTGAACAAGCATGGCTGTGTTCCAGTAAAATTGTGTGTATGGACACAAATCTGAATTTCATAATAAAGTCACAAATTTTCATTTTTAAGCCAACCATTAAAAATGTAAACATAATTCTTAGCTTGTAATCTGTATAAAAACAGGTGGAGGACTGAATTTAACCCCAGGGTATGGTTTGCCAACTCCTGAAATTAGATCACCAAAGCTACTTTTCTTAAAATACTTTGTTTTTCTTCACAAAAGGCATAAACGGTTAATAATAGATTAAAAGTAAAGACCCTCCGGTAGTGTACACCTGGATGTTACTATAGCTCTGTGTGTGGGTTTTGTATTATATGGCTGGTGTGTGTGTGTGTGGGGGGGGGCGGGTAATAATTTAGTCTGCATGTAGAGCATTTTTTTAAACATTACCATTGCTGCATTTTGTACTTGTATTCTTATAGTTCTAAGGAGAGGTTCTAAAAATCTATAAATGAGATTACTTCTAGGGAACGTAAATAGAAATGCATATTGGCTTGTAAGAAATTCATTCTTCTAAGGCCCAGGAAACAAGACTGTTTCCTATTTATTGCTTCAAAGTTTTACATGTGGTGTCAAAGTTATTCCCAGTCCTAAAACGAGGAATATTGTTAATTTCTGCAATGCACTATAAGTTAATACCGCATTGATTAAGATGCATTTAATTCTAGTGGAAAATGTCCTCAATTGACGTCTCTTCTTATTGCTACTTACTTTTTATTTGGCAATTTTGCCTGCTGCACAACACAGCTCCTTCTGGGAAATTACAAACCCGTATTTAAAGGAGATGGAGAGTATGACTGTAGTTAAGGCAGCGATGAACAGCAGAGATACTGCAAAGAACCTTATGAGGTTACTTAAGGAGAGAACTTAACTCAGTACACGCGCTTCTTTTTTAAGTAGGTCTCCATGTAATATGCTCCTGTGCCCTGAGAATGTTGCTCAACAAACTCCACTGAACCGCCTTCGGGGGCAGAGATGAGATAAGATGAGCCTCTCTTTTCGTTTCTTAAAGATGACACCTATGAGAAAAAGAAATCGTAATTAACGCTAAAATCTAATTTACAATTTGTTTGTTAAAGATGTGTATAAGAAAAGCCACTGTACATCTGATTTGGTGTAAAAACAATAGCAGGATAAATAGCAAAGCTATCAAACAACTGCACAAATTTTTTTGTTAAAACAAATAGATTTTATAATTTCTGTATCAAAATCACTTGTGGAACTTTTGCAAATTATAAACCAGTCTCTGAGTGCCCTCTCTCCACCACCACCATTTTGGGGAAAGAAAGAAAAAAGATACTGCAGTTGCTTCTGCTGTTTGTGTCTATTTAAATCCCTCTGAATCAGAACACCTACCTGATACCAGTATTCTTCTGAGGAAGGAGAGTGGTTAAGAAATAGAGCTGCTTATGAAATTAAATGTTAACATCTAGTAATAAAAGCAGCAGGAGAACAAACTAGTAGGTGTAAGAACTGGCCAAAGATTTCAATGAAAACAACAATGAATTCTAGAGAGCAGCGTGGATTCAAACTTTAGAAATTTATCCAGGCAGTGTCACAGAGATTCTGTTCTGAAGTGTTTATGATAAGAGAGGCCAAAATGTTCTTGACAAGTCATCACAGTAATCAGTACAATAAATCAGACTGTGTAGCACAACCCTGTGAGCTCCTAATCCCTCTTATTTTTAGCTTTTATAAAGACCGTCATACCATATGTGACAGTCTTCCTGAAACAGAATTATATAACTTAATATACAAGAATCTAGAAATGACTCATAACGAAAACTTCTAGCAACGCAGAGGAGCATTACAATGAAAACTACAATTGTTACAATTTAAAAAATAGGGCACAGATGAGTCTGCCACACGTCCTCATAGAGAAAGCGCTCTTTCATGTTGAGAGGGAGATGGAGGGGTTGACCAGCATAGGGACAAAAGAGGCTCCTGACTGCCCTCCTTCCATGGACTCACCAAATGTACAGCTACACATGGAACAAGTCCCACTGAGAGAGACCCAGAAACTTACTGAACTAATACTTCACACTGGACAGACAAAATGCCCACATAGAAATGGGTAGGAAAGGCTGAGACAGACTTGCCATAAATCCCACCCTAGCACAGCACACAACTGGGAGTGAACCCCCAACTTCTAGTTCTTAGGAGTGAAGGGTTTGTACTTCACATCCAGTGCCTCAACTTTTAAGGTTCCCTCTACTGGAGGGATGAGTTCCCAAAACACCTAGCTCTGAAACCCAGCAGGTGCTCACGGCATCCACAAGATACTGCAAACAAGCAATTCTTAATGGTTTATAGGAGCAATCACTGTGCCATTCTTCTCAAGGCTCAATGCAGGGGGACCAGGCAAACTCATCTCCCAAGTCTCCCTGAGGGAGGTTTATTTCTATATCTTAAAATCTGAGGGCCAGGTTTCTAACCTAGCAGGCTCAAGAGGCTAGCTGTGGTTTTCCCTGGAGACCACATCTTCCACCTTCTTCCAATCCACTCCAGGTCATGAGCATCTATCTCCGTGGGAGAGGGGCTTGCACATACATCTGTGCCTGAGCTTTTATGGCTGCCACCCAAGGGATGTCCCCAGATCACCCAGCCTTGACAGCCAGTGGGCTTTCATTCATGAGTCTCAGAAGGCCATAACAATTTCCAATGGGCACAGGAGCAACCTCCCCCCTCCCCCAGCCCCAGTGTTACACACTTGGGCCCAGCACAGAGAGCAGGCAAAAATGCGTATCGACATTTCTCCCTGGAAATGACTTCACTACATAATTTCCCAGCTGCTGCCTGAGGAGCAAGAGAAGACAAAAAGGAAATGTAAAAGAATCAGGAAACAATTAACAAGATGGCAGTAAGTACATCTGGATCAATAATTACTATATGTAAATGAATTAAATTCTCCAATCCATCAAAAGATGCAGAATGGATTTAAAAAAACGAGGCCCATCTATATGGTTCTACATAGAAAAGACTCACTTCAGATGTTGGGACACACAGATTGAAAGTGAAGGGGTGGAAAAATCTTCCCTGCCAATGGAAAACAAAGGAAAGTTGAAGTAACTATACATATGTCAGACAAAACAGACTTTAGACAAAAACTTAAGAGATACAGGAAGTTGTTATATAATGACAAAAGGGTCAGTCTAATAAGCAGTTATAATGTCTGTAAACATGTATCCAACATGGGGGTGCCTATATATATAAGGCAAATATTAACAGACCTAAAGGGGGAAATAATAAATGATACTAGCAGGGACCTTTAACAGCTGTATTTCATTTCTGGGTAGATCCAGACGAAAAATAAAAAGGAAATTGGCCTTAAACTACACATCAAAACAATGGTTCTGACAGAACAGTTCACCCCAAAGCAACTTAATACACATTATTCTCAAGTGCATATAGAACATTCTCCAAGATGGAGCATGTTACACCACTAAACAGGTCTCTTTAAGAAGACTAAAATCAAGCATCTTTTCTGACCACAGCGGTATGACACTAAAACAACATTATGAGAAGAAAACTGAAAATTCACAAATACGAGAAAAACAACATGCTCCTGAACTACTGATGGGTCGAAAAAGGAAATCAAAATTTAAAAAAATACTTTGTGACAATTGAAAATGGAAATACAACATACCAAAACTTATGGGACATAAAAGCATTTCAAATAGAAAAGTTTACAGTGATAAATGCTTACATTATGAAACAAGAAATACCTCACATAAACAACCTAACTTTACACTTCAGGGAACAATAAAAATAAATGAAGTCCAAAGTTAGTAGAAGGAAGAAAATAAAGATCAGAGCAGAAATAAAATAGAGACTAAAAAGACAATGGAAAAGATTAATGAAACTAAGCTGGTTCTTTGAAAAGAAAGACAAACTTTTAGCTAAACTCACCAAGAAAAAAAGATGTTACAAATGATACAAGAGAAATACAAAGAATCGTAACAGACTACTATGAACAATTATATGCCAATAAAATTGACAACCTAGAAGAAACAGATAAATTCCTAGAAACGCACAACCTACCAAGACTGAATCATGAAGAGACAGAAAATATGAACAGACTGATTACTAGTAAGGAGACTGAATCAGTCATCAGAAACCTCCCAACAAACGAAAGTCCAAGAGCAGCTGACTTCACTGGTAAATTCTACCAAACATTTAAAGAACTGGTACCAATCCTTCTAAAACTTCCAAAAAATAGACAAGGAGACAACACTTGATTTTATGAGGTCAGCACTGTACCAAAACCAGACAAGGACATTACAAGGAAAGGAAATTACAGGCAAATATCCTCGATGAACCAAGATGTAAAAGTCCTCAAAAAAAAAATAATTAGCAAACTGAATTCAACAATACATTACAAGGATCATACACCATAATCACGTGGGATTTATTCCAGGGTTACAAGGATGTTCAACATTCACAAATCAATCAACATGATGCACCCCGTCAATGAAATGAAGAATGAAAATCATGATCAATTCAGTAGGTGCAGAAAGAGCATTTGAAAGAAATTCAGCATCCTTTCATGATTAAAAACTCTCAACAAAGTGGCTATAAAGGGAATGTACCTCAACATGATGTAGGCCATATGTGACAAGCTCACAGATAACATCTTAATAGTGAAAAGCTGAAAGCTTTTCTTCTAACATTAGGAACAAGACAAAGATGTCCGCTTTTGCCACTTTTATTCCACATAGTTTTGGAAGCCCTAGCCAGAGTAATTAAGCAAGAAAAAGAAATAAAAAGCATCCAAACTGTCACTGTCACTGTTGTAGATGGCATATTACATAAATAAAACCCTAAAGACTCCACCAAAAAAACTGTTAGAATAAATGATTTCAGTAAAGTTACAAGATACTAAATGAATATGTGAAAATTAGTTCCTTTTCTGTACAGTAATAATGGCTACCAGAAAGAGATATTAAGAAAATCCCATTTACAATACCATCAACAATAAAAAAAATACAGGAAAAAATTTGACTAAGGAGGTAAAGATCTATACACCTTGAAAAGTATAAATATATAAACTGAAGAAGATAAAATAAATGAAAAGACAGTCTGTGTTCACAGATTGGAAGAACATTATTAAAATGTCCATGCTATTCAAAGTATTCCACGGATTCAGTACAATCCCTATCAAAATTCCAAAGGCATTTTTCACAGAATTAGAACAAATAATCCTAAAATTTGTATCGAACCACAAAAGACTTCAGGTAGTCAAAGCAATCTTGAGAAACAACAAATTTGGAGATATCCCACATCTTGATTTCAAACTATATTACAAAGCTACAGTAATCAAAACAGTATTTTTTTTAAATAGACATATAGATCAACGGAACAGAACAGAAAGGTCAGAAATAAATCTCCACATAAATGGTCAATTAATTTATGATAAAGGAGCCAAGACTGTACAACGGATAAGGACAGTCTCTTCAATAAAAGAAAGAAAAAACTACTGGGAAAACCAAACAGCTTCATGCAAAAGAATGAAAATGATCCCCCACCTCACAGCATACATCAACATTAACTCAAAATGGATTAAATACATGAACCTAAGGCCTGAAACTATAAAACTCCTACAGAAAAACACAGACAGTAAACTCCTTGAAATCAGTCTTTGCAATGTTTTTTTTAATTTAACACCAAAATAAAGGCAAAAAAAGCAAAAATTAAAAAGTAGGACTAAGTCAAACTAAAAAGCTTGTGCACAGCAAAAGAAATCAATGGAATGAAAGGGAAACCTACCAAATGGGAGAAAATATTTGCAAATCATATTTGATAAGGGGTTAATGTCCAAAATATACATATACAATTGAATAGCATAAAAACAATCTGATTATATAAAATGGGTAGAGGATCCGAAGAGACATTTTTCTAAAAAAGACATACATATGACCAACAGGTATTTGAGATGATACTCAACATCACTAACCATGAGGGAAATGCAAATCAAAACTCCAATGAAATACGACCTCACATCTGTTAGAATGACACATTTTTTTTTAAATAAAAGGAAATAAGTATTGGCAAGGATGTATAGAAAAGGAAAACTTTGTGCAGTGTTAGTGAGAATGTCAGTTGGTATAGCCACTGTGGAAAACAATATGGAGTTCCTCAAAGAGTGAAAAATAGTTATCATATATCCAGCAATTCCACTTCTAGGTATTTATCCAAAGGAAACAAAAAGATACATGCACTCCCATGTTTACTGCAGCATTATGTGCAATAGCAAAGACACTGAAGTAACTTACGTGGCCCTCAATGGATGAATGGATGAAAAAAACATGATCGATAGATATATATAATGGAATATTATTCTGCCATAAGGAAATCTTGCTATTTGTCACAACCTGGATGGACTTGAGAGAATTATGCTAAGTAAAATCACTCAGACAAATAGTACGTGCCCTGGCCGGGTGGCTTGCTTGGTTGGAGCATTGCACCGCACACCAAAAGGCTGTGGGTTTGATCTCCAGTCAGGACACATACCCAGGCTGCAGGTTCCATCCCTGGTTGGGGCACGTACAGGAGGCAACTAACTGTTTCTCACATCAGCGTTTTTTTTTTCCTCTCTCCCCCTTCTTCTCTCTAAAAAATTAACAAACATTCTTGGGTGCCCCCCAATTTTTTTTAAAAAAGACAAATACTACATGATCTCACTTACACGTGAAATCTAAAAGACCAAAAAACAAAGCAAACCAAGCTCACATTACAGAAAATAGATTGGTGGTTGCTGGACTTGGCAGGGTGGGGGTGGGGTGAGGGATGAGTAAGGTGGTCAAAAGGTACAAATTTCCAGTTATAAATAAGTCCTGGAAATGTAATGTACAGCATGGTGACTATAATAATACTATATTGTATATTTGAAAGTTGCTCAGAGTACGTATTAAAAGCTTTCATCATAAGATAAAAATCTGACACTATGTATGGTGGTGGATAAGGAGATTTACTGTGGTGATCATTTTGCAATCTATACAAATACCAAATCATGTTGTACACTTGAAACTAATATAAAGTTACATGTCAATTATGTCTCAATTTTTAAAAAGATTCCACCCTGGAGAAGGGCTGCCTGCAACAAAAATGTAGGTGTAGCTACTTAGCTGGAGCCTCTCCCTCTCAATGCTCTCCCCCTACTCTCTCCATTTTTCTGCTCAGCTGCCTTGTCCACCCGAGCCCTTTTGCTGGTCTGGTGATCTCGCTGCTTGTTGGACCATAGCTCTAACACGGTCAGACCCTTAGCTTCAGGAATAAAAAATTCCTTTTCTTACTAGTTTTCTTCCTCTAATAAATGATCAGTCCATTAAATCAGCTTAATTTTGAAAAGCTACTTGTTTTATAATGGAATTCATTTATAAAAAAGGGGTAGAGAAACAATAAACACCTCACTCTGGGATTCAGAAATCTCACAGAGTTAATTCCCTCCCCTGATTCTTCCTGCTCTTTAGTTGCCGGTATTTCACATCTTAGTATAAAGCAAAGCAACCAACTAGATTTGCCTTTTTCTATACCATCTTTATCCTCAGAAGCCAGATAAGAAATTTATTAGATGCTTTCATTCAAAGGATTTCCCAAATATGCTACACCATTCTCAGGAAGAACCAACTGAGATGTATGAGATCAGCAAAAATCTTCACCAAAGCAGCACAGGAAAATATTAAGAAGAAATGAAAATGGGTGTCTTCATAGGCCTTATGATACTGGGAGGAAGATAATTCTTCTGATGCATTCTATCAGATATCTAACTTTCACTGCAAGCACTGTTGGGTTAAATGAGAAATGATAGTTAAGGTTTTTGAAACAAAGTTCAGTGTTCTGAGAGAGAAAAATCTGTATCAAAGAAACAACAAAAAAGAGAAAAGACCACAAAAGAGGGAAAGAGGTATAAAGCCAGCAAATACTTCTCCCTGTTTCATATTTACAAGACACAGGCTTCTGTTCTCTCACAGACTGCCCATGGCCCTGGGCTGTGTACTATGGGCTCACCTGGAGGAACAAGCTGAATGTTGCCCCCTGCAAGAGTGCATATCCTAGGAAGGGAAGTAAGAAAAGCACAAGCCATAACTCTTACAGGAGGATGCCACCATGCCAAATGAGACATGGATGTGAAGTGCGAAAGCTTTTTCAGAGAAGGGGAAATGGGAGAGGGTTTAAGAGGTATGGACAAAGGTGTCACGAGAATTAATATTTGGAGCCGAGGTCAGATACGGACATGAGGAGACTGGGTGTGACCTTTCTAGAAGAAAGGAAACACTGGAGCAAAGGCAGATGGCAGGAAAGCATGGCACACAGTAGCTGGCCCGTGGACGAGTCATAACAAGTGAGATTGGGAAGGCACGCTGGCCTCAGTCACAGAGAGGCTGGAATGCCCAGCTTAGGGCTACAGACGGAGAATGGTATCTTTGGTCTTGGAATCTGGAAAGACTAGTAAGTGGCTCCATTAAAAAATGTGGCAATGGAGGAGACAGGCATGAGACTACTACAGACAGTAGTCTCTCCAGGAGGCTACTGAACTTACCCATGCCATTAGTACATGCATGTGGGCAGACACACACACGTTATATGCGATTTTAAATTTTGGTTAAAATTTTTACATGGAATATACAGATAAGAGAGAACAAAGTGGTATACTTTGAAATTCTGGGAGAAAACCTATTTCATGAAGCATGCGCATTCATGTTTCAGAGTGACTGAGGAAAAGAAAGACATTGAAAGGAGCTCTAATACTCTAATTCGGCATATCTAATTTTTAGGTGGAAATCAGACTGACCAAATAGCTGAACTGTATGTAGTACATATGGAGACATATAAACTTATAAAATGTGGTTATGATGATATGCTATCTTGCATCATTGACATCAGCCCTAAGCAGTGAGAAGGAATTATTATCTCCATTGAATAAATGAGAACTTATGACTCGGCTAAAATCACAAGGCTATTCAGTTAGACATGTGAATCCAATCCAGGTTTCTCAGTTTGGCATTCTTTTCATATTCTAACCTGTTTTTTAAAATCTAATCTTGCATACATTCACTATGAAGCCCATTCTGTGTGCAGTTGCTATATTTTTATTTTTAAAAAAGGAATTGTTTTATTAAAGCAAATATTTTTATCTTCATGTAAATGCAGACTTTATTTCCATGTGAATGTAGAAGAAAGTCACAATTTCATTTTTTGACTGCCAAAGGTTAATATGTACTTACACTGTGTCTTAAGCTCAGTTTTTAAACTCACTTCTGTGGTTGAACTGAAGACTGGTTTTAAAAGCTCTCATGAGAATTCAAGAAAAGGGAATTTGAATATCCTTCAGGGAGATTCCTGTGGATATGTTAATATCAATGGTGAATTTGATCGGGCTTATCCACCACCAGTCCAAATTGAAGATATTTCTTTACCATTAATGCTCTTCTGAAAGGAATATAACCAGTTAGCATGTAACTATCTAAAAAAAAAAAATCAAATTAGTTTTCAGAAAATTCTGCCTCTGCTGAGGACTCCTCAAGTCTAACCTTTTCTAAATGTTGTCTCTTTAGCAGAGTTAGAGTTGATGGGGAGCCTAAAAAAAACTACTGTGCCAGTTCTTCTAGAATCGCAATCAGATCTTTAATATCCTTTTCTTATAGTTTCAAGTTCAGCTTTTAGACTTCATACCAAGAGAAACAAGAGTTACCTTGATTATCTTTTCTGCATTAAGCAAAATTCATTTCTAAAATTTTATTTAAATATAATTTTCCCATTGTTAAAATGTCTTTAAACCAACATGCTTCATTTTATATTAACAAAAAATTTCTCATATATATATACATAAATGTGTTCAATTTTCATATTAAATTTTGCTTCTCAGATACCTGCCTTTCTTCATACAAGTAATGTTAGGTCTTAACTTTGAATTTAATAATTGATCATCTAAAACAACACTTTTCAACTGGTGTGCCACAAGAATTTTTAAAACACAGAATACCTGACTATTTAATCAGGGGCACTGACCTCTTTTCCCTTAGATTGTCAAATTAAAAAACAACAACAGCCAACACAACAATAGGTGCCCGTTGTGAATGAATCAAAATTATGCCTGTATTTTTTGTCAGATAGGCAAGGATGTATTTTTTGGTATGCCGCAGAATTTTAGTAATTAGTTTATGTGTGCCATGAGATGAAAAGGTTGAAAACTGCTGCTCTGAAAGGTATTATACCACATTCAAAAAAGTAATTTGACCATCACCTCACTAATTTCGGTATACCAAGTGGTACAAATCATATATCTTAGATTTAAGTATGTTTCATAAGCACTTTTTAAAAATCAGACACATTAAAATTCTTTGAAAAGTAACATGTCAGGGTAGCAAAACTGTCTTCACATTTATACTGCATATTCTTTAATAACTTTTGAACATTTAAAAGCCTGGTATATAAACAAAAGATTTCAAAGTGAGGTAAATTAAAATTCAAATGTTTGCTTTCCTTAATTAAAATTTTTGGCAAAAGTCATGTTTTAAAAGTACTTTCCAAGTTATTGTCTAGGATTACTATAAAAATAATCTGCAGTTCCATAATTATTGTTTAGAGTGGGTTTAGGTTTTTAAAAATATTTTATATAGTTAGTGTTTGTCACAAGTTTAGGATGTAGCACAGTCCACACAAAAATCTTTTTGAAGGCTCACTACATTCTTTTTCCACTAGATGGCAGCATTAGGCCCTATATGGAAGGACTAAGCACCCGGCAGGCCTTTCCGTTCATTTTTTTTGTTTTGTTATTGTTTCCTCTTCTTCCCTCATCACATCATCTCATCACACATTCTGTGGTTGATTCACGAGAAAAGGCAGCCAGCTTCCTGGCAGGAAAGATGCCTTGTTAACCAAAGCAACACAAGGTTATAACAGGTAAATAGTATTCCCCTAATGCACAGCATACCAGACAGCAACTCAGTGTGGCCAGTGTTAAATGAAACACACACACGCACACACGCACACACTTTTAAACCATCATATGAAACAAGACATCTCTGTGCTGCAAGACATTTAAAAACATGCTATACCTGACCATTTAGTCAGGGGCACTGATCTAATAATCTAATAAGCATAACTGCGAATGTGAAATGCAAGACCAATTTCAAAAGTGAAATACAAGGTAAGAACAAAAAATAACTTCTAAAACTTAAATCATGCATTTAACTAAATTGTAAAATAATTATTGTAGCCCTGACTGGTGTGACTCAATGGACTGAGCGCCGCACCGCGAGGCAGGGGGTTGCTGGTTCAATTCCCAGTCCCGTCACACGCCTGGGTTGCAGGCCAGGTCCCCAGTGGGGGGTGTGTGAGAGGCAGCCACACACTGATGTTTCTCTCCCTTTCTCTAAAAATAAATAAATAAATAAATAAAATTTTTTAAAAGTAATTATTGTGCTTCTTCCTGTTAGTAAAAATAAATTGTTCCTTGTACAGAAATTTTAAAAAATCAAAACTTTATGTGGCTATATTTCATAAATTGTTAAAATTAACAATAGATTATAAAACATTTAACCATGTGTTTACATACTGCTTCATATGATTTTTAATATTTGTATTGTATTACCTGGTATAATAGGACAATTTATTTACTCAGTCTTATAAATTGTTGGAAATTTAGGTGGTTTCTAATTTTCACAACTATAAACTATTCATAAATGATTTTATGCATGTCTGATGATTTCCTTGGCACTGGCACCTGGAAATATAATCAGTATACAATCAGTGTCTTTACCCAAGCTATTATTTAAAATGTTACTAATAAGGTGACAAAGGGAGTTTTATGAAACATATAAGAGAATGCCTTTTAGATTATATCAATTCATGATTATTGTTCCTTAAATATAGGCATGTTGCCACCTAATCACATCATCTTCCAAACTAGATTTCTCCATCTTTTCCACAGGTATATAAGAGACTCTATTATATATTTTGCTAATATCCAGCTGCTCCATTTCTGCACTCTACGTGACCTGTGTTTCCAGTATTCTATCATAAAGGCGGACTCAGGCATCCATTGTTCTAAATGAATTCTCACCGGTTTTCTTTTCTAAGTTCCTTAGAGACAGGTGAGAGAAGCACAGAGCTGACCCAGGAAATCAGAGCAGAAGCACTGCTCCCACAGACGGACAGAGCTGAGAAGCGGCTGACTACTCTGGGGGATAAGAAAGCATCAGAATTGCCAATCATAAGTCTCATGATTACATCACTGTATACTGCTAACATGACAGGTACTCTCAGCTTAAGGCAGTAAGGATAAGCTGAAGGAGAAAAAGTAAAGCAAAACTGACATAACTAGGTAATGACACAGTATATATTATGAATATAATACTTTTCATGTTATTGACTGTTTGGTTTTAAAGTTAGCATAAGAGTGCCTGTAATTATCGTCATGCTCCTACATCAATGAGCAGTGGTGAAGAACAGACACGTTTCCTTGGGCTTCTTGGTCAGGTCTACACTGGCATAAATCAGAGGTCAGAAGGGTTTTTCTGTAAAGAGCCAGACTGTAAATATTTGCCTTGCAGCCATATAGTCTCTAGTGGAACTACTCAGCTCTGCTGCTGCGGCGCTGCTGCGGCACAGACAAAATGGAAAGGAACAAACTCAGCCACATTCCAATACGATTTTATTAACAGGTGTGTTGGGGGGGGGGTTGGATTTGGTCTGCAGTTTACCAACTACTACTGTAAACAATGACAAGTAAACACTGTGAAATACTTGCCAATCCTTTTGAATGTGTCCTAAAATTCCAAATGGTAAGCAAGAAATATTGTGTAGATAAGTGCAATTTTCATTTCCTATGCTATTACAGGAATCACAATTTCATATTCAGTGAACTCAATATATGGTGGAACCAATTTTTCTATATACTATCAAAATGTGGGACTCATTTACCTGTACATAATCACCCAAAGGCTGAGAATAAGCAACGCACTTTTCCAATGTGTGTTGTGGTTCACTTCCCTGAGAGATTGCATCCAGGATATTGCTTGCAATTCCAGTCTTCTGTAGAGTGGTTTTACTTGCAGGGGCTAAAGGCAAAATCAATACACATATTTAGTTAGGTTACTTTATTATAAATTAAAAGCAGAGTACAAAACTCATTAACTCAGCATATTTTCAAATAGAACACAAAATTTTAGTTTGCCAGTACATCTATCTAAATTAACCCCAGGAGAAAAAATATATAGTATATGATATTATTGTATTCATTTAAAACAAATGAAAATGAGAGTTTTCCTTATGGGTAATAATTTTGGTGGGAATTTTAAAAATATATGTCTAATCTCTAAAACAAGGCATAAAAAATGTGAACTATCAATTTTTAGGCCATATAAAAATAAAGTAGGTATACAAAAGCACATTAAATTTTTTTCTGGCTTTTAAAAAATTAGAAATTAATGTTTAGATTCAAGAGGAAACTTCATAAAATAGAGAATACACATTTAAAAACAAAATTCATCTTTCATCTTTTTATTCAGTCCTATTCTTTTTCCCAGAGATGACAGTTTAGAATTTATTTTCCCAGATTTACTTTATGCATTTACACATTCAGATATCTACATGTATGAATATGTAGCTCTGAACAAACAAAAATCATTTTATACATACTTTTGCTTTTTCCACTTAATTTCTTTTAGAGACCATTTCACATTAGAACGTGTAGCTCTCAATGATAAAAATGGTTGCATAGTATTCCATTCTATGATGAACTATTTACTTCACCATTCCTCTAGTGATGAACCTTAAAAAGCACTTTCTAGTTTTTCACTACGGACAACCAATGTTCTAGTGAATACCCCAGTGTATAGGGCACACCACTGTGATTTTCTCTTAAACTGTTCATTTATACTAACTGAAGGCCCTCCAAAAAAGTAAATGAGAATTCCACTTGTCAACTGGCAGCTCACATATTTCTGGTGTATTCTAACACTCCAAATATATTAGATTACTTAGACATTTAAACTTCTTTTAGAAATATGATACTAAATGTGTTGTAAATAATTACAGTATTGCCAAATAATTTTACCCAATTATTTAAACCATGATTCAATAATAACTCGATAAATTGATCATATTCTTAATAAACTATTATAAAAGTGTTTTCCTTAATGTAGGATGCATTTTAAGTGTTATTTTTAGTTCTTTCAATTTAAAGACTGGGGTCATAATTCAGGCTTTAACTGGTCAATAGGCAGGATCTGCTTCTATTAAGTTAAAAACTGAGGTAAAACTCATTAAGGAAAGTATTCAATAAACTCCAAAATATTAATACTGAGTTCTCACTTACATGATAAGCACACACTGGGCAACACACTGGCCAAGTTCAAGTATGGGTTTTTACTGAGCCGAATTTCTTTTGGTGGTTCTCCCAAGAGTGAAGTCTGATTCTTAGAAGCAGCCTATTTACCAAAAATGAGAGTGGGTGCTTAATAAGGAGTACGAGAAAATAAAAATGCAGAAAAGTAAAGAAATACTTATTCTTCGATAAATCTAGGGTGGTAAAAACTTGTGGACACTAATGTTTGAAGGTATAAAGCTGTGAAATATCTCTGGGTATTGATTAAAATTATCACATTTCACCTGCCATTAATTTTTCAATAAGTTTTTTAAAAACTATACTAGAACCATGGAACTTTAGAACTGAAAGAGAATTAAAGGTCGCCTAGTATAACCTTCTCATTTGACCCAGGTCACAATTGATCTTCACAAGAAAAAACAAATTCTATACCTTATCTCCAGAAACAGTTACGACACTTTTTTAAAATTTAATAAGTGTTGAGGCCAGGCCTCAAACCCATTTTTTTCCATTATATTTTATTGATTATGCTATTACAGTTGTCTTGATTTCTCCCCCTTTGCCCACCCTCCACCAACAGCCCCCACTCCCTTAGGCAATCCCCACACCGTGTTCATGTTTATGTCCGTGGGTCATCTGTATTTGTTCTTTAGCTACTCTATTCCTTATTGTGCTTTACATCCCCATGGCTATTCTGTAATCACCTATTTGTACTTCTGAATCCCCTCACCTCTTCACCCATTCCCCTACACCCCCCTCCCATCTGGCAACCATCAAAATGTTCTCTGTATCCATGATTCTATCTGTTCTTGTTTGCTTAGGTTTTTTTTTTTTATTATATTGATGACAGATTTGTAGATTTGCATTTTTTGCTATTTTATTGTTCATAGTTTTGAAACTTTTTCTTAAATAAGTCCCTTTAACATTTCATGTAATAATAGTTTGGTGATGATGAACTTTAGTTTTTTCTTGTCTGGTAAGCTCTAAATTTATCTGCCCTTAGATTCTAAATGATATGTTTGCTGGTTAGAGCAAACTCAGCTGTAGGTCCCTGCTTTTCATGACTTTGAATATTTCTTGCCAATCCCTTCTAGTCTTCAAAGTTTCTTTTGAGAAATCAGCTGAGTCTTACGAGAACTTCCCTGTAGGCAACTAACTTCTTTTATTTTGCTGCTTTTAAGATTCTCTCTTTATCTTTAACCTCTGGCACTTTAATTATGATGTGTCTTGGAGTGGGCCTCTTTGCATCCATCTTGTTTGGAACTCTCTGTGCTTCCTGGGCTTGCATGTCTATTTCCTTCACCAAATTAGGGAAGTTTTATTTTTTCAAATAAATTTCCAATTTCTTGCTCTTTCTCTTCGACTTCTGGTACCCCTATGATGTGAATGTTGGAGACTTGAAGTTGCCCCATAGGCTGCTTATACTATGCTCATTCTTTTGGATTCTTTTTTCTTCTTCTTGGTCTGATTAGTTGTCTTTGCTTATGTTCTGTATCATTGATTTGAATCTTGGCTTCATCCACTCTACTGTTGTTTCCCTGTAAATTGTTCTTTATTTCAATTAGTGTATTCTTCATTTCTGACTGGATCTTTTTTATACTGTTGCGGTCCTCACTAAGTTCCTTGATGATCCTTATAACCAGTGTTTTGAACTCTGCATCTGACAGATTGCTTATCTCCATTTTGTTTAGCCCTTTTTCTGGAGTTTTGATCTGCTCTTTCATTTAGGCCATTTTTCTTTGTCTCCTCATTTTGGCAGCTTCCTTGTTTGTTTCTGTGTATTAGGTAGAGCTACTTTGACTCCGTGTGCTGGTAGTGTGGCTTCATGTAGCAGGTGTCCTGTAGGGTCCAGTGGCACAGCCTTCCCTATTGCCCAAACTGGGTATTAGAGATGTGCCCTTTGTGTGGGCTGAGTACACCCTCCTCTTGTAGTTGAGCTATGGATGCTGTTGGCAGATCAATGGGAGGGATTTACCCAGGCCAGTCAGCTGCACAGATTGGCTGTGACCACTGACCACCAACCTCTGCTGTGGAGGATCATGGAGGATCAGCTCTGCTGAGGCAGGGTGGTGGTGCTACAACATGGTCTGTAGCTGTCCACTGGGTGCACTGACCCTGGGGTTTCCCAGGTAATGCAGGCCAAAGTCAGCCCCCACCTGTGTTTGCCCATGCCCACCCTGCCTGAGGTAGAAAGCAGTCTGAGACAGCTGCTACTTGTGCTGGGCTTGGAGATTCCCAGGCAAAGCCAAGCTGTGAATCTAGGCTGGTGCTGCTAGTGCCAGGCCCGGGGCTCACTGAGGCCAGCTGTTGCTTGTTTGCAAGGATGTAGGAAGATGTGAAGCACAAGCCAAAACCGGCTAGCTAGTCATATGGAAAAGAAGCTTCGGTAGGCCCGTATATCGGGTGGGGTGGAGTCTCTGGGGATCTCCAAGGTGGGTCAAACAGTGCGAGTCAGGTTGACAGTCTCAGATATGGCACCAGTTTGCCGGCTCTGTGGAGCAGTGGGTTTAGAATAGGGTCAATGGCCTCTGCTTGCTTTGATGCCAGGCACTTCAGCTCCTCCCTGTATACTGCTGGTGCCTTTCAAGCTGCCATCCCAGTGCTGGAGCTCAGAGGAAGAAAATCTGAGTAGGTGAGTCCTTGTGTGGATTAAGAGGAACTGCTTGGGGCTCCAGAAGTTTCTTCCCCTGCCTCAACCCCTGCTGGTTTTTGCAGCCAGAAGTTGTGGAGACTTCTCTTCCTGGCACTGGAACCCTGGGCTGGGAGGCCTGGTGTGGGGCCGAGACTCCTTGCTCCCGAAATATCCCTCCCAAATTTTTATCCACCACACGTGGATGTGGGACCAGTTCGTTCGGCATTTGGGCCCCTGCTACTGGTCTCAGTGGATGCTTCTTTAATTTTGTAGTTGTAAGGCTCCCATTAAACTCAAGTTTTGATGGTTCTGAGTGATGGTTGTCTTATATTTTAGTCGTAATTTTGATGTGGATGTGCAAAGAGGCGAGCCATGTCTATCTATGCTGCCATCTTGACTGGAAGTCCCTTTCCTTTCTTAACAGTTATATTGTATTGCCCAGAAAAACGCCCTGGACCAAATGGTTTCACTGGAGAATTCTACCAAACATTTAAAGAGGAATTAACACCAAACCACCTCACACTCTCCCATATAACTGAGGAAGAGGAAGTACTTCCTAACTTATTCTGTGAAACCTGCATGGCCCTAGTACTAAAGTCAGATACTAGAAGAAAACTACAGACCAATATAACAATACTGATGCAAAACCATCAACAAAACACTAGCAAATCAAATCCAGCAGGACAGGATTATACACCATGATCAACTGGGATTTAATCTTAGAATGCAAAGATGATTCAACATACAAAACTAATTCAGTCTAATACATCACATTAACAGAATGGAGGGGAAAATACATGATCATCTCAAATGATGGAGAAAAAGCACTTTACAAAATTCGGTACCCTCAACAAACTAGGAGTAGAAAGAAACCACCATCACATAAGTCAACGTGGAAAGGATGAAACTTTTCCCTTTAGGTTCTTGAATAAGACAAAGATGCCTTTACCACTTCTATTCAACACAGCATTGGAAGTTCTAGCCAGACCAATTAAGCAGCAAAAAGATATAAAAAGTATCCAAATTAGAAACAAGTAAAATTATCTCTGTTTGCAGATGACATGAAAACCCTAAAGATTACACAAACGCAAACTTTTAGAAATAAGTGAATTTCAGGATACAAAAATTAACAGGCAAAACTAAGGACATACTAACAGGACAATACAAAAGAAAACTAAGAAAACAATTCCAGTAGAATAGAATACTTAGGAATTAACTGAACCGAGAAATACTCATACACTGAAAACTACAAAACATTCTGGAAAAAAACTCAGACATAAATGAAGACACCCCATGTTTATGGAGTAAAAAGATCCAAACTTCCCATTACAAAATAAGTTATGGGAATATAATGTATAGCATGGTGACTATAGTTTATAATACTCTGTTGCATATTAAAAATATTTTTTGAAATGTTTATTGATTTGAGAGAGAGAGGAAGGGAGAGAGACAGAAACATCAATTTGAGAGAGAAACATTGATTGGTTGCCTCTCATATATGCCCCAACTGGGGATAGAACCTGCAACCCATGTATGTGCCCCGACCAGGAATTGCAACCCCAACTTGGGGAGTATGGGACAACACTCCCACCAACCGAGTCACACTGGCAAGGGTTGTATTGCGTATTTGAAAGTTGCTAAGATAGATCTTAAAAGTCTCATCACAAAAAAAAATATTGTTACTATGTATGGTGACAGAAGTTAACTTATTATCACTTTGCAACATATGCAACAAATATGGTATCAGCATGAGAAAAAATATATTCTGTAACTATGTATGGTGATAGAAGTTAGACTTCTTGTGGCTTCCTCTGCCATCTTGGCGATGGGAGACGGGGGACGGTTATGGTCCTTCTGCTAATGCAAACATCAAATCAGGCACATCAGCCACCCCTCTCCCCCCGAGTGAGGTTATCATCACTGCAATTGTTGGCTAAAGTTACTGAAGGAGCGAGGGTGTCAAAGCCAAGAGTAGTGACATCATTAACAGCTTCACCTGCCTGCTGGGGTGACAGAGGTGAAATGACTGAGGACTGGAAGGATGGTACAGTCCTGTTCTGCCTACAGCTGTAAGAACCCAAAGGATAAGGTGACAGATTTACACAACCTGAAGAGAAACCGGAGTATAAGGATTAACCCCTTTCTTTTCGACAAATTTCCTCTTACTCGACCCAGTCTTTGTGAAGAATGGGAGGCACCTGTCAGAAGAAAAAACTGTAAACCCAAGCATAGTAGTGTTTGTTCAGAACATTTTGCTCTAAATTGCTTTAAGAGGGAGTGTGACAAGATACTGAAAGTGAATGCTGTACCCACAGTACTTCTTTGTATTAAAGCACAAGACAAGAAGGGAGATCTTCTGGAACCAGAATAGCAACTTCCCATCTCCTTTAATACCTCGCATTTCCCAGGTTGATGCTGCTACTGGATTACTAATGCCTCCTCTTCAGACCCCTGCTACCTCTCGGTTTTCTGTGATCGCAACTACTGTGGAGGATAAAATGCACCAGAGAAAAAGGATTCATCAGCTACAACAGCAAGTTCAAAAACTGAAAGAAGCTCAAGACTACACAGCGGTGATGCCGACGATAAGAATGACAGCTTGAACAATTTAAGGAGATTGTACACTTCCAGAGAGAGAAAGACATCAGAGGGAGAGGTTATGTGATTCTGCCAGATAAACTACTTCAAAATAGCTGAAGTACCAGCATAGAAAAAATGAAATTTGTATTGGTTTTTATCATTTTTTAGAAGATTTTACTTATTTTTAGAGAGGGGGAAGGAGAAAGAGGGGGAGAAAAACATCAGTGTGTGGCAGCCTCTCACACGCCCCCTACAGGGGACCTTGCCCACAACCCAGGCCATGTGCCCAGACTGGAAATCGAACCGGTGACCCTTTGGTTTGCAGGCCAGCACTCAATCCACTGAGCCACACCAGCCAGGGCTTGTATTGGTTTTTAATGAGGCAATACCATATACCCTCTTTTAGCCTATAAAGAGTTTCATTTGAAAAAATAACAGTTGATTACTTGCATAAAAACAATTCAGAACTTAAAAAAATAGATGTACACTGTAAAATTGTTAGTTTTTGTTTGGGGCTTCACGGTTTTTACACTTTAAGAAGGTATTTTAAAAGTTATGAACTAACCTCAAAAAGGCAATGCAAGTTATTTTTAAGACTGTGGGTTTTTGTTTTTAATTTGGGTTTTTATAGAAATAATGTAAAAATAAAAAGGAAAGAGAATGAGAACAGCACAATAAGAATGATGTAGGCTTAAAATTAAAAATTAGTTTATTGAGAGATCTTATATTTTAAATTGGAAGTATGGGTTAGATCATGGTACATAACTTTTATTCACACATTGGTATTTGTAAAGTCAGAGGATTCATTTATCTTTCTTAATCACTTGTCAAAGATAAACTGGCAAGTCAACACTTTAAAAAAGGATATCTTCAGAGCAGAAACCGTAGAGTCATTCCATATCTGATTAATATGGTTAAATAACTTTAAAATGAATGGATTTTTAAAAAGTGGGCCCCTCTTTTTCCTCCCACTGTCTAGCATTATAAAATTAAAACTATATCTCCAGTAGAAGAAACAGTCTTCAGCAAAGTAGGCATTGTTATCAACAAAGTAATGGGGGCCTCACCCGTGGCATGCCTTCTTCTCTCACTTCTCCTGAGCTAAGTAAGGGACATCCAGTACCCAAACTGTAGTTATGACTGCCTCTAACTCTCTAACAGATATGTTGTGTCAGTAGAGTTTGATTTGTATCATAATATGGTAATCTGGAACTTGACCAATTGATTTTGTTCAAGGCTTCACATAAAAAATGATTTCTTCATTTTATTTATTTATTTTATCCTCACTCAAGGACATTTTCCCCCATTGCTTTGAGAGAGAGAGAGAGAGACAGAGACAGAGACAGAGACAGAGAGGGGAAGGGAGAAAAGCAGAGAGAGAGGGGAAGGGAGAGAAGCAGGGAGAGAGAAACATCGATGTGAGAGAGAAACACTGACTGGTTGCCTCCTGCATGCCCAGACCAAGGATCGTATGCGCCCAGAAGAGTGAAGAGACCACAACATAGGTACATGCCCTAACGGAAGCGAAACACAACCTTTCGGTTATGGGATGATGCTCCAGCCAACTGAGCCATGGCAGCCAGGGCAATTTGTTCATTTT
Organism: Mormoops blainvillei; assembly: GCA_004026545.1. Classification (NCBI taxonomy): domain Eukaryota; kingdom Metazoa; phylum Chordata; class Mammalia; order Chiroptera; family Mormoopidae; genus Mormoops; species Mormoops blainvillei. The sequence goes on along the minus strand of PVJD01000404.1, from coordinate 75,641 downwards.
TAACACAAGTAAGAAATTATATCCCATTTTACTGAAATGAGTGATTTGTATTCAGGAGAAACCTAATGTGTAGTGTTTATTTTCCTGAATGTTGAGATTTAAACACTGAGATTTCTGTTCAAACTGTAAATTGTATTCTGACTTTGTGATAGATTTTACATATACTATTTGAGATGAAATATGTTCTGAGTAAACAAATACTGCCATGGAACTTACCTACTTAGATTTAGAGTATTTCAGCTGTAATTATTTTAAATTTCAAAGCACACTGCGATGGCTGAAGAGTAACAAACCTTTTAAGGCCGTATTAAAAGCACGAAACAATGATGTTTGACGCCTTCTGCAGGCCTGTTTTGCAATGTAATTCACTGCCATCCTGCAGATGGACAGTCCTTTGATTCATGGAGATTTGATTTTCGATGAACTAGTATTTCAAAAATAGAAAATTTTGGTTAGAAGGTTACTTGACATTATATAGCCTGATAATATTAAGAACTAACTCTACTGAATCAAAGGACTTTTTCCAGTTACTCATGGATCTCATCACTGCTTCTGGAAGTTGCAAAGTCTCCACATAGTTTTTTTTTACATTTAATCTCTCCAGCAATTCCTGGAGGATATGTGGGTAAATACTTTGCCAAAATGTGTATATGTATATTTTATCTAAATTGTCATCTACATAAAACCAAATCTGTGTGTGTGCGTGTATGTGTGTGGGTGTGTCCCCAGAACCAAGACTCCAACACTGGATTGTAAAAGTAGTAAAAATAATTACTTAGCACCTTAGCATTATGATTTAACCTGAAGTTATTATATTTCCTTTTCATAACAAACATAAATCCATGTTTGGTGAGAGCTGAGCAAGAAACATGTATACCAACTGTTTGCATATAAATAATTTATCATAGTTTAAAAAAAAGGAGTTAGACTTATTGTGGTCATTTTGCAATATATACAAATATGAAATCAGTATGATGTATACCTGAACACCTGAAAACAAGATAGTTGTATGTCAATTATATCTCAATAAAAAAATTAAGAAGAAAAAAGATGCAGGTCTAAAAACTTAAAACCGAGTTAAACAGATCATTTAACAGAGTCCAAAATCTTGCCCCATGTTTGAAAAACATATTTTAGATTGCTTGGTCCTACCTCCTATTATCAGAAAGAGAACTCACGTCTACAGCAATCTACACAGATGCTCACTTAGAGTCTGCATAACTGCTTTCAGTGAGATGCCAGTCACATCTTTGTGAAACTCCTTCTTAACTTCAAAGCTTCATTGTTCTTTGTTATGTTAAGCCTGAATGTAATTTATTATATGCCATACTTACTGGACTAGTACTGCCCACTGGAGAAACACGAAATTCCATGTGATTAGTCTATGACTATTTCTTTTTAAATGTATATCCAGTCTGTCATACACCTTTCCCTCAATCCTTCACAGGCCTTGTTCCCCAGACCCCGCCTGACTCTGGCTGTCTTCTTCTGGATAGACTCTCATTTGCCCATTATGTACACCACCTCGTATATTGCTTTTCTAGAGACACTGGTGTTTGCATTTAATATGAGTTAAAGATTCTGTGCAAAAAGTAGTCATAAGTGAGCTCTATTTGTTCAATTTCCCTCAATAACCCAAGCACTTAATACTGCAGATAAATTTTAAAAATTCATTCTATGAACTGCCTTAGCAGTTTACTTTTTTAATTATTGGACATTCTATCCATACAGCATGCCTGGACTAAGTGATACCACACCTCTTACAAATTCCGTATTAATGAGACATTGGAACACAGCCAACTACGTACATTTTTCCTCATATTCTTATAGCATCTGTTTTATACCACTTGCAAACCAAAAGGTACAAATAAAATAAAAATTAAGTGTAATGCATTCTACCTATCAACTATAACATTTATAAATATGTCAGTGGATTATGAACTATTAAAATGACTGGGTAAAAACTTCCAGAATTAAAAGAGATTAGATTCTTTTGCACAGACCAGAGTATAATAACTGACTTTGACATGTTTCAGATAATATAAAATTGATTCTCCCTCTAAACATCAAAATAATAATCAGCTACAGATTACATTTAAAATAGAAAAAAAAAATGAGTATATCTTAAAGAAAAGCATTATTATTTACTTAGCCTTACAGATATCCTTATATAATTAGGTAAGTATTAATGACACTCCAAAGCAGGGCTGTCCAACCTTTTGGCATGTCTGGGCCACACTGGAAGGAGAAGAGTTGTCTTGGGCCACACATTAAATACACAAACACTAATGAAAACTGATGAGCAAAAAAAGGGTTTTAAGTAAATTTATGATTTTGTGTTGGGCTGCATTCATAGGCATCCTGGGACACATGTGGCCTGTGGGCTGTGGGTAGGACACCCCTGCTCCAAAGACTTTTCCAAGCCACAAAACTTGAACTTATATTTTTTAATATATTAAGTATTTTTGAAAACTATGCATATCTCAAACTTTTTAAAGGCAAATATTTATAATAAAAATTCATATTTAAACACTTTTATAGTAACAGACTTAAAAAACTCATTTTACACAAATTAAAATTATTTCCATCACTGACAAACTGGCAAGTAATTAAGCACAGTCCCAAATATTAGCTGATGTAACTTATCAATAGATGGATTTTGCTTGTTTATAATAACAGAGTTTTTAAAAGGGTGTAGTATTTTCTTCTATTTTGAGAAGTGTACGCTATGAAAAAGTCATCATGTCTTTGATGTATCATAGCAGTTATTTATTTTGTAATCCATTTTATATTACTAACTTTGAAATTTAAAAAGTTAAGATTGCTTTATGATATGTCATAAATTTATCACCTGTAAAATAACCAAAAATTAGAATACTCTAGAATTAGAATAATCTCATTTAATATATAATAAAAAAAGGAAAGGGACTTCTGGTTAAGATGGAGGTGTAATTAGACACACTTACCTGCTTGTGCAACCACAGAGAGAATCACAATTATTTCTTAAAACAAATAACAACTGGAATCATGAGAAAACTGAGTTGTATGGAAGTCTGACTACCAAGGATTTAAAGAAGCCACACTCATCCACACAGGTAGGGGGAGGAGTAGCAGAGATGGGCAGAGAGGTGGAGGTGGTGGTGGTGGCAGAACGAACAGTCCCACATTCGAGTGTAGTGAATAAAATCAGGGGGGATACCTTGAGAGCAACCCCAGCCCCAGGCCAGAATGCACAGCCTAGGGTTCCAGCACCAGGAATAGAAATCTCCATAACCTCTGGCTGTAAAAACCAGTGGGGGTTGGGGTGACTGTCGGATTTTCAGGAGAGTTCAATGAAAGGGCCCACACAGACTCAGAACACACACGAACCCACTCCTTGTGGGAATTACCACCAGGGCAACAGCTGGAAGGGTGTGGGTGAAGGGACTGGAAATGGGGCAAGTGCTGGCAAACCTCCAGAAGCCAGGTAGTAGCACTGTCCCCTCTCGGAGCCCTCCCCCTACACAAAGCCACAAAGTGGTGAAGTGGGTTGCCCTGCCCTGGTGATTACCTAAGGCTCTGCCCCACACAATTTACAGATGCCTTTTACAGAGAGTCAAAGCAGCTCTACCTAATATACAGAAACAAATACAGGGAGGCTGCCAAATGGAGGAGACAAAGAAACATGGCCCAAATAAAAGAACCGAACAAAACCCCAGAAAAAAAACTAAACAAAATGGAGATAACCAACCTATCAGTTGCAGAGTTCAAAACACTGGTGATCAGGATGCTCAAAGAATTCACTGAGTATAGCAAAACATAAGGGAAGAATGAAGGTTACACTAAATGAAATAAAGAAAAATCTATAGGGAACTAACAGTGGAGAGATGAAGCCAAGAATCAAACCAACGATTTGGAATGCGAGGAAGGAAAAAGCATTCAATCAGAACAACGGGAAGAAAAAAGAATTCCAAAAAATAAGGAGAGGCTTAGGAACCTTTGGGACAACTGTAAACGTACCAACATCTGAATCGTGGGGGTGCCAGAGGAGAAGAGGAAGAACAAGAAACTGAAAACTTACTTGAAAAAATAATGAAAGAAAATGTCCCTAATTTGGCAAAGTAAATAGACATACAAGTCCAGGAAGCACAGAGTCTCCTAAACAAGTTGGACTCAAAGAGGACCACACCAAGACACATCGCAATTAAAATGACAAAGATTAAAGATAAAGAGGGAATCTTAAAAAGCAGAGAGTTACCTACAAAGGAGTTGTCATAAGACTATCAAGCTGATTTCTCAAAAGCAACTTTGTGGGCTAGAAGGGACTGGCAAGAAGTATTCAAAGTGACAAAAAGCAAGGACCTACAACCTAGACTACTCTATCCAGCAAAACTGTCATTTACAATGGAAGGGCACATAAAGTGCTTCCCAGACAAGGTAAAGCTAAAGGAGTTCATCATCACCAAGCCCTTATTATATGAAATGTTAAAGGGACTTATTTAAGAAAAAGAAGATCAAAACTATGAATATTAAAAGGGCAACAAATGCACAACTATCAACAACTGAATCTAAAAAAAAAACAAACTAAACAAACAACCAGAACAGGAACAGAATCATAGGTGTGGAGATCATTTGGAGGGTTATCAGCTGGGAGGGGAAAAGGGGAGAATGGGGGAAAAGGTGCAGGGATTAAGAAACATAATTGGTAGGTACAAAATAGACAGGGGAAGGTCAAGAGTAGTATAGGAAATGGAGAAGCCAAAGAACTTATATACACGACCCATGGACATGAACTAAGGGGGTGAATGCTGGAGGAAAGAGTGGTACTGGGCAGTGGGTGGCAAAGGAGTTAAAACTAGGACGACTCTAAGAGCATAATCAATAAAATATATTTTTTAAAAATGGGCAATAAAAACAACATGTATACATATATATACTCTCTGCAGTGTGGGGGTTGTGTGTGTGTGTGTATATATGGAGCATACACCTGCATGGTTGTATATATGTATGTGTATGCACCTGCACACACACAGAGTATTCTTACCCCTGAACTCATCTCCGTGCCTTTCGGCTGACTTTGTGGTTGCTTATGGTGTCCTGTCAGCAAACCTCCAGCAGTAAGGTTTGGAAAGCTCTGAAGATAAGCCTGTGACCCTGAGAAATTTCCTTCTGCTATTCCCATGGAGGCTGGCTGTTTCTCCTGAGTATTCCCTTGTCCTGGTCCAGCTTGTCCAGCAATGTGCTGATTTGGAAAGAATGGTAACATGCCCATTCCAGCTGTTAGAGTTGTTTGTGTTGGAATCAGATTAGATGCTGCAGTGAACCACAAATGCAGAAAACTTTTGGTTAGACAAGACTTATTCACAATAGTCATTTTGCTTTTGCTAAGTTATAGGTAAAATGCAAATAAACCTTTTTTTTAACCTGTTAGAGAACAGTCAAATTCAAAAGGTGAGGGTAGAGATTGTAAATTAGCATGTTCCCGTACGGGAACACAAAAACCTGCAATAGTAATCACGCTTTTCTTAGGCAACTTCCAGAATAGTCTCAAGGATAATTTTTAATTCTAAATCTTAATTGTAAGTTTTAATTTGGAGATCACATGTTTTTAAATGATACAAATAAATAAGCTTTAAATTTACAAGCACCAGATATTTCCTTATAAAAGCTAATGGTTTCTTACCCAGGCAAAAATTAAATGGATGCATATGTAATATGTTGTCAGCCCAGTGGGCAGCATGTCAGTCTCAAATAAATCTACGTCTGTACCTCGTGCTGCTGTGAACTTTCATCAAATATTAAGGCATATCCAACAGGGAAAGTCTTATCTGGGTATGGAAGCAAGTTTATCAGTAGCTTACCAATAGTTTTCTAATATTAAAAAGAGAAAAGCCAAAAGGACTCTGGAAATTTTAAATGACAGAGTAAAACTCAAATTTGACCTTACTGCAAAAAGTAGAATACAGGTAAACTATCTTTGAATGTCAAATCTGACTGTTTACAGACTTCTCAGTAAAAACACATCGTTTACTTTTGTGTGCTTCTCCATGGTGACCCAGCTCTGTTTTCAAGGGAAGCGCCGACCCTATCCCAACTGCGGTCTGCAGCACCAGAGCTGGGGCTTCTCCAAGCAAGCCTGGTTTCTGCCAAAGAAGAAAAGAAAGTAAGACGTTCGCCAATGGCAGCAGGATATAACTGAATTAGAAGCGCATACAAGTGGAAATTCAATCTGACCAACAGCCTGATTACAGAAAAAAAAAAAAAAAGAACTCTTTCCAAAAGAAAAACCCATACTTACATTATTAGCATGAACGCTCTCAAACTTCAGGAACTGCTGCTGTGCCAGTGGCACGTGGGGCAGATTCTGAAGGAACAAACGAGAAGCATTACCCACAGCCGAGCTCTGTGAAAAATGATAAAACAGAAGTTAAATTTTTAAAAGCTGCGTGCTGTATAACCCCGTTCATACAGTTCAGTTCTCTAGCTGATCTGGGCAAAAGCAACAGCTCCTTTACCTCTCAGTTCTCAACCTCAGACAACACTAATTAATTCTTGTAATAATGTATAAGATGGGACCATAAACTCACGAAAGGAATCCTCATTCTCTCCTCCTTTTCTTTCATTCTCCCTCCCCTCCCCGACCCCTTTCTGGCTTTACTGTCAGCATCACTCAATCATTTTGTGATTTGTTTCGTCATTCCACGAAGATTTATTGAGCACTTTCTGTGTGCCAGGCACTGTGCTACACAGTGAGAAATACAACGATATGGTCTACCCTCACAGATCTTAATAGTCCCCTGAAGAAATAAGGCATTAATTAACTATAGAAACATATAATTACAAACAGTAATTGGTACATGAAGGGAAAATACAAGGAGCTACGAGAACAAATAGTGGGGGAAGCGCTTGAGACTGGCAAACTCAAAGAGGGTTTTCCTGAGGGACTAACTAGAGTGCAGAGATCTGAGGGCTGCGAAAAAATAACCAGGTGAAACTTGGGGGAATTAGGTGGTGCTGGAGTGGGGAGCATTCCAGGCAGAAGGAACAGGAGGGGCAAAGACCTGAGAAGGGAACAGGCCCTTTGAGGACCAAAGCGGGCCACTGCGGCTGAGACACTGATGCCCAACGGGCACGGGAGGCAGGTGGAACCAGTCTGGACAGGCCTTCAAGGCAAGACTGGCATTTTGCTCTTTATTCTAAAATAAAGAGAATATTGCCAAAACTCCGAACACCCTTCTTCTACCACTCTTCACACCCTAAGGTAATTAGTTATTTAATGTTTGTTTTCTCTGTTCACTGAAATTCTGTAAGAACAGGCACAATGAATGTTCGTTCAATGCTGTAGACTCAGTGACGAGCAGAGTGTCTAGTACATGTCAGGTTCTGAATAACGTATGTTATACTTTATTCAGTTATATGTTATACTTATATAAAGGAATGAATAAGGCCCTATAATGTATAAGGTCCTATGTTAGATGCTAAGAATGAAAAATAAAGGATAGGACTTTCCCTTAAAAAGGCAGGTTTAGAACCAGACATTCATTGACCCAATATGCAATCATCTATTATGTATTGGGTTTGATTTATAATTAGGCTTCTATATGAAGACAGCCTTAACACCACCTGAAATTAATGTTCATCTCCAATATTTTATTTACATATACAAACAAACATATTTTAAAATACTTATCTAAAAAAGGTAAAATCAATTTTTACTCTCACAAATATATGAATTACTTTTTTAACATTAATTACATTTTAAAAATAAGAGTTACTGTACTGTTCATTTCATTTAGTCTTTCTTTCTGTAAACAGTTTTTTGAGTTAAGATCACATCAGAAGATTTGTTTTGAAGTCCACTCATGAACCACATAACAAGGCTTTGGTCAGTGACGGACCAACTATAAAATGGGGGTAGGAAATAAAAGCTCTGTGCACGTCACTGCCCCTCAAGGCCATCTAGTCGTGTAAGATGTGGAGGTGAAAGCCAGTGATACTGACGATCCTGAAGCTAATGTGAATTTGTGTCTCAGCTTTTAACAAAAAAAAGTCTAAAAATTAAAAATAATAAGATCTTTAAAACAGAAAAAAGCTTATAGAATAAGGATATAAAGAAAGGAAATATTTTTGTGTAGATATCCAATCTGTGTTTTAATCTAAATGTTATTATAAGAGTTAAAAAGATAAAAAACATGAAGTTTATAAAGTAAAAAAGTTACAGTTAGCTAAGGCTTACTTATTATTGAAGAAACAAAAATGTTTTTTATAAATTTAAGGTAGCCTAAGTGGACAGTGTTTATAAAGGCTGCACTACTGTACAGTAGTGCCCCAGGCCTTTCCATTCACTCATCACTCACTTGCTGACTTACCCAGAAGAACTTCCAGTCCTGCAAGTGCCCTACCATTTTCTATCCTTTATACTGTATTTTTATTATTCCTTTGCTATTGTTAGATACACAAGCACTTACCACTGGGTTACAAGTGCCTACAGCATTCAGTATGGTGACATGCCGTAAGGTTTGTAGCCCAGGAGCAACGGGCTGCACCCAGGTTCCTCGGTGTGAAGTGGGCTCTGCCTTCTCGGTTTGTGTGAGCTCACTCTATGAGCTCACACATGAAATCGCCTAACTATGAATATCTCAGAGCCAATACCTACTGTTAATCAACACACGACTGCACTGATTTATAGAAAAATATACCACAAAATATACCTCTTCCCTTCTTAATGCCCTACAAATAAGGATCAATAAATATATATAACTATGTTGATCTGATTAGCTTTGGATCTGATGTATTCATTAAGTTATGTTTTCACGTAGCTATAATTATGACTAAAGATTTTTTTAAATACTCGTTTAACTTCTTGAGGATTTTACTTGTTAGGAACAAACAAAATATTCACTCCAAACTTTTGATGCTTCAATACTCAATGCTATTTATATACCTGATGTGCTTTATTCAAATGTAAAAATGCAGGAGAGATGGATGGACTCATCAGATGTGGCAAGCTGTGAGGTGTTCCAAGAACTGCTTTAAGGGAATAAAAGTAAAAATTTAACTTTATGATATATATGGAATTTAAATACAAATAAAAATTCAAAAAGGACAAATGAATATTTCTTTAAACTTTTAACAGATTAATTGGACATTCATTTGTATACCAGCCTTGTCACTGCACAAAAAGTGACAGGATTCTTTCCGTGTGAGTCAACCCTTAGAATCTGATATAAAATTCCCATACCTTCCGTCATAAATGATGAACCCATGTTATTTGTTCAGCATTTTTGTTGGGTTTTGGGGGTATTTTGGCAGGGAGTGCGGGGGTGGGAAGCAAGGGCGTACTTAATACAATCCTGTCCTTAAAAAGCTTATAATCCAATTGTAAAAAGAATATATGTACATAAAAATATTGACATAACAAAAACAAAAAACCCCAACAGGATTGTACATAGCTGATAAAAGGAAAAAGTGGTAACTATACTCTTCATCAAGTCTGTCTAAGAGCACAAATACCAGAGTACATATCGGGAGAGTTTTCAGAATGAACACAGAGACAAAAAGAATCATTATAAATATATGAAGCAATTTCATATTATTATTATAAAGTAACTGGAAATAGTCATAATGCACACAGTTCTCTAGCAATATAATAATTAGAACCAATGGAGATGAGACATAGCACTTGAAAAAACATGTAATTCAATGATCAAAAATATTTGAAATTCATATATAACACCCCTACAAGTTCATCCCATGTTTTAAAAACCCTGTTCCAAGTTTTTATTACTTGTGGAGGCAGTCCATTACATCTCTGGAAAACCGATCACCAGAAAGTGCTTTCTTCAGACTGAGCCAGTTCCACTACTGGTGGGAGGAAGATTAGATCATTAAGACGGTTGTTTATAAAGACACTGTTCATCAGGAAGGAGGGATAGAAATGGTCATTTCATAATGATAAAGGAGTCAATCCATCAAGAGGATACAACAAGCTTAAATGTCTCTGCAACAAGTAACAAAGGTTCAAAATGTACACAGCAGAAATTTCTAGAAGTGAATGGTAAAGTAGGCAATACCAAAATTATGGTTAGAAATTTCAAAAGTACTTCCTCTTTTTTCTCAGTCATTGTACTATGTTATAAAACATTAAAATATATTTCACAGCTTTTAGTGAATACAGTATTTCACAGTTTGAAACAACTAGAATTGAAACACTGAAAATGTCCCCAGTCTCACGTCTAGCTGCTCTTACTCTGAGGTCTTGGGGAGGTCTCCCACTACGTTCCATCCTTTCCTCACAATAATTAATTCTGACAGAAAATTAGTAAGGATAATTAGTAAAAGACTTGAACAGCACTGCCAACCAACAATTTATACAAAGGCTTATAATACATTATAACTGAGTGAGATTTACCCTAGGAATGAAAGGTTGGTTTAATACTCAAAAATCAGTCAATGTAATTCATCACGTTAACAGATGGGAAAAAAAAACAAAAAACAAACTACCTAAAACCAAAAAACCCACACACATGATAATTTCTGTAAGTGGAGAAAAGAAATAAATAAATTCCAGCAATTACCATGATATAATTTCTCAGCAGTAGAGGAAGAGAAGGGAAAGTTTCCAGCTTGGAAAAGAAAATCTGTGAAAAAAAGATAGGTTAAATAATACCTAATTACAAAAAAAAGCTTTTTTGTAAGATGAGGAACAAAGCAAGAATGTCCACTCTCACTAGTTGAATGAATAAATTATGCTGAAATTTCTACTGCATTAAAACAAGAAAAAGAAACATACACATATTGAAAAGGAAGAAGTAAAACTGCATTAATTTGTAATGACATGATTGTCTATAGAAATAATCCTAAGGACAAAAATGTACTAGAAATAATAAGCAAGGTTGCAAGACACAAAATAAATACACAAAATCTACTGTACTTGTTGCATATGCTAACAAGGAATAGGAAACTGAAGTTTAAAAAGCAATCTTATTTAAAATAGTATCAAAAACTATAAAAAACTATGGATAAATCTGACAAAATATGTATGAGATTTGTACCCTGAAAACAACAAAATATTTCTGAGAGAAATTAAAGAAGAGCTAAATAAATTCAGAGGTATATATCATCTATATGACTTGGATTCAAAATTGTCAATTCTGCTCAGATTAGTATAGGGAGTCAACTCAATATCAATCAAATTTCCAGCAGATATTTTTCACAGAAATTGACAGGCTGATTCTGAAATTTACATGCAAATGAAAAGGATCTAGAATAGGTAAAACAAATTGAAAAAGAATAAAGTTGGAGGACTGACTTTAATTGATTTTAGGGCTTATTTTAAAGCTACATTTATCTAGACAATATATTATTGGTATAAAGACATTTAGATCAATGCAATACAGAATTATAGTCCAGAGGTAGAGACACACATATATAGTCAACTGATTTTTGAAAAAGGCGTCAAGAAATTCAAGGGAAAAAGGTAATTTTTTTGAACAAACAATGCTGGAACAACTAAATAAAATTAACCTGGATGTTTACCCCACACCATAAACAAAAATTAACTCAGAATGGATCATAGATCTAAAGGCAAGAGGTAAAATTATAAAACTTTTTAAAGAAAAGATAGGATATTTTAGTGACCTTGAATTCGGTAGATGTTAAATATGATACAAGAAGGACAAATTATAAAAGAAAACAAATAATACACTGGACTTTGTCAAAATAATAAATTTTGCTCTTCAAAAGACATTGTTAAGAAACTAGGACAATCTGCAGAGTGGAGAAAAATATTTGCAAACCCATGTACCCAACAGAGAATTTGTATCTAGAATAAAGAACCCTTACAACTTAAGAAGAAGATAATTCAATTTTCACATGTGCAAAATATTTTAAAAGATATGTTAATACAGATATGTAAAGATGGCAAATTAGCACACTAAAAGATGTTCAAAATCATAATTCAAAAGGGATATTCAAATTAAACTGCAATGTAATAGCATTATACAACCAAAAGAACGGCTAAAATTAAAGGACCAACATATCAGGTGTTGGTAAGGACACTTAGCAAACTGGAGTCCAGGACACTGATGATGAGAATGGAAAACACCTGGGAGAGTTTCTTATAACTTAAACATACATCAACCATGTGACCTGGCCATCCCACAACTATATATTTACCAAAACAAAGCAAAAGTATATCCCTATATTAATGACTGGTACATGAATGCTCATAGTAACTTTATTTGTAATGACCTAAACCTGAAAATAACCTAAATACTTACTAAGAAGTCAATGAACATGCAAACTATGGTGTGGAATACTTACTACTCAGCATTAAAAAGGAAAAAAAAACACAAAACTATTGACGCATGCAACAATATGTATGAATTTCAAAATAATAGGCTGAGTGAAAGAAACCAAACAGTACATACTGTGTGATTTCATTTATGTAAATTTCTATAAAATACAAACTACTGTCTAGTGACAGAGAATAAATTAGCAGTTTCCTGGGGGTGAAGGAGGGGTGGATTAAAAGGGGTAAAAGGGAACTTTTGAGAATATGTTCATTATTTTGACTGTGGCGTTGACTTCACTGGTGCATACATACGTCAAAACTTATCCGTTGTGAACCTGAAATATGTGCAGATTAATGTGCATCAATTACACTTCAATAAAGCTTTTAAAAACATAATTTAGAGTATAATTACACACTACTTAAAATACAAGGTGGGGCAAAATTGCTGTTTGTATGGAAAATAATACAATAATTAATAAATAATAATACAAGAATAAACTAGGTTTTGCATACTCACAACTGTAAACCTACTTTTGCCCGCCCTGTGTGTCTCACACACACACATATATAAAGAACTCTAAAATATTATTGTATATATTTTTTAATTTTTAAAAAAGATTTTATTTATTTTATTTTTTAGACAGAGGAGAAGGGAGGGAGAGAGGGAGAGAAGCATCAATGTGTGGTTGTCTCTCGCGCACCCCCTGCTGGGGACCTGGCCCACAACCCAGGCATGTGCCCTGATTGGGGAATCGAACCTGCGACCCTTTGGTTCGCAGGCCAGCACTCAATCCACAGAGCTACACCAGTCAGGGCTACTGTATATATTTTTAAGGTAGTTAAAAGGTCTGAATTGAAGACAAAAAAAATCAGTATAGTCAGAGTAACAATCAGTACGAGTCTGGGAGAAAAATCAATCTGATGGCAGTTTATAGATCAGACAGAAAAGGTAGACGAGAGAAGTAGTTAGGAATTTATACATCAGACCATATGTGAGTAACAAGGTATGTACAAGTTGTGAGCTGAGATGTAAAGAAAGGGGTTAATCAGTAAACAAATATTTAAGTAACTTTCACTATAAATAACAGTTCTGTTGTTGGTGCTTGGGATGAACAAGACAGGTGAGTCTCTGCCATCAGGAAGCTTCTGTTCTAGTGGGAGAGATGGACTTAAACAAATAAATATGTGTCAGGAAGCTGAAAAAGGAAACACTGAGGAGGAAGTTGGGCAAGGGTATAGATATAAATATATTTTATATATAACATAATTATAAAGAATTTTGATTCCCTTTCTCTCAGTTTGCTCAGAGGCCTCTGTGAGGAGTTATCAGGGCATGGTAAGGGGTATCGTTGAGATATAAAAAAGACATTGTAAAGTAAAAACAAATGGAACTTGCTGATTAACGAGTGTGGAGAAAAGGGGGCCACATACTAAACCTGACAAACTTAGATGAGGCCTGCCTGGTGGGACTTATGAACTCAGAGACCCAAAGAAGCCACATAGGATGGTCTGAAATTAAAACTTTCTAACTAAAAGTGAGTCACGGTTGGTAGTCGCGTCCCTAGACTAGTATTTTCCCTGACAAAGGTCAAGCTTTATACCTTAACTGAGCCTGCCTATTATCTTTTTGCATCTATGATAACATACTTTTGGAATGTCAGGGTTAGTCTCCCCCGCCCCGCCCCCTCACTACTCAGTGCACCAGAGTGGTGACCACAAAACCCCTCCTTGTTATTATCATGTTAATTAACTTTTAACTATCTTTTACCCACAAATGTAAAAGAAGCATGTGTCTATTCATTTTGCTTTTCATCCCATCCCAGATTTCCCTGCTTTGTTTTCTCCTGCCTCCCTAACCTGCCACCAGTGCATTGCATGTGACCCCCTTACACCTCCTCCTTTGATGGCAATGTATAAAAAAATGTGCAAGACTACCATTCTCTGGAGAATTTTCTTAATCCGTTGAGATTTTGCTTCCCAGCAATTGTCATCAATTTGGCTCAAATAAACTCATAAAAACTTTCTACAGGTTTGAACATTTCTCAAGTTGACACAAGACACTTTGTCTTTCCTGAATACCAAAACCTTTTCATGTGTTCTCCAGAGGTCTGGCATGTGTTCAAGGGGGGTGGATTCAATCCTCTTCCCCTGCCACTCCACACAAAAAGCCAGGCTCAGTGAGATAATTTCTCCATCAGTGTAATAATAAAGCATCGTACCTAAAACTGTGAAAGCAGCACTAAAATAAAGGAGCATAACCTCTTATGTCCATATAGCCATCTGAGAATAAAGTAGAATAGAGAATATATATGCTTAGATAAAAAGAAAAGACAAAAATAATACTGGAGAGGAGTTCCTAAAGATAGCCCAGAGTCCACGGGATTGGACAATACTTTCTAAAACACACGAGTGTGATATATTTCTTTAAACACTAATACGATCTTGAAATGCATTAATAAAAATAATCACAGGGAGGAAATCCCACTGCGCTCTGTGCCGATCAGACCCCATTTACAGAATGTAACCATGTTTGTGTACACCCTACTTCAGGGCCACCCTGACCACCTGGGTTTTATCTACAAGAGGAAAACTAGTGCAAGGGATCCTGACATGTCAAGGAAAGTCAAATAGAGAACTGCAGTCTCCAAAGAGCTGTAAGGTGTAAAACGAAAACATCAGAACTGTTATTTATTGTTTCATATTAAAAATAAAATTATTAAGCTCTAACATTTCTTCCTACATGGGCTGACAAAGGTGCATTTATATAACTGACATATAAACAAAAAATATACTGTACATTGGGGTTTTGCTCAAAATTTATTTCACTGATGGGCTGTATCATCGAAAAATAAATAAATCAATAAAAGGGGGCCTCTGGCCTGCAGAATACACGACAGGAAAAACCGAAGATGACTAAGATTTCAAGTTAGTTGTCCCCAAGTATTAGAAGGCTTTTCTTAGGGAAGAAGCAAAGGATTTATCCTGTGTTTCTTCAAAGGAAGAACTGGAATAAGTGGCTAAAGATTATGGGAATTGCTATCCAATACAAAAAAAACCTTCCTGTAATTAAATCTGTCAAACCAGGGCACAGGCTGCCTCGGGAACCAACGAGCTGCTTAGGCTTCAATCAGCCAAGACGCAGCAAGGATATCGCTACAGCATGAGAACTGTAGAAGAGATATCTGACTGCGTAACTGTCTGAGCCAGAAAAACCTCTAAAGCTGCTTCTTACACACAAATAACTGATGAGAATATGAAATACTTAACATGAACACTGTTGTAGAATGAAGAATTAACTGGTCCCTGTGTCTGGCTCCTGGAAGGCAAACTC
The DNA here is from genome assembly GCA_004026545.1 of Mormoops blainvillei. NCBI lineage: Eukaryota > Metazoa > Chordata > Mammalia > Chiroptera > Mormoopidae > Mormoops > Mormoops blainvillei. The sequence goes on along the minus strand of PVJD01000404.1, from coordinate 60,036 downwards.
TAAATCTTTGGAATTTCCCCAGTGACTAGAGTATCTTTGTTATGCTAATGAGGTGACTCCAGGTGGGCCCCTAAAAAGCTTCAGAATGGGGGCTGGTCACACAGGAAAAACCAACCATGTGATTACAGGACTGGGGCTTTAGGTCACGTGGTATCAGCCAGACCTCCTGGCCTCCAGAGAGAGGAAGAAGGATGGATTTGAGTTCAATAATATGGCCAAATACTATGCCTACAAAATGAAACCCCAATAAAAACTCTGTGATGGGGGAACTCAAGAGTGGGAAAATTTTAGTTTAAGGTAATAGTTGATAAGCCTTGTAGTTAATGCATGTAAAAAGCTATTGTTTCAGGAACTTCAAGGGTGGCCCACCCTGGTTCCAGCAGACCACAAGCAATTGACCTTTGTGATTGACCTTTGTGCTTCAGGAGAGACCGTAAGCAGTCAAGGTGGTATCCAAGCCCTCGTGTTCCAGGGCGAGATAGTCTTACCGCCCACGACACAGAGAAAGAAAACCACTGGTCAGCAATGAAAGGATGTTAGGGAAATTGTTGGGCTCCAGCTTTTATCTGATCAGCCTCTTTCCTGAATTCCAAATCCCTCACCTACATTTTTGCCCCCTTATAAAAAAGGCTGGATTGAAAGGAAATGTAAGACGGTCTGTTAGGGTGCAAACCTGCTGTCTTCTCAGATCGCCGGCCACCTGAATAAAGCACTCTGCCTCTGCTTATTGGGTCTAGCAGGTGACAGGCAACAGGAACGGCAGCTTTTCCGGCTTCATCTGGACATCACATTTAGTAGAGATCCCTGGCTGGTCAAGAGACTAATGTGCCGGGAGGGTAATATGCCCTGATTCCATTGAAGCTGTGTTCAAGACTGTTCCAGACCCAGCCCTAGGTGTCTCTTCTTCTGGCAGTTCCTGAGTTGTATCCTTTATAATAAAACTGTAATCATAAGTACAGCGCTCTCCTAAGTTCTGAGTTGTTCTAGCAACTGATCAAACCTGAGGGGGCCATAGGAACCCCCAAATTTGTAGCCAGTTTGTCATGTGGGTGGCCTGGGGACCCCCTGAATTTGTGGCTGGTGTGTGAAGTAGGAGCAGATGTGTTGGGCACTAAGCCCTTAACTTACGGGATCTACGCTAACTCTGGGTAGTTAGTGATAGAAATGAACTGTCATCTACTAGTTGTTAGACCAGTTAGGGCTGAAACTGAATAAACATACACTAAATATTTTTACTCTAAAACTTAGTGTTGAATATAGGAATTCTTCTCCTAATAATGCTAAAATATACATTTTGTATATATTCATTTCAGAAGGTAAGTAAACTCTTATCAGAGAAACAATACTAAATAGGTAGATATTTACTGTATACCATAATGATTTAAGATTTCCACAATGCTTAGAAAATAATGCTTTTGTCATTTCCTACAAAATAATTTTACAACAAAAAAAATAAGAGCAAAAACAAAATACACCTTCAGCACTTTTCAATAAAGAAATTCTGCTAAAAATGTTACATAGAAGAGTATCATATCCTTTGTTGATATAGTTCCTAACAATGTAGTGCATTAATTATTATCTGGTCTATAAATTCATGCCAACTGGGAGCTAAACTGAAAGTTTAATATTTAACATTTGTTAATGATAAAAAAAAAAAAATTAGGAACACATAAGCAGATTGTATCCACCAAAAGGAGCCAAAACATATTATCCACTCAGATCATTAATTTAAATTCACTGAAAAGTCCTAGAAAATTAATATTTTTGGACTAATTTAAATGTTTTTTTCTTTTTCATGTGAAACAGCACAGTGAACTTCATGCCAACATTCTGTATTTAATCAGTACACATGGTGCTTACCTGGTTTAACAGCTCGCCCGCAGAGCTGGGGTTGTAGAAGAACTTGCAGCATGGCAGGGTTGTTTAAACTCTTCATAATTTGTGCAGGATTTGGCTCTGGAAGTAGGCCCTTTTGATTACTGTGCATCTTCAATGAATAGAGAAATAGGAAACATTAGAACAAGTATAAGTACAGAAGATGAAATTTTAAAGATTTTCTTTCAGAAATTCTCATTCATCTGATAAGATCTATTTTATGATAAACACAATTTGTTCTGTATTATATTGTACATCTGTTATATGCATTCGGTCAGAGTTCCCAATTATGTTAAGATATTCTACTATACAGCATACATAAAATCCTCACAGCATGTCTCAGATGAGTAAAAATTGGCTTGGAGAAGACTAACAATTTAGTAAGACAAATCTCTTTGTACAAGTAGAAAGAAGTCAAGAAGATCTAAATTTATTAACAGGAAGATAACTTGTTGACAAAATATGAATACTTTGATACCACAGAGAGCCTTACTCTAATGCTGATCCAAAGTGTAATAATGTGGGTTGCCTTGCAGATCAAAATTTTCTTATAATAAAGGTCTTAATTTCATTACTTAATCCTCTGATATAAAAGAAAAGATGCACTGGCCTTACATATATGTAACTGGGTAGATTCCTAAAAATATGAAACTGTTCTAGGTTTTAAAAACCAGCCTGAGAGATGAGGATATTAGTAACAGGTTATAAAAGGAAAACTATAAACTGCTAGCCATGAAAAAAATGGAGAACTGACAATGACATCTGGAATTCCTCTACAAACCCTTAAAAAGATAACAGATTTTTACTGGTAACATGAAGCAACGACAAGCAGTTACAAAGAATAACCAATTAGAAATAATGGGTATTAAAAAAAATTAATGGAGAAAATATAGCAGCTCTCCCTTACTACATACTTGGCTTTATTCTAAGTATTTTACATGGATTATATGTATCACTCGGTCCTTCAAAAGAACTCTACAGGTTTGGTATCACAAACCCCGTTACATAGATGAGGAAAGCAAGAGAATTCATAAAGCATTATTCTTAACCTCTATCCTGCGCTGTAACAGACAAGTTAATAAGTTAAAAAGAGTGCATGTGACTCAAAAACGAAATAGCGATATGGAAGATCAGTTCAAAGAAAGCTCCCAGAAGACATCAGCAAAGGATAAAAAAGGGAAAAATGCAAACAGGTAAGACAAACCATGGAAATGGAAAATGCAAACAAAACAAAAGAGAATAAAACAAGGCAATGAAGAGAGTAGAAGTGCCAACCTATATAAAACAGGTATCCCTAAAGGAGAAACCAAAAAAGGGAATCTTTGAAGACATAATAGCTGAGAATTTCCCATCAATTAAAAAGAAAATTAAAGACCACAAAACAAAAGGGCTTATAGTGTTCCAAATATGAGGTATAGAGAGAAAACATATCTAGTCACATTTTTTTGCATGTAAAATTTAAGAACAAAGCCAAAACAAAAAATGCTGAAAGCTTCCGGTGAGAACATTATCTCCAAAGGCGCGAGAAGCAGATTAATATCACCTTCTCCCTCAAAGCATCAGCACTAGATTCAAGAAGGCAACAAATTAATATTTTCAAAGTGCTGCAGGAAAGAAATCTGAATCTAGATTTTTTATATCCAGCTAAGCTATTACTTAAATATGTGAAAGAAATAAAAATATTCCCGACATACAAATTTTAAAAGTTTTACCACATGAATACCCTCTCTGAAAAGGAGAACCAAGAAGCAGTAAATGCAAGACAATATTGCATGACGCATGGAAACTGAGGTATGTAATATCAGTGGTAATTTCAATCTTGTATACAAAAGCCAGGGCCACAAAAGCAAAACACAAAACAAATGTATGGTACAATGGCTGACAGAATGAGAAGAAAGAAAAATCAACAACTATACACAATAACATCTAATACATTTCTCTCAGACACAGATTAAACAGACAAAAATAAGATATGGAACATATGAGTAACAATAAGCTCAAACTACCATTTATACACACACACGTGTACATAAAACTTTATACCCCACAACATGAAGTACAGATTGCTTTGAGGCCTACGTGGCACATTCACAGAAATCCATCCTGCACCACGCCACAAAGGAAGCCACAATATCCCCTTCCCACAAATCAACATTAGAGGCTACATTTTCTGATTGCAATGCAGTAAAGTTAGAAATCTATATCGGAAGAATAGCTTTTAAAAATTCCTAAGTGGTTATAACTCGAAAAGCAACAACAACAAAAAAAACTAATTAAACTTTTAGTTTAAAAGCAAATCATAAAAATTTGAGACACTAATGATCTAAAATTTATGACACGTAAGTATAACATTAGTTTAAAGGTAACTTGCTTTAAATTCATTCATCAGGAATCATCTAGACTAAAAACAACGGCACTAAGCATTGATATCAATAAAAATGGAGGGGAAAAGAGTAAACCCAAAGAAGAAACAAAAACATCATAAAAGGCAGAAATATGCAAAAGACAGAAATAATTAACAAAACAAGAGCTGTTTCTTTGAAAAGATAAAATAGAGAAATAGAGAAATCTTTTACAAGACTTATCAAGGAGAAAAAAGAAAACGCAAGTAAATACAATATACAATGAAAACGAGGAGAATAGACAAATTTTAAAAATAATAAAACATTATAACTATATGCCAATAAATTTGAAAACTTAAGACAAAATAGATAAATTTGTAGACTAGAATTACAATAGTCAAGTTCTGGAAACAGCCTAAGTTCCTATCAGTAAATGAGTGGATCAAAAAATTGTGGTACATTTACACAATGTAATATCATGCAGCAGAAAGAAAGAAGGAACTCCTGCCCTTCATTACAGCACAGGTGGAAATGGAGACCATTATGCTAAGTGAAATAGGCCAGACAGTGAAAGACAAATACCATATGATCTCACCTACAAGTAGAATCTAATTGACAAAACAAACAAATGAGCAAAATAGAACCAGAGACATGGAAATAAAGAACAGACAGTGACCAGAGGGGAGATGGGAGGGGTAGAAAGAAGGGGCAAGTCAAGGAACACGAATACATGAATAGTGGGCTCCTGGGCACGGACAATGGAGTGGAGACTGATTATGGGAGTGGTGGGGTGAGGGGATGGGGCAGGGGAGAGAGATGGGTCAACTGGAACTGAACAATTAAAAAAAAAAAAAGAATCAAATACCAAATATGGCACAGAAAGAAAAAAGTACTAAAATGTCTAAATATCCACCGAAGAAACTTAAGTGGTAATCACTAATTTTCCTCCGGAAGAGGCTCAAAGACTAGGTCTATATGGTCTCACAGATGAGACTTCTTAAACTTTCAAAGAATCGACAACTGTATTTCATACAAGTTTATCCATAAATCAAAAGACTACAGGGAGGATAAACAATATTCCAATCATTAAATGAGGCCAGTGTTCTATTGATTCCAAAATTAAGAATGGTACAAAAAATTTTAAGCATTTTTCACTTATGAACACATCTGTACATATACCAAATAAAATATTATCTAATCGATGCATTGAAAAAAATCATTATCAATTAGGGTTTATAACATGAGGATGGTTTAACATTAGAAAAATCTATCAATGTGATTCAGCACATTAATAAGGTTAGGGAGAAATCATGCCCTGGCTAGCGTGGCTCAGTGGATTGAGGGCTGGCCTGCGAACCAAGGGGTCCCAGTCAGGGCACAAGCCTGGGTTGCGGGCCAGGTCCCCAGGTGGGGGCACGTGAGAGATAACCAGTCAATGTATCTCTCACACACTGATGTTTCTCTCCCTCTCTTTCTCCCTCCCTTCCCATCTCTCTCAAAATAAATAAATAAAATCTTTTTTAAAAATTTAGGAAGAAATCATATGACTATCAATGGTTGTAGAACTACTCTGATAAAGTTTAGTAACTACCCATGATTTTTAAATCATGGAAAACTTGCTAAAAGATATGTACCAAGAACCTATAGAAAATATCAATGTAATACATTACTTTTGAGACTGAAGCAATTTAAGATTCCTCACTATCATTGATATCTGGTCATGAAGGGCCCTGCATGTCATACTAAGGAATCTGAACTTATACAGGCATTAAAGAATATTAAGCAAGAGAAGGACATAATCTGATGTGAGGATGAGAAAGATCACTCTGCGGCACTGGGGAAGGTGGATCAAAGGGACAGACTAATGGCGTGGTGCTCAGGCAGGGGCTATTCCAATCATCAAGGTAAGAAAAGGTGAGATCCTGAGTAAAACAATAAAGATGCTAGCTAGGCTCAAGGATTTAAAAGACATCAGGAGGATTTGCAATTGAAAGGATTTGTCAATATTTTTGACATTTATATTTGGGGAGTGGGTAACGAAGACCAATCATGGTTAACTAAAAGTTTCTGGTTCACACAGTTTTAGTTTGGATGAACTGATGCTACACACAGATACCACAAAACAGAGAAAAGCAAGTCCCAGAGAAAAATAGGTGTTTTGGGCGGGAGGAATGTTGAAATTGAACTATTTATATAATATAAAAGTGAGGATGTCTAATAATCATCTGGAAATTTTTATTTAGTGCTTAGAGTAGTTTGGCCCAAAAATTTATGCTTGAAAGTAATCATAGACAGGCAATAACTAAAGTCACTGGAGTACTTAAGATGAAAAAAAGGGAGGTCAAATACAGAAGTCTACTGACACTGGACTTTAGAGAAAACGACAGAGAAAGGGGGTGTAGCAGAATTCAAGGTAACAGAGGGTTTTAAGTACTGCAAAGAGGCCAAACAATGACGACTGAAAAGTACCTATGTGACCTGAATATTAAGAAATCCCTGTTAATCTTCATGAGAACAGATTTACTTGAAGAATAGAGGCAGAAACTATACTGCACTGGGCTGAGAGGGAAATAGGAAATAAAGAAATGGTGACAATGAGTGGGGCCTAACTGTTCCAGAAGCTCTGGTTGTAAAGGAAAATAATATAAAGGCCATTTTGTAGAGAAAATTTTAAAGGAAAAGATTTAAGAGTGCTTATAAGCAGATAGGATGGAACTAGTAGAGCAAAAAGTGAAAATAAGTAGAAAGATGAGGATCTAGAGACCCTTGAGGACAGGGGTACATGGTCATGAGCCCCTCCTTTGGCAGGAGGGAGCACAGCTCTTCCTCCAAGAGAGCAGGGATCTTTGTCTGCTTTGCTCACTGATGATCCTAAACATATCTAACAGTGTCCAGCATATAGTAAGTAGCCAATATGCAACTATGGAATGAATGCTATTGAAAAAAAAAAGTAAAAAAAAAAGGGGGGGGCACATTTGCTGGGGGAGTATGAGAAAAGGTGAATGAATGAGTCCAGCACATGACCTTTGTATTTCTATAAAGTAGGAGCCATGATCATCTGATAGAAAGAAGGACAAAGCTAGGAATACAGTGAACATTGAGATAGCTGCTATAGAAACAGAAAGGGGAGGCTGATGAGAGATGAGCTAAAGTTTTGCTGTGGGACCAGTTATAAACGTATGTTATTTATTTATAGTGGCATCAAGACATCTATCTGCTTTTCTCCAAGAGGACACAGCACCTTGGCTCCATAGGTGTCTGGATGGATTCAGAATTATAAACTCGGCAAATCCAATTCAACAAAGAGAGAATTTAATCAAAGGCAATGAAACTGACAGTGAAAGAATGGCTGGAGTGGTGAATTATGCAAGGAAAAATATGAAAATGACCGAAGAACCTAAGAGAGGAAGGACAAACTAAGAAAAAGGGGAGGAGGGATCTGGGAGCAGAGAGGAGGTCAAAGAATGAGAGGAGGAGAGAATGAGATGTGGGACTAACAATCTCCTCTCTCCAGTTCATCTGCAAACCACTTTCATACTCATCTGTTGATGGCTTAGCTCTGAATCTGTCACTATCTTGTTTATATACTTCATAGATTCCCTACTGCTCATCAAATCCAATCTAAATTCTGTGAGTGCTCAATAGTGTTCCCTGATTGGGCATCGGTTGACCATTTCAACACACATCCCTTCACACACTCAGTCCACCTAAACCACTTACCACTCTTCAAGCAGGCAAATTTACCTCATACTACTGTTTGAAAGGTTTTGTTCCACCTAGAATTTGACTACTCTCTCTCCCTCCTTAGAGTTGCCAGATTCAGCAAGTAAAAATACAGGATACCCAGTTAAATCTGGGTTTTCAGATAAGCAAAGAACAGCTTTTTAGTATAAGTACGTCTCATGCAAAAGCTTTATTTGCCTGGCGATCCTATCCTCCATCTCCATCGACACATTTCAAATTCATATTTTAATGTCACACTCAAATATCACCTTCCTCATGAAGTCTTCCCTGATCCCTTCAAAAGTGTATTCCTTCCTTCAATCAACAAATATTTACTAGGCTAAGTGCTAGGAGTAAAAACTGTGAAGAAGGAAGATTCTAGCTGCACGGAACTTCCAGACCGGAGAACTAGAGAAAGGATCCAGGAGACAGTTACAATAGGGTAGTATCTGCAGTGTGTCATGTGAGCAAAAACAAGGCACACACTTATGAACACTTTGAAAAAAAGGAGGCACATTACACTCGAAATTTAGAGCAGAACAAGAACTCAAATATTTGTTGAAGGAATGAAATTCCTTCAAAAAATTTCCTAAGGTGAATACACTTAATCAAACACAATTTCTTCTTTTGTAATGACTCCTGGCTCGATCTGACAGATGCCATTTATTGATTTTTTAAAAAAGAAGAATGCCTTTATGTAGTGCCAAGATAATGAAGGTCCAATCAATGATAACTGGGTTGGACAGATTAAAAAGGCATTAGAATGTTTTAAATGCTAATAAAAAACAACACACTTACCACACGTTGAGCTGCTATCAATGCCGCTAATGTACTTCGCCCTGGTGCTCCCGGGGCGCAGAAGGAAACCTGGACTTTGCTTCCCTTGATGGTCACACCGTCCGCTGCTTGCTGGGCCTCCTCCGCGTGCTCGGCAGTGTCATACTCGACCACTGCAAAGCCACCCACGTAACTTCCTTCGTCCTGTGCAAGCTGATGCAATACAGTTTATTAAAAGGGAATGCTGTCATTGAATCAGAAATAGTTATTTACAGTATATAATTTTCAAATTCAAGAATAAATGTATCCGAGCATGATATTGGTGAAAATAATGTGTTCTTTCTAAAAATAAAGGTACTAGTTGCTTAGATGCAACCCTTTTTAAAAGGCAGGATGATAAATAAGATCCTTCATTTCTTTTGAATTCTTTGGTTTTCTAATTTATTTTAAAAGTCAAAGCCCGAATGATATTATTCCCTATATATTAAATGCTAATTCCTTCCTATATATAATTGACAATTTATAGGACAATATGAGGACACAGTAATGAGAACTTTCTTTAAAATAAGTTCACCAGCTACACGAACAATAAAACATACTGAAACAATTATTTGACTACATTATCACGGCAAAATAAAGTTTGTACTATTAAGAGAGGAAAGGTAGGAGGAACCATATTCAACTTTTATTTCAATATTTTAGGCAGATCCCATAAATTTAGTCAAGTATACCAAAGCAAACCTTATTTGGAAAAACTATGCCCCAGTTTTATTAAAATACCATATGCAATATACAATCTTTATTTCTGAATGTGCCTTAAATAAACTCCTAATGTGTAGAACTCAATTTATTTCCAGTCACCCACCTGTAAGAGTGTAAAGGGAGATACTAAAGTCCTGGATCTGTAAAGACTGGTACAAAGAGCAAAAATAAGAGCAAAATAAGACACTAACAAGTTTCTAAATTTAGAATTTGTCTGAATTAATTTAAACACATTCACATTAGAAAGTGATATATGAGAAAATTCAGCTTGGTTTGTCTTTGAGAAGACACGTGAACACCACTTTTATTTGGCTTTGGCATCTTATAAGTTAATATTATAAGTTTTATAAGTTAATATTATAAGTATTATCATTATTATAAGTTAATATTACAATTAAATAATTTCTAGTTCCTTTTCCCTTATTTTTGAAGCTTCCCCTCTCTTGTAGAGTAGACCAAATTACAATTTTTCCTTCACATTCTTCCTTCCTTTTAAAACTGTCCTCATATGTCTTTTTCTCCGTAAAACTTCTTCCCAATCACTTGGGAGAAAGGGACAATATCTACCTCTTCCAATTATTTCTCCTATGACTCCATTCCTTTATAATCCAAACCAGATCTTAAAAACAGATTTGTAAAGGCCATTAGCCTCTTTGGTCTCTTCTGATTACGAGGTAAGAGACTGTGTCTTCGATATAGTCTGTGCCAACCTACCAAGCAAGAGAGCCTGAATTTAACAGATCCACTGATAAAAGCATCATAAAGTTGTTTTCATTAATCTTATAAAAACTTCAAAAACATTTTTGATTATTTCTGGTTCATTATGGTAACCTTCACGCCTATATAACTTATAATACTATTTTAAGTCTTTCTAAAGACAAAAAAACATCTAAGTCCAAAGCACAGGTAGTTTTAGAGAGGAATACTTCTGATCAACATGAGAGCCATTTAAATATACAAATGGACTGACTTGTGATCTAGTTATTTCCATTATTTTGAATATTTTAACAAAAGCTAAATGTTCATGCACAAATACTATAACAAACATTTTTTTCTATGAGATAACTGACACCCTTCAACTCTGGGATTCATAATTCAAATAAAATTTGTGATAAATAGCTTTTCTCTTATTTGTTTCAAAGGCCTTAACTTAGCTACAAAGAATTATGTATGGTCATGGAATACTACAATTTTTAGTATCAAGAATAGCAAATCAGTAAGATAATCAACTTTTAATAACTGGTCAGGAATTTGATAAAACATTTGTCACAAAATTTTATAAAGTTCTTGGGTGGTTTCTTTGATGCTTATTATACAGGAATTGGAGGAGTGGAAATTTCAGTAAAGTAAGATGGTAGCATTAATCATATATTATGTATGTGTGTGTATATATGTATGTGTGTATGTAGGTATTTATGTATCTATATGACTATATATCTGACTCCAAACTTCCTACTATAATTGTAGAGACTCAACAAATGAATGATTAAAGAAAAAGGGATGGACAGAGGAGGTAAAAGAAGGGACGAGAGAAAGTTTATCAGTTGCTATGGTACATCTGTAAGGAAAAAAGTTATATACAGTATGCACTTTTGTCTAGTTATCGAACATATTTCATTTTATATGATAAGGAGCTTGAAAATTTTACCAGAGTTGTCAGTTTTCAGGATCTTTTCTAAATGTCTCACTTATCATGACCTCATTAAGATAAAATTATATGTTCTCTTTAAGACTCATTATACTTTTCTATCTTCCATTATATCACTTTTCACGCCGGATTTACAATTATTACATTACTTATCGCCTCTTCTACAAAATTGTACAGTATTGAGAGAGTATCTTTCTATTATCTGTATTTCTGACATTTAGCAGTATAGTGGCCAGCATAGAGAAGGTGAAATAACGTTTGGATGGACGAACAGATCAATTAATGAATGGATGAAATGAAGTGAGTAAGTGATGGATTTGCTGAGACATACTTAACTATGTAACAGTATAGTTTGGCCCATCGACAAAAGGAACTGATTTAAAATTTACCATGACATTAAAGTCTTCATTATAGACTAAAGTAGAATTAGGTTATCCATTGTGATATTCACATAGGTATAACAAATTTGTGACTGCATATAGAATAGATACATATGCAGGTATTTTTAAATGTTTCTGATGATATCGTAAGTATACTTACCTGGCAAAACACCGGTGTATGGATACTGGAAAATACTTGCAACAGTTCCTCTGAATCCCTGTAGTCAGTAGGGAGTTTATCTACACAAAGGCACTTAGAATGAATGAGCTCTGCGGTCAATAGATTAACATCCATCCATTGTGCAAAGAGAGCTGATGCTCCCAACTGTTTGCCCAAAAGCTCCAATCTAGCCTTTGCAGCAAAGTCCTTTTTCATGTATTCTACAAATCCATATCCTTTGGAATGGCCAGTAACTTCACTGTAGACCAGAAAACATCTCTCAATATTTCCATAAGCACGAACAAGTTCTTCGAACTCTTCTAATGTAAAAGAAGTGGGCAAGTTAGTAATACACAGCAAAGCGTCTGTTGGCTGGAGCTGGACTATTAAGTCTTTTCCTCGAAAAGAATATTGATGAAACATCTGAATTGCATTCTGGGCTTGTTCCCCATTCAATAAGGTAACAAAAGCTGGAAGATAAAATAAAGAGTTTTCTAAGCTTGTGTTTTCAAACTTTTTTGACTGTGACTCACAGTAAGAAATATATTTTATGTCAGTGACTCAGTATACACGTACATATATGTTTCTGAAACAAAAGTATGAGGAAGTAATACTCCTAGCACATGTAAAGCACTCAGATATTTTCTATTCAATTTCATTGCGCTTTTTAATGCTGACACACGCACTAAACTAGTATCATGACCAGTAACTGAAAGTTAACATATAGAAATTATATTAGTAGTTCCACTACAATATTCTGGGTTTTCTTGGCTTTTTAACTTTATAGGCCCCAGCTAGGTAGCTAATTTGATTAGCTACCAATGTCAACCCCATAAGCCAAAGTTGAAGGTTTGATCTCTGGTCAGGGCACATACAAGAAGCAACCAATGAATACATAAATGAGTGAAACAATAAATCGATGTTTCTTTTCTCCCTCTCTCCTTCCCGCTCTCTCGCTCTCTCCCACCCCCACGCCCCTTCTATTCTCTCTCTTAAAAAAATCAATAATTTTTTTTAAAAGATGGATTTTAAAAATTTATCTTTTCAAACTACATGTAGATTTTATTCTTTTTCCCCCAGAAAACTGTGATGACAAATTTTATGAAGCCTTAAAACCTTTTCTTTGCATGGAGTTCTAAAAGACCCTATTAGGTAACAAGGGCCTAAAAGGTATAGCAAAAAAAGGTACCAAAATGCCCAGAGGAAAGCCAGTTCTTTCCCCAAGTCATGTATGTTTCCTTAAAATTAGATTAATTAGATTGGAACGACACACAATTTGGTAATTTTGGGGTTTGGTTTTGTTTTAATCCTCTCCTGGGGATATGTTTATTGCTTTTAGTGAGAGGGAAACATCAACTGTTTCTCACAGGAGCTTGACTGGGGATCAAATCTGCAACCCAGACATGTGCCCTGACTGGGGATTGAACCCGTAACCTTTTGGTGTAGGGGATCCCAACTGAGCCACCCAGCCATGGAGCAATTTGGTATACTTTTTGGATGAACAATATGAAAAGATCACAGCATTACAATACTGGACAAGGAGCTTAAGTTTGAATCTTCATAAAAGAAACAAAAAATCTGTCCTATCTACCTAGTGAAGTTGTTGCAGCATCAAGCAACAAATACATGTGACAATTTGTAAAACTGAAACATGATACAAATACAGGTTCTAAATCAATGAGCTATTACACACATTCATACCTGATAAAATTAAAATGTAGCCTTATTAAACTGTTTATCTGTTATAATAAAAAACAAGGAATACAGAGATTTCAAGCAATATTATAAAAAAGAAACAAAGAAAAAGAAAAAGGTTAAAGCCCTGGTTAAAAGAAACAACAAAGGGCAATCCTCAAATAACAAATAAATTGCTGTCTCAAAAGTTCTTCCCTCTCCCTCTTCTCTCTCACTTCATTTGCAACAGACAGTAGAGTTGCTCCATATGAACATTTAACTCACCCAAATTCAATTATAACAACATTGCAAACATGCACAGAGCAAGAGAGAAAGAAGGAACTTAAATAGCACAGGCAATCCCGCCAGTCATTTCACTCAAACTGTTCTTCCCTCGATTGGTCTCAGTGCCCATGTGGCTCTCAGAGTGTGAGCATCTCACACTGAATGTGAAGTTAACATTTAGAGAAACACATTTTTGGTTAAAAAATGTCCCCCACAAAAAAAGGAAACAACTGCCAAAGGACTAGCTAGCTAGCTTTTACACCATGAGGGAAAAAATGGCTTTGTGGCACTTTTTGAGAGATATCTCTTGGTTTCCAACATCGCTTTTTAAAAGACTTCAGTTACTTCTATTCTATGTCTTTCTTCCCTATGCTGACATAAAATACCTTTTAACTCTATTTTTAAAAACAAGCAAGCCAGACAGCAGTTTATAAATAATGGTTCTATTTTATATCAGCCCATAAACTTACCAGTTCATATGAGATTTGAATTCTTAGGGCATCTGAAACTTCACCATTCCCTTCCTTAACTTTCTTAATATGCTCCTTTCTGATTCTCATACCTCTCCTTCCGCTTCCTTTTCTAGATCTTTCTCCTCCAATTATACCTATACAGTGGTAATCCTTAGGGCGTCTTTCTGCAGAATCACACACAGTAACACCTGTGGCTGGATCCAGCATCCCTAAGCCACTGAGTGTCTCTCCTCTCTCTCTGCCTTCTTTCCCAGCACACTCATGTCCATTCCCGTTTATTCAGTACTATGTGCCAGGTACCATGTGAGGCACTGTAAATGAATTGCTGAACAAAACACCTAAGATCCCTTTCAATATAGCTCACAATTCAATAGAGGATGGCAGACATTTGACAGAGAGTTACAACTGTGGTTTTACCAAAGAAGAAATACCAGGGGCTACAAAAGCAATTAAATTGAGCAGAATGACCTAGTCTGGGGCTCACAGAAGGCCTCCTATACCTTGCTAACTCCCAAATCTAGGTTTCTAATCCTCAGTTCCATATATATCCACATACATATTCCCACATGGCAAAATGTAACTCCTGATCTTTATCCTACCTCTGCCCCCACACCAAGTATCTCAGCATCACTCATCTTTCCTTATTCCCTATTTTAATTGGTAGCACCACATTCACAAATCAGAAACCTGGGAGTTGCCCTGGACCCTATATTGCTCACCTTCCACATAAAAAGAATCCTGAAATTCTACCCTCCAAAAAGGTCTTGAATCCATCCTCTTTTCTTCCTTTTCCACAATGACAATAATATGGTCTCTCAAAAACAGAAGTTTACCTGTGTCTGTTTACTTGTGTCAGAAGTTTACTGGCAAAAATGCAATGGTTTGGTATTGCCAGTAAAGCCAAGTCTCAGCTCAGTTACCAGGCCCCACACAGCCCATTATGCTCCGACTCCAGGCTCGTTAACGGTCATGTTTTCCCCCTTCCCAGCACGGTTCTTTACTCTCCAAAAACACTGTCTTTCCCTAGGAAACAGTTTGTTTCAGTCATCTCTACATCCGTGGCCCCTCTAATCTCCCTGCGTCAGGATCTCTCCCCATGTTTTCAGCGCCCCCAAAACCTGTTAGTAGACATTCAAATCCGGCCCAGGGGTATTGCATCATGATCTCCAGGAGACTTCCCAGATGCTCTTTTCCAGTTTGAGTTAACAATTCCTCTCTTATTAAACCTCTGTATTTTGAATGCTGCTTGGATTTGTTGCATGAATCACACTGTATTATATTTGTTTAGATGTCTTGCTACCCTACTAAACTGTGAGCTCCCTAAATTACTAATGGATGTATCACTATCAAAACTACCACAGTGTCTGGCACCAAACAGAAGCTTTGTAAGTGTTAGCTGAATGAATGAAGGTATACATACTTAGATTAGTAAACTTAAAAACTGACCAGCTCTTATTTTCCTTCCCTTAAATATCCGCATTTGCTCAAGTCAGGTGAGACATTTTATGGTAGAATTTAGGTAAAATAATGAAGCAAATTTTAAAGTTCAGGAAGTAGGGAAAGGAAAGGAGTTCACTGATTCTCTTCTATACGTTCTTCCATTTCTTTTCCAAGGCCACAGATTCTCTTATAAAGACCAATTTTTTTTTTCTCCCCACACTGACTCCTGTGGAAACGGCAGGTGTCACTCTACAGAAAACAGGGTAAGGGATTTGGAGAATGATTCTATTTCTACTTTCCTATTAAAATTTACACATTCCACAGTTGGTCCCAATCCTTTCACAAGTCATAATTTTATTATCCTTTTACCATTGCTCGCTCTATAGTGAATTCATTATTGAGATAAATTTCATGGCAAGCAGACAAAAAATTATTTCCCTAATGTATCCTATTTTAATACAATTATTTCCTCTAACCAAGGTCCGGTCACAGTTTGTAACTGTAACCAGGTTTTATTATCTGTCTATTAATTATCTGGTTCTTCAAGCACCACCATAGTTACTGAAATCCAAGGCAACATTAGTTGATACAATTATTGAGTTTCTTTTTTGTATTATTTTAGTGGGTGATTTAGGGTTAATACCATGTCATCTGTAACTTATCACAGTGTACCAACAAGTGACAGTGACCACTTCATGTAGAGTCTAAGAACCTTTCAACAGTCTACTCCCATTTACCACCCCCAGCCTTTGTATTATTGTCATAAATTTTATTTCTACATGTGTTATATGTTCCATAAGACAGTGTTATTACTTTCACTTTAAATAGTCAATTATCTTCTGAAGAAATTTAAATATTAAGAAAATATTACCCACAGAATAACCATATGTTAGTCTTCAAGTTTTGGTGTGGATCCAGATTTCCATCTACTACTGTTTTCCTTCTGCTTAAAAGGCTTCCTTAAACATTTCTTATAATGCAGGTTGGATGGCGAAGAATTACATGACTAAAAATCCATCTTCACTCTTGTTCTTGAAAATATTTTTGGTCGGTAAATAATTCCATGCTGGTTGTTTTTTTTCTTTTTTTTAAGTTAAAAAAAAGAGAGAGAGAGATTGATTTTGCCCCATGGTCTTTTCACTTGCATTGTTTCCAAGAAATTCATGGTCATCTTTATCTTTGTCCCTTTTTTTTTAAGCTGCTTTTAAGATTTCCTCTTTATAACTAATTGTAAGCAATTTGATTACAATGTGCCTTGTTTTCTTCGTGCTTTTGTGCTTGGGTTTGGTTAAACTTTGCAGGTCTCTGCGTTTAAAGTTTTCATCAAATTTGAAAATTTTTCAGCCATTAATACCTTAAATTTTTTTCTGCAATTCCCCCACCCTCTTTCAGAGACTACAACTACTCTAATAGTAGGACCCCTGAAGCTGTCCAACAGCCCACTGGTATTCTGTTCATGTTTTACAGGTTTTCCAGTGTTTTATTTTAGATAGTTTTCATCTCTATGTATTTACACTCAGTAATCTTTTCTTATACAATGTCTATGCTGCTGTTAACCCCACATCTACTGTGATGTTTATCTCAGATATTGTAATTTTCACCTCTAGAAATCTGACTTGGTATTTTTCAATTATCTTCTATGTTGCCATTTATATGTTCAAACTTTACTATATAATCTCTTGTACAGAAGGAGCAATTATAAAAACTGTCTTAATGTCCACTTTCATTAATTCTTTTGTTTCAGTTCCAAGTAGTTTTGATTGATTATTCTTCTCCTTATTATGGGTTATATTTTCCTGCTTCTTTGTCATGGTTGGTAATTTTTATTTGATGCCAGACACTATAAACGTTACCTTGTTGTATACTGATGTTTTTGTTATTTGTAAGAATATTCTTAAGTTTTGTTCTAGGATGTGGCTAAGTTACTAGGGAACAGCTTGATCCTTTCTGGTCTCACTTTTAAATTTTGTTAGGTAAGACAAGAATTAATTTTCTTGACTCTTAAGTCAAGACCCTTCTGAATACTCCTTCTGATACACCATGAATTATGAGTTTTATCACCCTAGCTGATGGGAATAGCACTATTCTTAGCCCTATGTGAGCCCTGAATACTGTTACCTCTAAACTTTGTTACTATTTACTAACACTGAAATTGTACACTACATATGACCCAGTAATTTACTTGTAGAGAAACAGCTGCAGTGTATATTAGAAGACAAACAAAAGGATATTCACTGCAGCATTATTTGAAATACTGAAAAGATTAAAGTTTCCTAAATGCCTACCAATAATGAATAGATTTATCAATGGTGATAAATTCACAGGACAGAATAGTATGTAGTAGTTTAAATCAGTGAACTAGAGCTACATGTATCAACATGAAAGGATCTGAAAATAGGATTGAATTTTTTAAAAAGTTACTAAACATACAGAGTACCATTTATACAAAGTTTTAAAAACACTGAGAACATTATTAATTATACCTATAGTATAATAAAATTACAGGTATTAGTCAAGGGAGTCTGGTAACAAATAGCTCCACAATCTCAATGGCTTAGCATAACAAAGGGTTTTCTCGTTCTTGTTGTTCATGTTACATATCTCGTGCTGCAAGGAAGAAAGGAAGGATGGAGGCTTTTCTCATCACAGTCGCTCGGGGACCTAAGCTGAAACAGGTGCTGCAGTCTTCCCCAACTGTTTTAGCAGGGAGGAAGGGGGGCAATGAACCACCTGCTGGCTCCGAAACCTTCGACCTAGAGGAGATACATGTCATTTCCATTCACAGCTCATTCATCAAAAACCAAATCACAGGTCCACTCACAACTTCACAGAGGGACAGAGAAGAACCATCTTACCTCAAGCCCGGAAGAAAGAGAACAAGAATGTGTGAACAGCTTAATGACTACCACAACATAGCGGCAAAGTACAGAAGGTATGTACCAAATTTGTAAGTGCTTGCCCCGAGGGAAGGAGGGAGAGAGGGGCTGGAATCAGAGACAAGTAGAAACTATATTTCATCTTCATCTGTAACATTCCTATTTTTAATTTTTTAAAGTTAGAAAAAAGAGTAAATGCAGAATTCCTGACCATACTACCAGACGTTTATTCCACAGAGCTACACTAGGGTTCCAGCATGTATGTGTGTATGTATATATTTTAACAACAAAAAAATCTTTTAAACATTAAAAAATATTTTTATAAAACATCTTCTAATTTGGGAATGCATGGGTACATAGTGGTTATATCATCCTCCATACTTTTCCTTACTTTTTATCATTTCAAAAAGTGTTTTTTAGACATATCATATGGAAACAAAGGAAATAATCTAGTCTTTTATATCGCAGATATAAAACCAATACCCAGAAAAATCAAGCAATTTTCCCAATTGACCCGGCTAAGGTCAATCATGGAGTTTATTCACCAAGTCTAGTAATAAATTATTAGGACAGAAGATACAAAGCCTATAAAGAATATTCATTATAAAATTAAAACCTGTAACATTTGAATAGTCATTATAAAAATTGATAAAGCTCTAGTAACACGATATTAATGTTATTAAAATTTAGGACACCAGCCCTGGTTGGTGTGGCCAAGTGGACTGAGCACCAGCCTGGGACCTGAAAGGTCACTAGTTTGATTCCCAGTTAGACTACAAGCCCCGGGTTGCAGGCCAGGTCACCAGTGGGGGGCATGTGAGAGGCAACCAATCAATGTATCTCTCACACATCAATGCTCTCTCCCTCTCTTTCTCACTCCCTTCCCTTCTCTGTAATAATAAATAAATAAGTGATCTTTTAAAAAAAAAATTTAGGATACCAATATTATCTTCAGAAAATAAATTTTATGAGTTACATTTATATGGTTTAATGCTTAAGAATTTTGGTGATTAGCTTAAGAATGAAAAGACACTAAGCTTTTTTGTTTTATAATGACTAACGTGCAATGAAAATGAAATCAGATGCTTAGAACTGAAATCTTACCTGTTCGCTTATTTCTGTCCACATAACAATACTTTAACTCATAGTCTTGTAATAAATCATGAACTTCCTAAAAAAGACCAAACATGAATTCAATTAATATACAAAGGCCGTTAGTGGATAACCCAAGTGTATTAGCCTACCATCATTACCTCCACCCTCTCCCAGGTAAAAATCACCCATGAATTTCTATTACTTATTTAAATTAAAGGCCCACTGGACAAGGCACCAACCTCCCTGTCCAAAATATCTCCAATACAACCTCTACACATTCCCATATTCCTGTTCAAACGACTGCTCGCTGCCTCGCGACTATGCCGCGTGCGGCCCTTACTCTGAATGCTGAGACCCTGGCCTGGCACAGGGCAAACACACCACTAAAGCTCCCAAACCTGACTGAAATCACAGGCACCCTTTGAAATCTCAGCTCAAATGTTCTTCCAGGAATATTTTCCCAATTCTTTTCCACAGGACATGACCTTGCCCACCTCTATGCTAACTATGGTCATACTTTATTTATGCCTCTCTTATAGAAAAAAACATTGATATTAAACATTTCTACTTGTGTGCTACATACGAAGTTCTTAACAAGTAATAAACCTGTAGATGCTTATAGTACCAGCAAGGAGAATAAACAAATGTAGACTGCAAACCAAACTTAGAGATCCCTGGGTACGAAAAGAAATAACAACCACCAAGGCACAGTACACAGTTCAGTTTGTTGCCCCAAGATGTTTAAACTGGCCTTCGGGCTCATTCTGCTCCTATTAGTAACCCAGTCTGAACTTGTTTCTTCTGATATCAAAATTTCCATCCACCTGGGGGCCTGAAAAAGTACATCTCTATTCCTAATCCTTCCTGTTAAACTGATATACTTGAGTACAGGAACTATATTTCATTTACTTGTATATTACCTGTATTGCTTTGCATATGCTAGACACTCAAAAATACATTACAGTGAATATAATTTAATTATTTTAACACTGAATTGATATCTGGCCTTGAAAAAAAATACTTAATGCACAACAGATGCAGTTACTATTTTTTAAAGGAACTGGACTTCCATACAGGTGGACATTCTGATCCCAGACTGGAAGGTTACAGCCAACCTGTTCTATTTTGCAAATAAATAAACTAAACATACACAAGTGCTCATATGTTAAGTTTACAATCTAAACTAATTAATTCAACAATAATTCTTATTATTACCACTGCTATAGTTAATATTTGTTTAGGTTTTACTAGGTAACAGAGCACTGAACTTATCCCTTCCATTAAATATCAGGAAACTACAAGAGAGCAAATTCAAGTGTATTGCCAAAGTCATGTACTTGGTGACTTGCTGAGTGAAGACTCACCCATCAGTCTGGTTCCAGGACCACACTCTTAACCTCTATGCCATACTGCTTATTCCTTCTAGTATTAATCAAAAACAGTACACTACCACTAATAGTTACAAACACAGTACCACTAGTGCCCTAAGTAATCATATGGGAAATAAATAAAAGGACGGTTACAAATTAAGAAATGTTTTTCCTTTTAACCTAGGACAAGGGAGAAAAAGAGTGATATGACAAAGTATAAAAACATAATGCTGGGCCTTTTGGCCCTCTGAGCAGTACCATGGTGGCTGGCAAGAACAAGCGCCTTACAAAAGACAGCAAAAAGAAAGACAAGAAGAAACCGGTTGACCCATTTTCTATGAATGACTGGTAGAATGTGAAAACACCGCTATGTTCAATATAAGAAATACTAGGGAAAAACTAGTCACAATAAATCAAGAAACCAAAATTGCATGGATCTCAAGGGTCATGGATATCTCAAGGGTTCTGGCTGTTCTGCAGGACGATGAAGTTGCATTTAGAAAATTCAAGCTAATTACTAAGGGTGTCCAGGTTAAAAACTGCCTAACTAACTTCCACGGTGTGGATCTTACCCGTGACTCCACGGTCAAAAGTGGCAGACCATCACTGACGCTCACGCTGATGTCAAGGCTACCTACCGATGGCTATTTGCTTCACCTGTTCTGAGTTGGTTTTACTAAAAAACTGAACAATCAGAGACATATGAAAGGATGCTCAGCATCACTAGCCATCAGAGAGATGCAAATTAAAACTACAATGAGATACCACTTCACACCGGTCAGAATGCCCATCATAAACAAATCAACAAACAATAAGTGCTGGTGAAGATGTGGAGAAAAGGGAACCCTAATGCACTGTTGGTGGAAATGCAGACTGGTGCAGCCACTGTGGAAAAGTTTGGAATTTCCTCAAAAAACTAAACATGGAACTGCCTTATGACCCAGCAATTCCACTGCTGGGATTATACTCTAAGAATCCTGAAACACCAATTCAAAAGAACCTATGCACCCCAATGTTCATAGCAGCACAATTTACAATAGCCAAGAACTGGAAGCAACTTAAGTGCCCAACAGTAAATGAGTGGATCAAAAACCTGTGGTACATTTATACAATGGAATACTACACAGCAGAAAGAAAGAAGGCGCTCCTATCCTTCATGACAGCGTGGATGGATCTGGAGAGCATTATGCTCAATGAAATGTCAGCTGGTGAAAGAAAAATATCACATGATCTCATCTATAAGTGGAACCTAATCAACACAACAAACAAGCAAGCAAAATACAACCAGAAACATTGAAACATAGAACAAACTGACGGTAACCAGAGGGGAGGGGGAAGAGGGGTAATGGGAAAGAAAGAAAAGGGTCATCAAGGCACATGTATAAAGGACCCACGGACAAAGCCAAAGTGGTGTAGAATTGAGGGTGGGAGACGGGGGTGGGTGGGGCGGGGGAAAGTGGTGGTGGGAAGATGGAGACAAGTGTACTTGAACAACAACAAAAAAAAAAGAAAAAGAAAAAAACTCAACAATCAGATTTGAAATAACTCTCTTATGCTCAGCATTAGTGGGTCTGCCAAATCTGGAGATGATGATGAAAATCATGACCTAAGAGGAACAGACAAATGACCTGAAAGAAGTGGGCAATAAATTAATTCCAGATAGCACAGGAAAAGACAGAGGAACAGCTTGCCAATTATCTGATTCATAATGTCTTTGTTAGTAAAGTCAAAATGCTGAAGAAGCCCAAGTTTGAACTGAGAAAACTAATGGAGCTTCATGGTGAAGGTGGCAGCTCTGGAAAAGCTACTGGGGATGAGACAGGGGCTAAGTAAAGTTGAATGAACTGATGGATACAAGCCTGAGTCCAAGAATCTGTTTAAAAGGCAGACATTTAATGGTGACAAATTAAAAAAAAAAACCCTACTTGTGGGGAAAAAGTATAAAACAATGCTGGGTAAAAAAAATGTAATCACCTATGATAAGAAAGATAAAGGTAAAGCTGATAACTTAGTATTCCTAAATAGTAAGTCAATATTAGAAATGTTTTAAAATATACTTATAAATTCTGTAAAATATTTGCTAAATTATATAGTAATATGATCAATAAACAGATAGTTTATATATTACTATGGTAATTTTTTATCTTGTAAGCTCTGATGTTTTCTTGCACTTAAAAAAACATAGTGGGGGATCCAAGATGGCTGCAGAATAGGGACACTCACCTCCTTTCAGCATCAAACCAGATTTGCAACTAAATTATAGATCAGTTAATCTGAATAACCAATTGAAGACTAGCTGAACAGAAGTGTTATAACCAAGGATTTCTGGGAAAAGGAACAAGGCTGGTAAGAAGGGCACAGACACAGAAAGGGCTGGCCCCTGCACTCACGGGTAGTGGTTGAAAATCTACCAGGGGTGTCCAACTTTTTGGCATCTCTGCACCACACTGGAAGAAGGACAGTTGTCATGGGCCACACATTAAATACATTACAACATGTAATCACAAAAAAATCTCATAATGTTTTAAATAAATTTATGATTTTGTGTTGGGCCATATTCACAGCCATCCTGGGATGCATGCGGCCCACAGGCCACAGGCTGGACACCCCCAGTTCTAAAGGAACATCTTAGCTGCAAAGGTGCCCCCTGAGCACTGAGGGTCTCAACCCCCTGCTGGGATCCCCAACCCAGACCACCAGAGCTGGGAAGAGGAGTCCACATAACGCCTGGCTGTGAAAATCAGTGGGGATTCCCCCCACCAGGGAGAAATGGGAATTGGTTAGAGACCCAGGCACCATCTTAAGGGCCAGTGCACAAACTTTTATTCTTGGTCACTCACCCACGGCCCCGGTGGAGGAAAGGTAACTGAGAACCAACCAGAGTCATACAGAGAAAAACTGGGTGGTATGGACCCATGGCGAGATCTGGAGGGCCAGTCCCCAAGGTCTCTGGGCAGGTCTCTGTGCTGGGTCCCTATTCTATACCACCCACAGATGCCATCTTCCCTTGGTGGAGCACTCCCACACTACAGCACCTGCCTGGGAAGTGCACTAACTCAGTCTTCTAACCACTGGTGGCCCATGCCAAGCTCTTGACCTGCAGAGAAGTCTGCTGCAGTTAGGGCACAGTGTGCTCTGCCTTCAGGAACAATTAGGAAGATTCAGCCAAACCCAGGAGTAGACAAAGTCTTGGACAGACAATGAGTTGTGTGGCTCGGCAGTAAGGGCCATTTCTCCCCCTGCACACCACCAGCGCCATACCCCAGCAGGAGATCCACTAGCCCTGTCCTCCTGATTCTCAGTGGCCCTGCCCTGCCCAGCTCACGCCTTGCAGAAAAGTCTGCTGGTTGTACCCAGGCAGGACCTGTGGTGTGCTTTTTCTTTGCAAAGCTCTTTTCGGAGTCTTGGACAGCACTGTTGAACAAAGGGAGAAACTGACAGTTATAGCAGAGGATTTTAACACATCATTGACATCAATGGATAGATCTTCCAGACAGAAAATCAACAAGGATACAGAGGCCTTAAACTACACTCTAGACAAGATGGATTTAATTGATATTTTCAGAGCTTTTCACCCCAAAGCAGCAGAATATAAATTCTTATGAAGGGCACATAGAATATTCTCTAAAACAGACCATATGTTAGGACACAGTCTCAACAAATTCAAGAATTTTGAAATAATATCAAATATCTTCTCTGACCACAATGGTATGAAACTAGAAATTGATCACAAGAAAATAGCCGAAAAATGCACATATACATGGTGGCTACATAATATGTTACCACTCTAAATGGATTAACAATAAGATCAAGGAAGAAATCAAAAATTACCTTGAGACAAATAAAAATTAAAACACAACAACACAAAATCTATGGGACACAGTGAAAGCAGTCCTAAGAGGAAAATTCATAGCAATACAGGCCTGCCTCAAGAAATAAGAAAAATCTAAAATAAACAATCAAATCTTACACTAAAGGAAATAAAGAGCAATAAACAAGCCCAAAGTGAATAGAAGGAGGAAAATAATAAAGATCAGAGCAGGAATAAATGAAATAGAGTCCAAAAACACAATACAAAAGATCAATGCGACCAAGAGCTGGTCCTTTGAAAAGATACACAAAATTGACAAACCTTTAACCAGACTCATCAACAAAAAAGGAGGGCCTAAATAAATAAAATCGGAAATGAAAGAGGAGAAGTAACAACTGACATCACATAAATACAAAGAATTATAAAAACATTATTATAAACAACTATATGCCAACAAACTGGACAATTTGGAAGAAATGGGTGAATTCCTAGATATACAGTCTTCCAAAACTGAATCAGGAAGAAACAGAAAATCAAAACAGACCAATTATAACTAATGAAAATGAAGCAGTAATCAGAAAACTCCCAGCAAACTAAAGTTCTGGACTAAATGGCTTCACACATGAATTTCACCAAATATTCAAAGAAGAGCTAAACCTATCCTTCTTAAACTACTCTAAAAATTTCGAGAAGACGGGAGACTTCCAAGCTCATTTTACAAGGTCAGCATTTTCCTGAATCAGATAAAGACACAACAAAGAAAAAACGTTACAGGCCAACATCCCTGAAGAACATAGATGCAAAAATCCTCAACAAAATATGAGTGAAACAAATCCAACAATGTATTAAAAAGATCATATACCATGATCAAGTAGGGTTTATTCCTGTGATACAAGATTGGCACAATATCCACAAATTAATCAACATTCTAAAGCACACAAACAAAATGAAATATTAAAATCATATGATCATATCAACAGACCCAGAAAAAGAATCTGAGAAAACACGGCACTCTTTTATGACAAAAAAAAAAGTCTCAGCAAAGTGGGACTAAAGGGACCATACCTCAACATAATAAAGGCCATATATGACAAACCCACAGCCAACATCATAAATGAACAGGCAGAAACTAAAAGTTTTTTCCATAAGATCAGCAACGAGACAGGGATGTCTGCTTTTACCTCTCTTATTCAAAATAGCACTGGAAATCCTAGTTGGCAATCAGACAAGATGAAGAAACAGAAGGCATCCAAACCAGAAATGAAGTAGTAAAATTGTCAGTGTTTGCATATGGCACAATACTGTATATAGAGAACCCTAAAGATTCCTAGAACTGATCATTGAATTTGGGAAAGTAGCATAATTCAAAATTAATATTCAGAAATTGGTAGCATTTCTATACACCAATACTAAATTATCCTAAAGAGAAACAAAGAAAGCTATCCCATTTACAATTGCATCAAAAAATAAAAAAGAAAATAAAAAGAAAATACTGAGAAATAAATATAACCAAGAAGGTAAAAGACCTGTACTTGGAAAATTATAAGATACTTAAGAAAGAAACTGCAAAGGAAACAAATAAATGGAAGCACATACCATGCTCATGTCGAAAGAATTAACTTTGTTAAAATGTCTATAGTACCCAAACCAATCTATAGATTCAATGCAATTCCTATCAAAATACTAATCCTGCATTTGACAGAATTAGAAAAAATAATCCAAGAATTTATATGGAACCACAAAAGACCATGAATAGCCTTAGAAATATTGAGAAAGATGACCAAAGTTGAATTTACGCTACATGATTTCAAACTATACTATCAGACTATTGTAATCAAACAGCATAACTGGGATAAAAACAGACAAGTAGATAAATGGAACAGAGCACCCAGAAATAAACCCACACCTATATGGTCAATTAATATTTGACAAAGGAGGCAAGAACATACAACGGTGTAAAAACAGTGTAGTCAATAAACGGTGTTAGGAAAATTGGAATGATACATGTGAAAAATAAAACTAGACCAACTTCTTACACCATATACAAGAATAAACTCAAAATGGATTAAACTCTTCTAAGACTTGAAACCATAAAACTCCTAGAAGAAAAAAAACATAGGCAGTAAAATCTCTGATATTTCTTATAGCAATTTTTTCCTAATGTATCTCCTTGGGAAAGGGAAACAAAAGAAAAAATAAACAAAAGGGACTACATCGAACTAAAAAGTTTTTGCTCAGCAAATGAAACAATCAACAAAGTGAAAAGACAACCTACTAAATTGGAAAAGATATTTGCCAATGATACAACTTATAACAGGTTAATATCAAAAATTCATAAAGAACTCATAAAACTTAATACTAGGAGAAAAAAAGACCATTTAAAAAGTGGGCAGAAGACCCAGAGAGACACTTCTCCAAGGAAGACATACAGATGGCCAACAGACATATGAAAAGTTGCTCAACATCACTAATCATTGGAGAAATGCAAACAAAGATGACAATGAGATACCACCTCATACCCGTCAGAATGGGTATCGTCAATAAATTAACAAGCGAGTGTCAGCGAGGGTGTGGAGAAACGGGAACCCTCCTGCACTGTTGGTGGGAATGCAGATTCGTGCACCCACTGTAGAAAATTGTGTGGAGGTTCCTCAAAAAATTAAAATGGAAATATGATCCAGCAATTTCACTACTGGGAATACGTATATCCACAGAAGCTGGAAACACCAAATCGAAAGAGTATGTGCCCTCCCATGGTATTGCAGTATTATTTCAAATAGCCAAGAAACGGAAGCAATTTGGCTTGTTTACGGGGACGGAGGTGGGGGTTGGGGGACTGGATAAAAAAGCTGAAGGGATTAAGAAGTACAAACTAGTAGTTACAGAACAGTCACAGAGATGTAGATTACAGCAGAGGGAATACAGCCAATAAGATTGTGATAACTATGTATGGGGCCAGGTGGGTTCTTGAAATATCAAGGGAACCACTCTGTATAGTATGTGATTGTCTAACCACTATGCTGTACATCTGAAACTGATACAGAACAAAATTAAATATAAACTGTAATTGGAAAAAAAACCACATTCTGTATTATTCATTAAGAAAACACAACTCTCTCACAGCATTATGTATACATCTTGCCAATCGGCTAATTCAATACTTTATGGAGACAGTGACATGGTTTGTTTGAAGAGATCCAGTGTATGCTTTTTAGCTGTACAGGCTCTAATCTCTCATTTCACTAGTTAACAGCTGTCGAATGCCAGATAAAGAAAACACGATACAGCTCTTCACATTGTCAAGCACCCGTAAACAAATGACATTCTATGTTACTAAGTCAGCTGAGAGATTTGCCTGAGAGATCTCAAGTATTCAAAGATGCGTTTTCCAACTCAGAAATTCAATTTTTAAAGTACTTCTATTTCTAACCATGGCTTTTCTATGTCTCAGATGTGGGATGTGGATTTTGCCAACTTGGAAACGTAACAAAGCTTCCTGCAAAGAAAAAAACGATTATTTTTTTCCATGTCCTGATTGTTTTGACCCAGGCAAAAGTGGGTCACCCCTCAATTTGAGCCTTGGTAAGTTGGCCAAATTAAAAACTTAAAACCTGAAAGAGTCCTAACAACCACTTGCCAACATTCTACCATGCTCCACCACACAGAACCAAAAGGACTAAAATTTTATCTCCTTTACTAATCCAGCTTTATGACATTTCTATCAACTTACAAGTTAATTTTAGGAAACAATGTAGTACCTTTGATGAAAAAGCTTTGTCTTCTGACCATCACTATCACTTAGAAATTTCTTACAGTAAAATGAGTTCATCAAAATTGATATTATTAGATTGCTTTAGTAACCTATTTGCACACCAGATTCACTATCACTCCCTGGAATTAAATGAAAATTTTGCACGTATTCAATGTCTCCTGGGCAAAGGATCAGTAGCTTTCAAGGCAGTCAGTCGATGACCCCCACCCCAAAAGTTAAAAAACTGCCATTCCAGTTGGTCTGGACTTCTTCCTGAATGAAACCCTGCCATAGTTTTAAACCTGCATCACACTGTTTTCTAAGTCCTTCAGAGACTTACATTCGTTTAAAAAGTTATTTTTCTTTGTACGAAAGGCTTTCACAGACTAAAGTATTCTACCCTTAAATTCTACTTTTATGGAATTAAAAAAAGAAACAAATATCTCTGTTGATTTTTTTTATTTTAAGGGATTTTTTAAATATGAAAAGATTATCTGCAACAGACATTAAGTGATAAGGTGTAATAATGAAATAAGTACCCAAGAACGCACCACCCAACTTAAATGAGAACATGAGCAACACTGTTCCATCGACTTCGGCATTCGTTTGCTAGTGCATCCCGCCACTTTCCACCATGTAGGTATGGGATCCCTCAAGGGGGATGTGTCCCCAATCAATGTTGTTTTGTTTTACAGTCATACGTGGGTACTTGTCATCTTCAGAACTTGTCAAACCCTGTACGCCTTGCATTTTGGCGAGAAGTTTCAGCACTCAGCACCTGCTGACTTGTTGCACTTGCTAAAGCTGTATGAGTCACAAGGCCTCCCCACAAGAGAAAACGGTTCACCACTCGTTGCGTTTGGCATTCAAAGGTTTCTCGTCACAAGTTCCAGAATGAATTAATGACAAGTACCGAGGTACCACTGTACTTGTTTCTGAGCTTTATAAAAATGGTATTAGGCTAGTTTTAATCTTTTGTGCATTGCTTTTTATACTCAATATTATGTTTTGAAAATTCTCTCATATTGCATGTGACTGTTCATTTATTCACTACGGTTGCATATTTCATTCTGTAACTATGGTATGGTTTATGTATCTATTTTTCTACCAATGAATATTTGGCTTGTTTATAGGTTGTTATTGTTTGGCTACTTCCATTTTAAAAAACTACTATCACATTCTTATAAATTTTACATACATATTTTCTGGTGTTCATGTTTAAGAATTTCTGAAGTAATGAAATTCCTAGGATGAATGATCATCTTTATATCATAGTGCCAACCTGTTGCTGGAATGGTTGTACCCATTTACATTCCGATCAACAGTACATGGGAGTTCACTAATCCAAATCCTTACAATATCTGGTATTTGTACTTCAATTTTGTCAATTTAATGGATATAAAATTGCACATCATTGTGATCTTAATTTGCATTCCCATGATTAATAAATTAAGGCAGTGTGATAGCTTTATGTGTCAATTTGGCTATAATATCCAGTTATTTAATTAAACACTAACCTAAGCATTGCTGTGAAGGCATTTTGTAGATGTGGTTAATATCTATAATCACTTTAAGTAAAGAAGATCACCTTCGATAATGTGGGTGGGCCTCACCTAATTTGCTTAAGATCAAAAACTGACATTTCCTGGAGAAGAAGTCTGCCTGATTCAAGACTGTAGCATCAATACCTGCCTGAGTTCTAGTCGTCTGGTATGCGTTACAGATTTTGGACTTGCAAGCCTCTACAATCAATCGGTTGGTCAGTCAGTCAGTCCGTCAATAAATCAATCAATATCTCCGCATGTAATATAAACACATATGAATATAAATAGTATATATACTCTGTTTCTCTGAAGAATTCTGATGCATGCATCTTCTCAGGCTTAACTGCTATTTGCATATTTTCCTCCCCCAACCCCCTCTTTTCTGCCTAAGAGATGAGACAGAGAAACCTGGATTCAGGAAGGACAGTTTAGGATGTCGCCTTAACCTACTTTGGATTAAGTATGGTAAACAGGAGGGCTTCGGGAAGGGGCCAGTTAGCTAGATACCTTGGGTCCCATTATTTCTGAGTTGGCCGGCAAGGATTTTCCTGCCTTTTGTGCCTGCCTCTTCCTCAACTACCTGTGAATCACCCATTCTCACTTCTGAAATCTAAGACCCTATACATCCCCTTCTCCTTTGTC
The DNA here is from genome assembly GCA_004026545.1 of Mormoops blainvillei. NCBI lineage: Eukaryota > Metazoa > Chordata > Mammalia > Chiroptera > Mormoopidae > Mormoops > Mormoops blainvillei. The sequence continues at coordinate 29,408 of PVJD01000404.1, read as the reverse complement.
CAAAAATGTCTTACATACGCAATGTTGCTTTGCTGTCCTTACAATTTTCATGTCTGAGAATCCCCTATGCACATGTATTAAAAATTTGATGTTCTCCTGTTAATCTAGCTCAGCTAGGATAACTTAGAAAGTAAGGAAAAAATATTAATATTTTTGGCCCCTACAATATGACTGCTTTTGGTGTCTCTAGATAATCTTTAAGTGTGAGGAAGTCCTCTTCTATTTCTCTTTGCTGTTAAGTTTTTATTATGAATAGCGTTCAATTTTATTACAAATAGGTGTTAACTTTTATCAAATGCTTTTTCCACATCTTTTGAGATGACTTAAGTCCCACCTCCATTCCAGTGGTCACCAAATTCTTATTTTCACCTCCAGCTTCTCACCCAGGCCCCAAACTTCCGTTTGCCTGTTGGAGCTGCATTTGGATGTTTCACGCTAAATAATACTCACTGGGGGGCGCAACAAAGAGTTTACCGCATAATACCTTTCATGATATTAGCTGAGTAAATGGGGTGTCGATTTTAACTTGGCTAAATTTTTAACAGCTTTCGATGCAGCTGTTTTGCTGGAAAGTTCATTTGAATACCAACATTGTGCCAGGGCAACGTTTTCACTTGGCCTCAAAGAATTTAATAAACTTACAGCTTTTTTATTAGCAGTATAACAATAATAATTTACTGAGCGCTTACTTCATCCTGAGCACTTTATATACACATGATCCCGTTTAATCCTAACAATCTCATGAGCTGGATTTTAAAGCTATATTTTAATAACCAGATTTTAAAGAAGAGGATACTGAGGCCTAGAAAAGTTAAGTGACTTGTGCAGTGTATGATGGCTCTGGGGATTCAAACTCAGGTCAACAGACTCCAGAGCAAACATAATGAACTGCTGCACAATACTGTATCTAAGTATCACCAAAACAAAAATAAAACCTATGAAATATTCATTCCCATCACATTCCTAAAGCCTACTGCATCACTGACCTCCTAACCTTAGAAAGGGGATCAGAGGGGGAAAAAAGTGTTGGAGATAAAAACAAAAACAACATATTTTAATTGCTGACAGCTAGAAATCTGATTGCATCATTCCCTTGTTTAAATATTTCAATGAATCCTCATTTCCCCTGAAATGAAATCCAAACTCCCTTACATGGTTTACAAACTTATAATCATCTGGTCCTGCTTCTTGTGCCAGCCTTCTACTGAACTCTCCCTCTCACACTCCATGCCTCAGCCACAGTGTATGAGTTTTTGTCACACTTTCACCTGACTGGGTATGTAATGTTACTACTGCCACAAATATTCTATACTTCTCTCTTTCCCTCCCGTCCCCTAGCTACCTTCCCTCCCCCTGGGACTCAGTTTAGATGAGTTTCTCTAAGAGCCTTTCTGAATCTCCCAAGTATAGATTAGATATGTTTCCCTTGTGCTTCGACGGCATTTTTTTACTTTCCCCACCACACTCATAGCACCCATGATCCATATCTTAACTGCTTATATACCTGTTATCTTCATGGGACTGCAGGCTTAGCGAGAGCAAACGCCACACATCTGCCTTGATTATGATCAAGTCTCCCGTACCCAGCGCAACATCTAGTGGAAAGCAGGCCTTCGGTACCTGTTACATGCGTGGCCCAGATTGCCGTTATCAACTCCCAAGCGGCATTATTTTGTTTCTGGGATTACTTTACAATCTTAACATAAACCAGTATATATTTAAAGTGCTTAAAAAATTGAAAATATACTTTTTTGCCCTGGCCGGGTGGTTCCATAGGTTGGAGAATCGCCCTGTACACCAAAAGGTTACAGGTTTGATTCCCAGTCAGTGCACACACCTAGGTTATGGATTCAATCCCTGGTTGGGGTTTGTATAGGAGGCAACTGATTGATCTCTCCCTCTCTCTCATCAATTAAAAAAAGAAAAGAAAATATACTTTCTTTACATTGACGTAATGCATAGCTCACTTTTTTAAAAGAAAAAAATTTACGTGCCTCTTAAGTAATTAATATTACATATCTAGCAATAAGAGGTTCTCCTTGAGCACTTTTTGCTTGCAAATATCCCCAGAGACAGCACTACAATCTTAAGGAGACAGATTTAGATAGCTGTCCCTGCCAAAGAATAACCGTATGTAAATCACAATCTCACCTTCTCTGATGAACAAAATGGGTTTTTTTTCCCTTCAGGTATCACCTGGCTGTACTATGTTATTAGTTTTCTATTCCTGTGCAACAAATTAGCACAAATTAAACTTCTTAAAACAACATCCATTTATTATCTCTCAGTTCTGTAGGTCAAAAGTCCAGGTAGGCACAAACGGTTCTCTGCTTAGGGTCCCTCAAAGTCAAAACCAAGGTGATAGGCAGACTGCATCCTTATCTGGAGGCTCCAAGGGAAACTACATTGCCACACATTAAAGAATTATGCAGAATTCCTTGTGGTTGTGGGACTGAAGTACCTGTTTTCTTGCTGCCTGTAAGCTGGGGACCATGTTCAGCTCATAAAGACTGCCGTAAAATTTTTATACGTGGCCCACTTTATTTTCAAACCCAGGAACAGTGTATCAAAGCCTTCTTGGGCTTCAAACCATCTGATTTCTCCTGCTGCTGCTAGCCTAAGAAAACTCTCTGCTTTTAAAGGGCCAGTGAGGTTAGATTGAGCCTATAAAATCTCCCTTTTGGTAACTCTAAGTCAACTGATTAGTAGCCTTAATTAGATCTGCAAAAAAAACTCTTTTTTCATGTAACATAACAACTACATACACGAGTCCTTGTCACATTCACAAGGATTAGAAATTTGGGGGGCATTTTTAAAATTCTGTCTACCACAACTATCACTAATCACAGATATCATTTACTGTACAGTTATACACATTTTACAAAAACTATCTTATTTACTATCTCAGCTTCCAGAGCTCCAGCAAAGTGAGAAGGGCATCTGCACAGAAGAAGAACCCAACACAGAGTGTCGGGACTCAGGCAATGTGAGAAGGTCTCTGGCCAGGGGAGCAGCTCAGGCCAGGGGGATGGAGCCTATGTCGCGCAAGGTAGGCACCTGCATGGGGAGGGGCAGCCACCTGCAGTAGTGATAGAGGACTGATGACATAAAGGTGGATTGTTCAAATAAGTAAATATACTAAGGATAACAAATAGCAGGTTGCTCACTGTCATAAAACGGATTAACAAATATGGAATGGGAGAAAACTAGAACGAACTCTATGGTGTTAGACTGTAATCTGATATATCGATGTGAATGCATTACTTTCAATAGGTAGGTAGGTAGGTAGGTAGGTAGGGAGATAAATATGTATACTCATATATATTTATATATTCTTTAGCACTGTCTACTAAGAGGACCTGAGAGCAGTGACATCTCAATGGTCATGAGTACATCAAGCTCCCAGAGTTCGGCTGCCACAACAAAATATCATAGACTGTGTGGCTTAAATGATACAAACTTGTTTTCTCAGTCCTGTAAGCTAGAACACCAAGATCAAGGTCCTAGATGACTTGGTGAGGTCTCCCGTCCTGGCCTGCAGATGGTCACCTTCTCACTGTGTCCTCACATGGTCTTTCCTCAGTGCTTATACATGTGGAGGTGAGGGGGAAGATAAGACACCGAGCAGGGACTTCATTAAGTGGCGTCCTTTCTTATAAGGACACTAATTCTCTCTGATCAGGGCTTTACCCTTATAAGCTCGTTTGATTATTTCCACAGTCTCTATTTCCAAATTTAGCCACACTGGGAGTTAGGGCTTTAACACATGATTTGGGGAAACACAACCATTTAGTCCATAACAGGTACCTGCATGAAATAGCTGATTCCAAGGCTGAAGCACAGAATGTACAAAACAAGCTACAACATCTTGTTGTATCAAAAACAAGTTTAAGAAGATGATCTAGGAGCCTTGAAGAAGCTCTCACTGCCCAAATGTAAAATATTGGGGCATCAAAATACTCATAGTAACGGAATACAACCCACAGAAGAACAAGAGAAACCATGGGCCTACTTTTTAATATAAATTAATAAATGAATAAATTGAACACTTTAAGGCAAACAGAATATTTACAGTCTTAATTAAAGTATCTCTCCTCAAAAGTCTTATTATTTACAAAGGAAAAAACTTTGCCTGGAGAGGATTGGTGGGTGGTAATTAATTAATTTGGAGGGGGGGGAGAAAGATAGACAGACAGACAGATGGATGTGAGAGAGAAGCATCAACTGGTTTCCTCTGGCACATGCCCCCCCAACCAGGGATGGAACCTACAACCTTTTGGTGCACTGGGTAACACTCCAACTAACTGAGCCACACCAGCCAGGGCTTCGCAGGTGGTACTTTAATAAAAGCCAATCAAAATGACCAAAGTTAACCAACAATGAGACAAGTCTAAAACATGCACTCCCTATGATAATCCTGCCAAGAATACACAACTTGAATCTAACCATGATGAAACATCAGACCAACCCAAACTGAAGGACAGTCTACAAAGTGGTCTATAATCTTCAAAAGGGTCAAGGTCAGAAAAGTGAAGGAAAGACTGGGGAGTTAGTCTAGACTGAAGACAACTAAAGAGACAGGACAACCGAGTGCAATACGTGTTTCTGAACCAGTTCCTTTCACTAAAAAAGATATCAATGGGACAAATGGCAAAACTTAAACACAGTCTGAGAATTAGATTGATGTATTTTGACTTTCATGCTAGTAATGCAGGTTGTGTTGGAGAATGCCCAAATGTGCAGGAAACACACAACAGATGCTCAGGGTGGTAGACCATCACCAGGTCAGTGCTCCTCTCAAACAGTTCAGGAAAAAAAGTTCTTTGTACTGCAGAGTCCTACACCACATAATGGTGTTTTAGTCGATGATGGACCGCATATACGATAGTGGTCCTGTAAGATTATAAGGGATCTGAAAAATTCCTATCATGTAATGACGCTGTAGCCATTGTAACAGCACCACGCCACGCATCACTCCTGCATTTGTGGTGATGCTGGTGCAAACAGATGGACTGCAACGCCAGTGTTATGTGGACACTATGTGATACTCGATAATGATAATAAACTGTTACTGGTTTTTGTAGTTGCTATACTATACTTTTTATCATTATTTTATTACTATAAAAACGTTCGCAGTAAAACAGTTCGCTGTGTTACACCTACAGCAGCCTCAGAGATCACATGTTTATTATACTCTTAATTGCACAATTTTGCTCATGTGCTCGATTAATGTGTACAGCAGCATGCTGTACAGGTTTGCAGCCTATACCATACGGCCTAAGCAGGTAGTAGGCCATATCATCTGTCGTGGGTTTGTGTAAGTGTACTCTGCGATGCTCGGAAAAGGAAGAAATCACTTTATGACACATTTCTCAGAATGGCTGTACTGCACTTCCAGTTTTTCTATAAACTTAGATTGAAACTTCACAGATTCACGTGTTCTTGTTTGTTGCTATTACTTCACTCCATTGGGTGGCAAAAAAACCCACCAGGAATAAAGTCAGAGAATTGGAGACTAACCTGGAATGAAAAGCAAGCAGCTTAACTTGCAGGTAATAAAAGGTCCAAAGTCCAGGAAGTAAAGCCAAGTTGGGAACTAAGAGCAGATAATCGCTGTTATGGGTGAGGAAAGACAGAAAGACTGAGTCGCTGGGCAAAGGAGGCTGGGTGGGGTGCGGATGGGGTGTGGTGGACTGGGGCTGGGTGTGAAGCAGTAGCAGGAAGAGTCAAAATTATGCATACAAATACAGGCTAAAACAAATCAATGAATTCTAATGCCATTTTGCCATTCAGGTGGTAACAAAGGTTTAACAGAAAGCTTCAAACACACTAAGAAAATACACAAGCCCAGGGAAGAGGGAAATAAGTTCATGAACCTAAAGATAATTATGGTAAATAAGCATAAAATTAAGCACTAAATGCCTAGAAAAATAAGTTTAGGGACTCAATAAGTTGGGGGGCTCACAAATCTAACAAATGAAACTTCTTTTTCTTAGCTATAAATACTGTGAAGAACACTGAACAACAGAATGAAAAATAGTCTTGACATGTTGTAACAAGAAACATTCTTTGCATCAATCTTTGACCTTTAATAAATGTTAAGGAGAAAATAGTAAACATAATTCCTTGTAAAGCTCTTAGGAAAAACTTTTTTGGGCATCCGTTTTGTTCCAGGCTCAGTTTGCTGGGGGACCAGAGAACAAGGAACTTGTACATCAAACATGGAGAGACACAGCTGACTTCTTAAGAAAGAATATTAAGGAGGTTAATTTATATTCTTGCCCAGTGGAAGATCATCCCACTTACGCCTAAAACTGCCCACAGCAGTTTTTGATAAAACTCTTCTCAAGCAGCAGCTTTGGATCTGCTCAAGCAATCCAAAGACAGGTGAAGTCCCAACAACATGATGAAAATTACACTGATCTGGAATGTGCTTCTCAACCTGGTCTACAAGCCCCAGTGAGATCAGGGGTAAATTACAGGAGTTCCATAATCCCTTAAAATTAGGAGCAAAATTTTATATGCCTATGAATATTAGCTTTTTTTTTTTTTTTGGAGAGGTGGTTTACAGCTTTCGACTTACTCATAAGCCAGTAACAGTTGACTAAATAATTGTAAGTGAACTGAGTAACTTCACTGTCAAAAAAGAACAGTCTCACAATGCAAAATTTGTTCATTTTACCAACCAATCCTGAGAGCTTAGTGAGACAAAATTAATAGAAGTACAGCATTTCAGAACAAATAGGTGAGCATCCCCTTCTGTTTTAAATTTCCCGTGGAACAATGTATCAGGTTCTAGGTTTAACACTGGTTATACAAAGTTAATTATATGATCACTGTCTTTTGAAACACCATATACTGTGTGTATAGGGGAACTGCAGTGTAGGGTAAGATATGAGCTCTGGAATCAGATGTTATTTCTTCTCTGCTCTACTACTAGTCAGCTGAATGACTTTGGACAAATAATCTTGACATTAATTTTCCATCTGTTTCTCTATCAATAAAATGGAAATTAAAAATTGTGATCTCACAGCCTGGAAATGAAAATTAAATATAATGTAAACAAAATACAATGTACAGTGCCTGGCAACGGTAGGAACCCAATAAACAAAAGCTATTTTTATTATAACTATCCAGAAGAAATTTGTTCTGGCTGAGGGTTTATTGGAAGATCTCAACTAGACAACCATGCTCAATTTTGGGTGCCACATTTTAAGAGATGCAGTGACAAAGTGATAGTGGTATGTGTTCAGAGAAAAATACAGCGTGGGGCAAAAGTACGTTTACAGTTGTTCACATGGAAAGTAATACAATAATGAATAAATAATGATATTGGGTTGGCCAAAAAGTCTGTGTTTTTTTCCGTAAAATAAAAGACAGGTTTTTCATTTTCATCAATATCTTTATTGATCTAGATATTTTGAGTATGTCAGCTATCTCCCAGCTGGTATAATGTTGACTGTTCTCAATTAATGTCTCAATTTGATCACTATCAGCTTCAACTGGCCTACCCAACCATGGAACATCATCCAACGAGAAATCACCAGCACGAAACTTTGCAAACCACTTTTGACATATTCAATCAGTCACAGCACCTTCTCCATACACTGCACAAATCTTTTGGGTCTCAGCTGCATGTTTACCTTTCTTAAAATAATAATGCATAATATGTAGAAAATGTTTTTTATTCCATCTTCAATATTAAAATGGCTACACAAAAATTCACAAATTTTCATAAGCTTTTTTAAAGCACACTGATGACAGCTGTCACACAATACAACCTAACAAAATTGTTTCAAACAAAGTTAAAGACAACTAAGCGCTATCAGAGCCATCTTACAGAAAAAAACCAAATGAACTTTTCGGCCCACCCAATACGGTGGTTAGGAAACTCAGGCTCATGTTCTAAAAGCTAGTGGTTTGAAGGAACTGAAGGTATAAGTCAAAAAAGGAACTACCATAAATTCTCTCTATTACTGGAGGGGAGAAACTGAATCAAGAAATCAAAATTTCAGAAACAAATTTTACATATTCAGTATAAATAAGAAATTTATAACAAAGAATGTTGTCTGAAGATGGAGTAGAATACCTTACAAAGCAGTGATTTCTTTGAAACTAAAGGTGTTAAAATGTGCCAGAATTCATGTGCTGAGTACTCTGTAAATTGAATTCATATATTAGGCAAAAGGGTTCGATGAAATGTCTTCTACTATCGTTTCCGACACTGATACTTGTTTTTTAATTACAAGTCTGTATTACTTAGGAGACTATTGGTTGGTAGAAACATAAGACCCAATTTGAAATAAATAAAACAATAAAGGGAATTTAGTGGCTTTCATAACTAAGAAATCCAAGGGTAGGTCAAGCTTCGGATATAGTTTGATCAAGGTTCCACCTCAGCTTCCCTACTTTTCCTACCCCTTCCCAGGTCAGTCCTCCTCTGGATGTCTACTGTGCACTCATTTGCAGGGGAAGAAAGAGAATCGCTTACCCTAACAGACAAACAAAAAGTCCTAGGCTTCTCTGTTACACTAGGCTGAAACCATCAGTATGGTCAAAGGACTAACATGTAGTCACTGGCTCAGTTCCAGCCTACCGCCCATCTTATAACCAACTCCGATGACAGAAGGGAAAAATCTTGTTTGTTCGTTTATGTCACCCCTACAGATGGGGAGAGGGATCAAACCCACACAAATCATTTAGTTGCTAAATAATGAGGGAGGAGGAGGTCCTCAAAGGAAAATCTGGGTGCTGTTAGGAAAAATAAGAGGACAAACGGAGACTGAGTAGGCAACAGTATCAGTCTCAGCAAGAAACAGATGGCACACTCAAAAACAAAGTAATTGGAGAGAAATTTTTCACAGAAATTATCTACAAAGGTTTGGGAAAAAATCCTACTATTAGCAACAGTCCCCTACCATCCCCTAGGCGTAAGGAGGCAAGGGGAATGATTACAGCAAGATGAAGAGCTTAGTTGAATGGAAAGCGCCACTGGAAAGAAATCGTGCGCGCCCTCGGAAAGAGGAAACAGCCAAGTCACAGTAACCTGGTAAAGAGGGAGCTGGGTGAATAAGTGCTCCAGTCTCTCCTCCGCCCTTTGATCTCCCATCAGTGGATCTGGCCAAATGCAACCAAAAACCAGAGGATGAGAAAGCCTTGGTAGTGCAATCCCCAGCACAGGTTAGTCTCCCAGGACACAGAACAGGTAAGAAGGGTCAAGATAGACCTGGAGGAACAAATGGAAGATATTCAGCACAGGAACCAAGGATGATCCACTGCAGATAATCATGAGACCAAAAAAAAAAAAAAAAAAGTAATATCTATATCTGTAAAAAAGTGTCCTAGGTAGTCAATCTTCCCACTTCCCACTTAGTCCCCCTCTCAGTGCACGGGCACCTGGTCCTCTTAGAGCATGGCAATTGCCTCTTTAAGCAAACAAAATACAAAGAGAGCCAAAGACCCAGGGAAGCAATTTTACAATCCTAAAATTTAGATAATTTTGTTTTCATTATTTACATTTCTTCATTTGCCTGCTTCAGCTACTAGGCTAAGTACAGCTAAGCAATAAAGCTTTTGCCCACAGATGAGAAATAAGCCCTGGAAGCCCATAAGGGCCACTAGCTATAAGGTAGGGAAGATAAGAATTAAGAGACAAACTCAGGAGGTTAGTGATAGCGACGTCTTCTGCAGAACAGCCTTCCATCAGAGCTGATCCCATTTAATGCTTCCCTGATCTTCTGAACCTTGTTCATTTAAAGAGCAATTCCCTTAAATACAGTTCCTTCTTGAGCTTCTGACATAAGACACAGGAGCACCCATCAATGACTTCAAGCTGGGAGAGTCTCTGCTCCCACACAAAGGTGATTAGATGTCATTGCACTATTTAGAGTAATCTTACACTTCAGAAGCATCAGCGCCTAGACGTTAAAATGCTAGCTGCCAAAACTAAATGCCACCTACCATACTCTTTCTATGGGAAAACAAGTTGTAAGTCAAAAAATAATTTGTAAGCTTTAGGAAACGGTCTATAAATCACCTGAGACTTCTTTGGACCTCCTATTAATAAACCTAGTGCTGAGATGCTACCCACAAAGTGCTCCTCTTCTGGAATGTTTTCAGAGCAGAGAACAAGCATGGCTGACACACTTCAAGAATTCCTGCCATGACTGAAAACTTACAAAGCCAGTGGTGTCGCCGAAATCAAGGATAGTCCTCTAGCAGCTTTCAGTGGCCTTGCTACCTTGGAAACAGGGTATTAAAATACATGGAAAATAAGTGGAATCCATATTCAATTCTGCTTAACTATATTAGAAAAGAAAATATATCATTTTTAAGTAGTATAACTATACTAAAAAAAGTAGCTTCTGGAAGTATGCAAAATGGTATTCTCGATGAAAAAAAAGAATAATTTCAAAGTATGAAAATATCCCAGTATTGTCAGAAAAGTGATAACAGCCCTCCTTTAAAAAGAGGCAGTATTATTGAATACATTGGTAGACAAAAGAAATAATGTACATTTTTCAACCCCACAGTTAAAGAACACAAAGCATGTGAGAAAATTCTATTGTTTCTTGAAATATAAAAGAAAAATAGGAATAAGTAGCTTTTAAAAAGAAAATCAACCAGGTTCCTACATTTGGTGGTTTGTTATTCTAAAAAGTGCTTGGTTGATAATACTACACTTTCAAATGTGCCCCTATAAATTGATCATCGAGCTTCTCAATTAACTACCATAAGAGACTACTTTGAAATGAAAGTTAATGCACAGAGAGACAATAGAATGTTTCTTCTATCACTGATCTTGGCTACTAGCCCTAAGCACTTCACACTTTTTTTCTAATTACGCAATAAAAATCTCTTAGATTTTAAAAGAAACACAACAAAAACAAAACACATATACACACATGCCTCATGTGAGAAAAAAACTGACTGAACCTAAGTGACATAGGAAATAAATGCTGTTTTCTCCGTTTTGAAACCCCAGTAACAGTGCCATTGAAACACAAGATTAACCATAAAAATAAACAATTTATAGAAATGCAATAAAAAACACATATTAGGGCATTACCTTAACTAATTGTAATTCTAAATTCAGAGTTGCAAAGGATTGCTCGCACACATACACAATGGCTATTACGAATAAGAACCAATGTTCACAACGTTGTTATTAGTCACTATAATTATAGTAATTATAAATATTAGTCACAATAAACTAATCATTATAATTACATTCCAAACATTAACAAAGACGTAACTAAAAATATACAAATCATAGTGGTATGAAGGACTTGGGGATTTAGGCACCTTATAAAACCACAGTAGAAATCCAATGTAGGACTAACAAGAAATGAGAGTAAAAATATAGGCAGGGGTCAACTCACAAACTGCCTACAATCTTAGATTTCTATCCTATCATGTCATGCTCTCCAAATTGAGTTCTGAGTGCTTCATGGTAACACAGGAGTATAAAAAACTATAGATTAACTATAATTCATTTTCCATAAATGCCCAGTTTATGAAAAAATATGGAGGGCAGTTAAACAAGTTTAAGTCACTGTTTTTATATTATGTCCAGTTTTACTAGAACATAAAATTATGATTTTTTTCTGACGGAATATGAATCTTCAAAGCAATGTCATTCTTACAGAAAGCTAGTTCAGGTTCACTATTCCTTACAATTTGAGGAAGAGACAAACTGATGAACAATTTGAGGAAAGTTTGAGAAGCAGTGCCAGGAATGCAGAGTCAAAGGATTTTTTTGTTTGTTTTTTTTAAAGTTGGAGAGTGACATCAGATTTGAGTTTTGAGAAGCTCTCTTAAGGGAAGCAGTGAGCGGGATGGGCTAAAACCTAAGAGACAGGACAATAATGAGGGCAAATAACAAAACAAAATTTGTAATAGTCTGTAAAAGAGATGAAAAGGACATGAACCAAAGTTGGGGCTGCACAGTCGCCGTGGGCTCGCAGGGTTCAAAAAGCACAGGTTGGCCAGGCAGCGTTGGACTGGCTGTGCGGTCACTGCTCGGTGAGGCAGTTTTTGAGAGCTTATTAGTCACCTTGGTGTTCTTTTCTATTAAGAGCTCGTATTTCTAAGGCATTGATATGTGTATCTTTAAAAGCTCCCACTTAAAAATAATACTTCCAGTGTGCCTTGTAATCATAGGTGTAAAGTTGTGAGATGCTAGTGTAAATCTGTCATACAAAAAAATCAAATAATATTTGAGTAAGATTTACAAAAACTATGTTTAATAAAGATAATACCCATGTTTTCAAAAAGTTAAAAAAATTACTGGGCTCCTTCCTACAAATCAGTTACCATTATAGCTTTTCTGGGGCCATAACTATAAAGTATGAGAACTAGAGTTAGGAATGGCTTTGATCCTTAAAGTGATATTCTAGAACACACAGGCTCTTCTAGAGAACATCAAGAATTTGAGTATTTAAAATATCAGATTAATTATAACTAAACAAAAAGTAGTAACTTTTTAAAAACCATATTAGTAATTTCACAAGAAGTAAACATGTAGTTTAGCCAGGTGGTGCTGCCTAAAAGCCACAAAATAAAACTGAAGTTAAACCTTCATTACAAGTTGACAGTAAAATGCAGCCCCTAAGAAAAAAGGACACTAGAATTGTTAAGAAAAAAGATAAGTACCAAAATCCTTGCAGAATATATTCACAAAAATATTACAACTTAAGAAAAAGTAGATGAAATAAATAATAACTTTATTGGACCAATAAAAATAGCAATTCTCAATCTGAAGAATCTAAAGAAAAAGCTTGCTTTTAGAAACTAGAATACTTTGGCCTATTCTACTTATTTACATAACACAGATCACTGTTATATGATTGTGATCAGAAAACTAGGAAAGCTACAAGTTCAAAAGATGATGGAAAAAATAAGCACTTCTCAAACAAATGTTATTTGTATTCAAGCACAGTGATCTGTTTAGATTGTAAAACTACATAATCAGAAATATTAAAAACATTTTATTATCAATATAAAAATCAAAGAAAAAATGCTAGGACAGACAAGTCTGGACAAGTCTCTAGGTCCTAACAACTTTTTTTTGGGTGGGAGGGTATTTTAGATGACGAAGCTTCAGCTCTCAAAAAAAACATGGCATAAGACTTTAACTTAACACAAAAACTTAAGATACTTGGCAGTAAAAGTCTCATCCGGACACACAGATCTTACACCAATTTTATTCCATAGTTTGTGCTTGCTACCTTAGAGAAAATCCTAAGATTGAAGCTAAACATAAGTTCATAATAGAGAACGAATATCTCAAAAATACAAATCAGTGTACTAATTCTCATAAAACCTCCCTCCATCACAGACACCAGGTAGTTAAAATTGTTCCATTTATTAGACACTTCGATCTATTTTTTCATGTCTCGTAAGAAGGGCAATAAAATACCAACAACGAAGCACCACTACATAGAACTGTCTAAAATTTGGGGTCTAAATATTTTCAGAATGCAAGAAAGTGTGACAAAAATAGATGCCATTCTACAAAGGAAATCAAGACACGTCTCCATCTCTCTTCTCCTAGATTATCTACAAACACACAGCTGCTATATCTTCAATTGCTTTTTTAAAAATGCCATCTGCCTCTTCCAAGCCTCCCTATTTCTGAGCTCCCTGACTCTCCTCTATTTCCATAGGGTGGGGAAAGTTGCGTCTATGAAATTGCTCCATTACAGGTGTCCTTATACGTGGCATCACAAAACATTACCTGCCTGATGGGAAGTGGACAATGACAGAAGATTTGAATGAGGGATAGATAACACACAAGGCAGACACAGACTTTTTTACATTGCTTTTTGAAACAAAATGGCCCCTCATGTATATGGGTTCTAAGGTTATATGTTCACGTTTATTGTGAGTAGCTATGTAAGGTCTAACCACCTAGCAATGAGGCATTGGTCTTATTATTTTATGGATCATGGAAGAACTGCATTGAAATTATCAATAGCCAAGCCACCTGGAATTCCATGTCTCCGTTACAGGAGAACTACGCAAACTGGCCAAAATCTGCAACTACTAGGACAGCCCACCCCCCCCATCCATACAAATATATAAATTCAAGTTACATGTGAAATATAGACAATTAAGAAACCCTGAAGAATCAAAGATAAGATCTCAATCTCTCTCTCTCTCTTTTGGTAAAACAAAAATACATAGGTACATGTACGCACAGCAAAAGAGAGAAGGATAATACCCATGCTAACAATGGTTATATTTAAGTATCAGGAACACGAGTGATTTCAATTTCCCCATTTTTCGCTTTTCTGTATATTCTTGATTTTCTAAATACAGTGAGTATATAACCTCGGCAACGGGAAGGGGGCAGTTAAATGCAGATCTAACCTTAAAGCCAACAGTTAATCTGGATCAAAGACACCAAGTTGCCTATCCTTAAGCTTCCTCGGAGTCACTGAGGGATAAATCCTCCAGTACTTCGCATGCAGCAAACGGCTGCAAGGCTCCCCAAGGCGGAGTGATAACCTCTTTATTCCAGGGCCTTCGCAAACTGAAGGGGCAGAGTTGTTCCATACAAACTTGGTCAAGTGCTTCAGCAGCAGGAAAACTCACTCCCAGCTCTCCTGTGTGCCCGCCTCCCTCCCCCCATGGCACACCCAAGTGGCGAGGACCCCAGGCGGGACCGTCCGCCCCTCTCAAGGTGCTCCCAAAGACTTAGCACCCCAAAACTGAGCTCCACACTCTCCACCTACTTGTGCCCCGACCCCTCCCTCCCATACACACCCCAGGGGGCCATAGGAGAAGGAGAAAGCGGGCCGGACTTGGAGGGAGACGCCCCCGATTCCGGTGACCTTGGACAAGCCGCATGCCTCTAGGACCCTCAGTTTCCTCTTCTGCCACCCTTACAGGGTGGCCTCAGGCTCAGAAACCCAGGCTGGGGGGGTGGAAACTACGGACCGTTCTCATAACTCTGCACCGGCCCCCCTCCATTCTCCACCGCTCCAGGGCTCCGTGCACCAGCCTGGGCACTTCGAGGGCAGCTTCTCTCTGGAGTCCTGTCCCACTGCCCCCGGGACGCGTCGATTCTCAACCCCGTCCCGTACCTGGCAGCTGCTGTCCTGGGGCAGGTTTTTAACCAGGATTTTCCTGCGGTTACTCAGCTCCCGGCGCATCCGCTGCAGCCGCGCGGCGACCTCCTCCGGGTGCAGCGCTGAGGGCGCGGGGCCACGGGCGTCCTCGCCCGTCTCCGCGGAGGGGCCCGGCCCGCGCAGCCCGGACCCGGGTCCCAACCCCGGGCCCGACCCCGCCGCGCCGCCCAGGCCCGCGCCCCCCTCGCCGCCGCCGCCTCCAGCCGCCGCCATCTTCCCGGCGCCCCGCGGCTGGCTGCGGGCTGCTCGGGAGGCTCGAGGGGAAGCGGAGAGAGAAAGCGGGAGGAGGCCCAGGAGGGGGCGAGGCGGGCAGAGGCCGCAGAGTGGGCCCAGGCGCGGGGAGGGGGAGGGGGAGGGGGAGGCGGCGCCGCAGCCGGCAGCCGGCGGGCGGGAGCGGAAACCTGAGCGCCGAGGAGGAGCCGAGAACCACCTCGCGGGCACCTCCCCCTCGGGGCCCCCGGCCCGGCGCAAGGGCCGCCCCCGCCCCCTCGCCCGCCCACGGGGCCCCGAGACACCTGTGCTGGCGGAAGGGCGAGCCCCACCTCTCTGCTGGGCCTCTGTTAACTTTGAGGTTGGAGCTCTGGGGATGCGCCCCCGCGCCAGCAGCTTCCCAGGGGGACGCGAATCCCAGGCGCTGGTCCCCGCGCGGCCTCCCCACGGGACAGCGCATCTCCCCTCGAAGTTACCGCGCTGGGGCTGCAAACGCAAATTCGGTCACCCCAAACCGGGGAGACACCCTGCTCCGGACCGTAACCCTTCTGCTGTGCACACTTGGCGAAAAAGTTTTAGTTTACAATAAAAAATAAAATCTGAGATATTGTAGGGAGTATAAGGAGAGATTCCGGAGGAAATCTTACAGTTTTGGAAATACCTCATCGCAAAGAATTTTCCTAGCTGTGTATACGAGAAAGCCAGTGTCGGTCACTCGTCCCTCGGTTCCTTTGGCACAGTTCCTAAGATGTACAACCTGGGTGGATGCATATGCAACATACAAAGCAATGATGACACAAAGTATCAAATAGGAGAAGAGCAGAGGGCTGGCGAATACGCTAGTGGAATATCATTTTAATTGAAACTTATAAGGAGAGTTGTATTGTAGAACTATTCTTAGTCAAAAGTGATGTTATCGGGTCAAACAATTGGGCAGCCTCTGGCTGGCACCAGCCCAAATGACTCAGCAGAGAGGAACATGTATCTTAAGTGTGTAGCATGCGCATACAGGCGGAGGAGGGGCGGCGAAGCTTGCTTAACACTAATATTATTCCATTAGAAAAACTATTTTAAATAAATATTAAAAAACCAAAACATTTAAAAAATACCTATGTATTCGGTACTCACACCGTGCCCCACGTATTTCTAAGTACTTTACATATAGTTTATTTACTCTTCACAATAATCCAGTTTTATTTAATGTTCTATTTTTCTCATTTTACATATGAAGAAATGGAGTCTTGTCTGATTAATTCTCAAGCCCAATGCTCCTAATTATATAAAGAGATTCATCTGTAACCCCAACATAATGACTGCTATATTCCCGAATTTATTCTCTACCAGTAGATACTTGTATCCTTAAAATGATTCTGCAGTATACCTATGTTCATAGCGGCACCATTCCTAGTAGCTAAAGAGGGAAAACAATCCACATGTCCATCTACCAACGAAAAAATTGTTGCATATACATACAATGAAATACTATCCAGCCATAAAAAGGAGTAAAATACTGCTACAAGGCAGATGAACCTTCAAGCATTAAGCTAAGTGAAAGAAACCAGACACAAAAGATCACATATTATATGATTCCATTTGTGCGAAATACCCAGAATAAGTAAATCATAGAGACAGAACACAGATGGGGAAGGAGGGAATGGGAAGCAACTGCATAATGGGTACAGGTTTCCTTTTAGGACTGAAAATGTTTTGAAACTAGACAGAGTTACAGTTGACCGGGTAAGTGAATATACTAAATAGCCACTGAACTGTTCACTTTGGTAGTTATGTTATGTGAATTTCACCTCACAAAAAATTTTTAAATGATATTCTGCAATTTACAGCTTCATTGCCTGCCTCTTAAAGTATATTTTCTAAATCTTTTTCTGTGTCAGTGTAATTGAACATCATTATTTTTCATGGTTGCATACTATTCTAGGTAAGAATTGCCATAATTTCCATCCTCAATCTCCTAATATTAGACATTTTTATCTATTGTGAACAGCACTGAGATTAATAGCATTGTGTCCATATTTGAAGCCTCAATTTTTCCATAGAATAAAGAACTAGAAGCAAAATTTCTTCATATAAGAGTAAGTATATTTAAAGATTTTAGATGTGTATTTCCAAACCATCTTCTTCAGTTTTCCCTATCATAAACATTGCCTGACAGTGCTCATGTCTCTGCTTGCATCCGTAATAATTGTCAAAATAACATCTCAGTTTGTTTTAAATTTTATTGCTTTGATTTCAAAGGTTATGAATTTTAAATTCCATTAAGATTGTGTTTTGCAGGCTGAGACACTCTGAGAAGTATATTCTTTTAAGTGGGCAGAAAGTATGAATAGCCTTAGCATATGCTCTGACCTGGAGTCACTCATTAAATTTCAGAACATGTACTTATCCAAATGAGTACTGTCTTCTTGACAAACATTTATTAAATGTCTCTATGTGCTAGACAATATATGCAAAGGCACTAATTATACAGAAATAATAAAATAATGTTTCTGTGTGATAGGGGCTCAGTTTCACAATGAGAAAATTATATAATAATTATAAATATGATAAATATGTGAACAGGAATGTCAGGAGCATCCCTGGAAAATAGTGACCTGAGTCCAATTTTAGTGATTGCTTTTGCTGAGAATACTTTTCAAACTGCTTTTTTTGTTATTAACTTCAGACGCGATGGCAAATTCTTTTGCATGGTTTCTGTGGTAGTGAATGTTCATCTCTTAGAGATGGGTTTGACTTTTGCAAATAATTAAATGTTTTTTAAAGCCAAGTCTGGTGAATGAATCAGGCGTATATTATGCTTTGGGGATTATGATTATGTAATTGGGGCTTGGGGCCTTAAATGGGACATGATTACAATGTTATGAGGTTATTAAACCAATTTCATTAAGTGACTGCTTAGGCTTGATCCCGCTCCCAGAACAATACTGCTGTGTCCCGTACGGTGGGGGCTTTTAAATATTTGACCCAACCCAGTGGGAAATAAATACCACAGTGGGAAATACATGCCACAGTTGGAAATATATTTTACATCATAACCCAAGAAACCCATACAACATACAGTTGAAACAAAGATTTCACAAGATACACTACCTGATACAGCACTATTATATTCCTTTATTTTTTAATTGCTAGAGTGACACTAAATTGATTTCATGGGCCACCCAGTGCTCTAGCTTTCAAATCAACTGTCTTTCCTTATTACTTTGGCTCAATTGTTTTCAAGGAATTCAGGGAGATAATAGAACCTACTCATTTTAAATTATTTAACTGAATTGATTATTATTGCTACCTGAAAGAAATGGATGGAAATTGCAAAGATTTGGGAATGCTGCTATAATTCTGAAGAGTTCCCCCGATTTCCAGGTTTTAGCCTGACTCTCCAAAAAGCAGCTTGTGTGGCAAATCAAAGAAACGCTCTAACCTGAGTCTGGAGCACGATCATCAAGCTGCAGTGTATTTACCGATACTCACAGGTAGTTACCACGATCTCTGTAATGACCTGTTCTTAAAACATAAGTCATGTGCTCACTTTTGCCTTTATTTTAAAAAATATTAGTGGTTATTTTGCACATTTTAAAGCTCTGAAATTGGGCAGAGTGTTGGAGAAGTTTAGTAAGTCCCAGTCCATAATAATAATAATAATAATCCAGCCTCTTGTAGCCAAGCAATCTTATGCTTACATATTATCAAAATGTGATAAAAATCAAGTATGTGAAAAGACCTTGTAAACTGTAAGAATGATACTTTTAGTTACCATTTACTCATTCAATGATCTATATTGCATGCCTACAATGGAACTGGTACTGTATAACACACCAAATTTGATTGATTTCTACTCAGAAATGGTCCTTTTCCTGGAGAAAGTAATTGCAATTCAGTAATTTCAAATTTGGCATGACAAATACTGTGAATAAAATACTCTTAACAACACAGAGGGGTGTTTGAGTTTGACTTCAGGGAAGGTATCAGGAGGAGGTGGGTCTTGAAAGACAATGAGTTTTCTAGATGATAAGGGCCATGTACTGAAACGGGGAGCAGAGGGACCCAAAGGCAACACCCAGGAGACTGGCGTGTCCATGAAATAATAATTTTGGTATTAATTACGGCTGTGCTACTTCTAGGAGAGTAGCAGGAGATACATGAGAAAGGTAGAAGATGCCATCCGTGTTAAGAAGTTGATTCTAAGTCAACACTTTAGTGTAGCATAAAAGGCAATCCCATAGAGAAAAGGAATATCAGAGGCTCTTAGGCAGGGAGATAATCAGACTTAGCTTTTTAAAAAATAATTCTGACAAGAATGGAGAGAATGAATTTAGCAGGTCTGATGTCAAGGAGACAAATTAGAGATCTTCTGAAACAAAGTAAAAACATTTGAGAGCTTGTCCTGGGGTAGAATAATAGTAAGTGCATCAAGCTTTACATATAGGTTACCTAAGTAACCTATTGTACTAAATATACAGAGTTTTACACCAGGTTAAGTTTTTATTCTCTTTTTTTGTTGTTGTTCATATCATTTAATTAAAAACCCAGTAATCAATGTGTGATGTAGCTAGTACACATCTGTTTACCAATGAGGAACCAAAGGCAGAGAAGGTAGCTTGTCCAGTCACATAGCAGACAAGGGCCTCAGGATTCCAAGGCAAATCCATCTGATTTTGGAGCCCAGGTGTGTGAATTTGTGTAACTACAGCTGGAGGAGGGGCTGGATTTGTGAGATTTTTTTCTGAAAGAAAACATCAGAGCAAAGTAGCAAGCAGAGTACAGTGATGGGGAGAACAGGATCGGAAGTTAAAATACCTGCATTCAGTCCTGTGTAACTGAAGCAAGCTATTTAAAGCCCATGAGAGAATAATTCAAGTGTGCTAAGCCTTGGACTCTTCATCTCATAATAACAGCACCACAAGGCTGTCATTAGGGGCTATTATGAGAATTAGATGAAGTAATGAATATAGAGGGCTTTTGCAAAATGCTTCGCTCAAGGGCTAGATAACAAGGCAGTCATAATAATATTAATACTACTACTAATAAGTATTTATTAATTATTTTTAAAAGCCTTGGTGACTTATTGGGTGTCAGCACAGAGAAAGAAGTTAAGAATGGCGTCCTAGCTTCTAAGATGAAAGAATAGATGGGCGGTAACGCTGCAGCTTATGAGGGAACAGTTTAGGAGGTAAAGACACCAAGCTCAGCTTAGGGATCTGAGCTTCAAACATCGTGCAATATCTAGACAAAAGCACCCAGTGGAAAGTCTTACACTTGTTAGAGAACCAGGTAGTTAAAAAAAAAATGAGACTGCCTGAGATGATTCAGACTGAGTATGTAGATTGAAGGAGAAGTCCAAGGAATTGGACTGTAGGGAACAACATTTAAAGACCGGCAAAGAAAAGAAGTGGGAAGTAGTTTGCAGTCCTGGTAAGACGCTGCTTATACTACTTACATGTCCAACCCACGAAGAGAGAGCCAGGTAAAAGTGCAAAAGGTGTCTGGCAAGCACAGTCAGGTTACATTAGGTGTTGTTCCATCTGTTCCTACCTCCCGTTGCCTTAGCGCCGTTCTCTAGCTCCCAGTCCTTGGTTCCTGCTGTGTTATTGGTTCTGGCACATCCTCTCCTTGGCTTCAGAATCTCCACAATATGGAGTTCGGGGTTTTTTTTTTGGAGGGGGGGCTAGTTCCTTTTTGGATCATAAGGCGCACTGACTCACCATTCGCTCCTTCCTGCTACTGACCTCGCATTCCATAACACACAAGCTGTAAAAGAAACCAAAATCAGAAAGAAAAAATTAAAGACTAAAAACGAACTAGAAAGAGTGGCTTCCAAGATGGCAAGGAAGCAAAATGTTTCAAGAAGGAGAATGGTCAACTTGTCAACACAGCAAAGAGGACAAATAGAATGAGAGCGGAAAGGAGAAATTGGATTTGGCAGTTAGGAAGCTCCGGGGTCTTTGAATGAGAGCGACTTGAAGAAAGGTGGTAAGGACAGAGACAACTTTTTAAAAGTGAATTAGTGACATAAATTTTATACCCTCTAATTTTCTCCAGCAGCAGAAAGATCGTCCTCTGATAGATTTTAGCAGGACATTAAAATTTGTAGTCCACATAGGTGATTCACGTTTATTTAATTCTCACAACCACCATCTGGAGTGGGTATTATTATCCCCATGCTATACAATATTTTTAAAGTTATGTGAGATAACTTTAAAGTTGTAAATATGTAAACTACAAATATTTCCCTTGAATCTTGAACTATATACTAAAAGAATTATACTTTTTTGACACTGAAATTCAGATTCTCTTGACACCCTGCCTCCTGAATTACAGAAGTCCAAGAAAGTAGTACACTTTCTATCAAAAATGCAATTTTTAAAAATGGGAACTAAAAATTATAGAAAGAGCCATGCAGCAGACAGCATGAATATTTGAAAGATAATAAAGTATAATCTAGCTATAGAGCAGGGAAATACATCTCTTTAAATGATAAAGTTTTTATGTAGAATGGAGGGACTTGGCATTTAAGCAAGTGACATTTAAAAATCATTTTGTGGAAAATATTTTTAAAGTACATATACTAAGGAGTGCATATTTACTTCTTAAAACAAATAACATTCGACCTGAATTATCATTTTAGTGATTAATTCAATAATAGAAAAATTGCCCTCTGGGTATATTGAGGATTGTAGGATGATTTCCTCCTGCATTAAATGTCTTCATGAAGTCATGCCTTAATTCTTGTGTCTGCTTTATATACATTTTTTGTCTCCTTCCTTGTCAATGCTCACATCTTATGGCAGCCCATGTATTCGCACAGACTCATTCATGCCTATTGTAACATTAAGCAACATACCAAATCCAACCACAGGTAAATAAGGTGAAATTGGCACATGCCCATTCTCATTATACAAATGTTCCTTGCGAGGCTGCCATTCCATTTCCACCTGGACTCCTGGCATTGGCTTCTTTTCTTTCTGCTCCGGCCACTTTGACTTGATTGTGATGGTGCGCCACTCAGCTTTCCCCTCAAGAAGCACAGGAAGTGTCGTTGGCTGACAACATCCAGCTGCTAGAGATAGCTCCAGGGCTGCAGTGTTCATGCTGAGGCCATCCTCCCTCCAGGAAGCTCCCAGCCAAGAACTAAGCGCATTGTAGGTACTACAGCTGGGCCATCTCTGTCTCACACAAGATCCTTCTGTGGTGCATCCTTGCTCTGGGATGTCCTACCTGGTCAAGACTTTCTCAGGGCTGCACTGCAGCATAGGGCTCTTCCTACCCAACCTTCTCTTCTGTCCTCTCTTCTTTCACAAGCACCTGACCTGCTTTGTGCTTTGAAGGCTCTCCCACCTACTCATACTCCATCTCCCCTTTATCCTTCACAGATGTTTTCCTAATACATCATATACACACCTAATTTTGGCTTGGTGTCTGATACCCAGAGGACTCAACTGACACAGTTGATGAAAAAAGAAATGGTCCAAGAAAGCAGGCAGTCAAATTACGTTCACTCATGCTTGGCTGGCAAGTAGGACTTCATCCCGAGTAGAAGGTAGGGGACAGGTAGTCCTTGGCACAAGGTAGTGCCACAACTCCTGAAGATTTCACAGCTGGGGACCTGGGAATGCATCCTGGTTGAGGGGAACAGCTTAGCTAGCCTGAAGATTTAGGTACTCGAAAGATACGGGGGGGAACAATACTTACAATTATAGTAGTATTGGCTAGTTATTTTAAAGTTCGGTTGATGCCCTACAGAGGGATAATGAGAAGCTGAGAAATAATGAAACAGTAAAAGGTACAGTGTGAGAGACAGGGAGCCTGTCTGACTGGGAGCATTTTCTTGAAAAATGAAGTTTAACGTCATTGCAAGGACACGCTCATCCCTCAGGGAGTAGGGCAAACTCCAGGTAGGGTGGCCCTTAGAGCCCGGAAAAGGCGATGGCCCACGCTGAGGGTGACATGCTTGCATTTCCGTGGCAGATGTTAGAGGGAGGGGGTGTGCTGCAATCAATTCATACTGTGAAGCCAGAGGGCCCGCCAGAGGATTATGTTCCACAGCAGGGTCCGGAGAACACACCATTCTCCAAACCACCAGGAATGCACTGGTGGGAGGGGCACCGGCATCAGTAAAACATCTCGTGGCAGTTCTCCTTGCAGGTCAGGAATGAAGCTGTCGCACGTTTGGGTTCATTAATAGCAATGGGGGGTGACGGCTCTCCAAGATAATAGAAGCCGCATAACAAAGCTTAACTACCAGAAGCCAGGGGACCACCATTACTGTAACTACCAGCAAGGTTGGAATAGCTGACAAGGAGGCATGAACCACAGGAAGTTGTGGAAACGGTTAATAGAATTTGGGGCCCCTGGGACAAAATAGAAGGGCAACCAATGACAGTGCCCTTTAGCATCTATAATCAGAAAGAAGCAAGACCCGAGCAGCCGGAGGAGAAGGGTCCAATACAAATTCTTAATTCATTGCCCAGTACCTGGACCTGAGACAACTTGCAGATCCAGAAGGCAGTGACTGAGCCTTGGCCGTGTCCCAAGAAGGAAGAACCCTGCAACACCGTGACAACTGTTAACTGTAATGACTTCCCCAGTCTGCCCCAACTGAACCTACAGTAATTTACTCAGGTGGCTAGGCACAAGAAAAAGGAGAATAATCATATATATTTAGGACCTTTGGACACACTTTCATAGCTGACATTGGTATCTGTAAACCTAGAGTATCATCACAACCCCCTGTTAGAGTTAGGGCTTTGGGACCCAGTAATACATGCAATTCTGGCTGAAATCTAGCTTACAGTGGGTCCACCGAGTGCATGAATGCACTCAGTGGGTATTTTACCCAACCTTAGTAAAAAAATTAGGAGCATCTTTCATTGAAAATCGACTCCCTTTGCTCCTTGACTGGTAGTATAAGAACAACCACATTAGAGAAGTCTCTGAAATGACCACTTTCCCAAGCCATGATAATGAACCAAAAAATAGTATTGCCTCCCAGAAATGATGGCAGAAATCAGCACCCTGTGATGATTAACTTTATGTGTCAAATTGACTGGGCCACAGTGCCTAGATGTTTAGTTAAACATTATTCTGGATAGTTCTATGAGAGTATTTTGAGATGAAATTCCATTTAAATTGGTGGAATTAAGTGGACTGCCCTTTGTAAGTGGGTGGGCTTAATCCAATCAGTGGAAAACCCGAATAGAGCAAAAAGCTGATCTTCCTTGAGCGAGAGGGAATTTTCCCAGAGTGCCATCAGATGTTGTCTGCACTGGTTCACCAGCAGACTGCCTTTGAACTTGAACTGAAACTCTTTCCTAAGTCTCCAGCCTGTTGGTCTCCTCCATCACATTGTGGACTCATCAGACCTCCACAATCACATGGGCCAAATAAACCTCTTAACTGTTTATAAAGATAAATTTATTTATTAAAATTTACTTATTTGAAGCAAATCTCTCTCTACACACACACACACACACACACCTCCTATTGGTTTTGTTGCTCTGGAGAATCCCCACTAGTACAACCATTAAAGAATGTATGGGTGGTGATCCCTGTCCTATTTCCATGTATTCACAGTCTGACACCTATAGGAGCCATGGGCTGGAGAATGACAATAGGGACAATAGATTTCCACAAGATCAGCCAATGAGTAGCTCCATCACAGTTGCTGTGCTGGACATAATGTTGATGGTAAAGTTGAGCAGTGAGACCTCAGCTGTGAAGCGTGCAGTTGTTCATTTGATGATTGAGTTTTTTCTATGCCAATCAGAAAAGAGGATTGGAAATAGTTCATATTGACATGGAAGGGACAACGAGATTCATTTATAATCTTGCCCCAGGATGATGTTAACTATCCATTCTTTGTCATAATATAGTTCAAAGAAATCTATATCATCACATTGACCCAATGCATTAGGGATATAAGGCTGATCTGGCAGAACAAATGAGTTGGTGTGTATGTGCGAGGTCTTGGTAAGGAGCACATGCTTCAGAAGAAGATGGGAGATAAAATCTATGTTGCTCCAGGGACTGCCATTTCAGGAAAGGACATCTCCTGCAAAGTAAAAGACAAGCTGCTGCATCTTATATCTCTTGCTACAAACAAGGAAGCACAACACCTGATGGACATCTTTGAGTTCTGGAGGCAACCCAATGCGCACTTAATATTGGAACTATATTCCAGTCTATCAACCAGGTGACATGGAGGGTTGCCATCTTTGAGTGGAAACTGGAGCAGAAAAGAGGTTTGCACCAGTATAGGCTGCAACTTCAGTAGTCCTACCACTGGGAGATGAGAGATGAGGTGGTCTGCAGTGGAAGCATGTGGACAAACATATTAGAGTGGACATGAAGTGTAAAGATTTTTGTATTGCATGTTAATGACCATTGGGGAGCATCTACTTTGGAAAAGGCACTGAAAAACCAATTACTCAAAATTATTTGAGTCTATACTGGCCAGCCTTCATCATTGGCCATTCCAGGACTGACAAAATGGGCACATGAATGCAATGGCCGTAGTGTCAAAGGTGCCCTACACCTTTGTATAGGCCCCACAGCATGAATACTTACTAAGGCCAATCTAACTATTGCTGCCTCAGAATATCCAACCTACCAGCAACACGGAGCAACACTGAAGCCTGATATGGCACTATTTCTCAAGGAGACCAACAGCCCACCTGGTACCTTAAACTTTTCATTCCTGGAAGGGCCACAAGTTCATCCTCACAGTGATAGATACCTATTCTAGGCCTGGGTCTGTCTTTTCTGCCTAAAGACCCTCAGTTAGCATCAATATCCAGGAGTTTACACAATGGTTGATTCATGGGCATGGAATTCCATACTGCACGGCATCTGACTGGGGAACCCACTTCACAATGAAGCAGGTACAAGAATGGGCCCTTGACCATGGAATCCAGTGATCCCTCACCATCCTAAAGTAGCCAGCTTGATAGAATGTTGGAACAGCTTACTAAGGCATAGCTGAAAAACAGCTCAGAGACAATACACTGAAAGATAGGGTGATATCTAGGACACAGCATATACAATAAACCAGAGACCTCTACATGGTACAGGATCTCCAAATGAAAGAATGTATGAACACAGAATACCAAGGGAGGAACAGCTGTGGCCCCCTTTCCAGCACTCTCAGTGACCAATTGGAGGGCGTTTTGCTTCTTTCCCTGCAACTCTGAGTTCATAGAGGGTGAGGTTCTCATCTGCCAAAGGAGCATATTCTTTCTAAGGGGACAGCAAAGGTCCAATTTCACTGTAAATTATAGCTGCTGCATGAGTGTTTGGACTTCTTGTATCCAGTAGCCAGCAGGCAGGAAGAGAAGTCACCATCTTCACGGGGGCGATAGACCTAGAACAGCAGAAGGAAGTAAGGCTGCATTTCCACAGGGTGATCCGGTTGGGTGTCTCTTTTATTCCCTTGACCAGTTATAACCATGAATGGATGTGGGTAGCAATGGTGGCCCGAGAAGGCATTGATTGCCAAGGAATCAGGTTCTTCTGGAATAAAGGTCTCGGTCACACAACTGAGTAAGCCACCAGGACTGACAGAGGTGATAGCTGAAAGCAAGAGCCATTTAGGAAGGACAGTGGAGGAGTGAGACAGTGAGTATCAGCCAGTTACAGTTCTGAGATCAGCTGCAGCACCTAGGAGTATAGTTTCTCCCACTAGTCTCCCTCTCTGAAGTTTCCTTTCAGGAAGAGAGGCTCACAGGAACCACAGAAGAGCTGCTCCCCAAACATACGTGGCCAAGTCAGTCTGAGAGGCACAAAGGGGTGCACCAGAACAGCCATGCTGGTATGCCACTCAGATCTCCCCTTCAAAGAGCTCACCATGAAGAGTGTAGTTTGCTGACCACCTTCAGCTGCTGTTTTGTGACCTGGTACAGTATTTGCACTGAGGCCAGGCTCCCCACCGGGTTGCCACTAGCTAATCGCTAAACACAATGGGGCTCCTAGAGCCATGCCATTTCTCCCTAATGCACGACAGCTCCAGCAGTCTTTGGAAGGGCACTTTGCCATTGACCTTGCCACACTGCAGTCAGAGGCCCTTTCTACAAGATCCTCCTTTCTTTCCTCTGTCCTCCCACAGGGGTCAGACCACTATTGTGATCTGAGAGCCTACCCCATCTACTCCTGTTCCCACTCCCTTTATCCTGCAAAGACATTTCCTTCCATACATTTCCTGCCCATCTCATTCTATCTTGATATCTTGTTTCTTGGAGGACCTGAACTGGGACAAATTGTTTTTCAATTTTGATATTTAGAACTTCCAAAAATTTTTGATATTTTTGTCTTTCTGTTTTATTCCTCTTGCATCTTATTTAATTCACCTCAGTTTTGTCCCTGTAGTGTTCAGCCTTCGGCACATTTCTATGCTAAGTTTATCAATCTATACTGGAATACGGCATTCAAGCACACTTTTAAGACCATATCTAGTTAGCTCAGTCCTGACAACAGTCTTATCATTGATTAGTAATGGATTACAGTCCTTGGACAATTATTGCTTTTGAAGTCAAGCTAACAGGTGCTCCACATTGTCAGTGCATAAATTATCTGGTCAAATTTAGCAGAGAGTTTAAAAAAAATTAAACTTCCCTTCACACATTCTATATTTCCACCTCCTCTTTGAGTCAGCTGAGGTGGGGGTTTTCAAGTTAGTTCTCCCCATAACTTCCCAAACATATTGCTGGATCTAAATTCCTAGGATTCTCTAGTTAAACCCTGAATTTCTTATAGAATCATTAGCATCTGAGCTGCCCACTCAAAAGGAGTGTTCCTACAACTGCCTCTGTCTTCAGCTAATTTTACATCCCTCCATTTTACAGTATTCCCGGTCCCTTGCCAGCTCTCCCAGTTCTTTTTTTGGCTGTATTATTCCATTACCCTTTCTGCTTTTGCATTCAGTTGTCCATTTACGGGCAGCATTTTGCTTTTATTCATCCAGTAAGAGGAACCAAACCTTTGAAGTTGTGCTATTCTGGAATAGTTTTCAAATGAACACAGGTCTTTTTCCTAATATTCTTTTCAGCTGGTGAACTTATTTCTAACACAGAAAAAGATTCCAAGATAGGGCATGGCAAAGAAAACCTCAGTAAAGTAGGTTAGTGATAATTCCATACATTCTGTTGAAGCTCCCCGGGCACCCATCATTATAGGAAACTGTATTTTTAATGCAAATGCACATTTAATGCAACTATAAATATTTCACTTATGGAATGTCCCTTCACAAAGTATCATTGAATTGAGTCTAACACAGTATAAGCATATCTAGAACGGTCTCATAATGATCCTTTTAGAGAGTCATGTGACTCAAGGAGTCTTAGGAAATCAGTTCTGCTCTATGCTTCTGCCTTCGGACAGAACTGTACACAATACAACCCCGACAGGAGGAAAAGCTTCTCAAGCAAGAGTCAGTAACCTCATTCTAAAGTTTAACAGTGAGCACAGAGAGGAATTTCTTCTTTGAATATAGAAATCCCTCTGAGATAGCTCAAATCCATTTTTTTATTTTAAGTAAAAAATTCTCATTGTGTTTAACACAATGAGCAAATATATTCCCCAAGCTGCAACTGTTTATTTCCCATAGTAGACATTATCATGTAAATGACCACTTCCTACTTGAATCAAATTACAACTTATTCATTCATTAAAAATAAATATTTATTAAGTGCAAACCTTCTATATTTATTAATCTTAAATTCTTGTAACAATTTTTATAAGCACTCCTACTATTGGGAAATCACTATGTGCTCATGGCTTCTTGGAAAGACTCAATGTCTTCCAGTTATTGTGATCACTTTAAATGCCAAATTTGTCACCTTTTGCTCAGTGACTAAGCTTTCCTGTCTGTACTGTCTCTAAGATTTTAGGCATTTATGAAAACATCCTTAGTTTTTGAAAACAAGATGTATTTGGCTCCTCTTGCTCTCTCTTCCACTAAGTTCTGGTAACACATACATTCCAAGGTGCCCTAGTTCCTTCACCAAAAAATTTCGTAAGGAGGAAACCTATGAGTACCAGGGGTTCACATATTCCCTCCCC